>JAQFVV010012825.1:210825-600048 GCA_028023455.1 Epiperipatus broadwayi
AATTTATATTGTAGTTGATGGATTTGTTGATGGCTGGAGCAGATAATCTCATTATTTCTTCATTTTTCATATAACTTAAGTAAATTAAACTTTAAGAGAGATTATTTGTGCTTTATGATGGTTTATTATATAATGGCGACCCGATTGAGCTAGACCAGATTAATTTATATTGGATTTTAGAATTTTATCAGATCAGATTGATCATCATAACCATCACCTTCATCCATCGATTTAATCAGTTGCAAATTGGCACCAATATTTTGGGCCTTCTTTTTGTTAGATTTGAATGGAGCACAGCAATCGACAATACCGTCGGTTACAATATATATATATATATATATTTCTCCTGTGACAAGTCATGTATGGCATGCTTCCCCTTGATGTCCTGTATTCATTGCTTAAAAAATGAACTATTTAATATCGATTTTGACAGTCAAATTTTATATTAGTATGGTGAATCTTTGTATTTGTCCTGTGATAAGTTATATATATGTCATATTGATTTTATGGCATATCATATGAATTGCTTGATTCTGTGACATGGAGCATGTATTAGACATGCTTCTCCTTTTCACATATGTATTGAACCTGCCAAATAACTTTGTAAATCTTTGTAAAATATCATGTACAAGATCCATATACACATTATTTTGATCAGATCACAAGATTACAAAAAAGTTATCAGAGGATTGATATGAATATGAAAAGGTACAGCATGTCTAATATGTGCTCCATGTCACAGGACTAATATGTAAGTACTACATTAACTTTTAACAATTTGGTTATGTTTTTTTTAAACTTTGATTCATTTATTAACTCTTTTTTTAAAATAAAGTTTTAGTATTTAAAATGTTTTGAATAAAAATTTCAAACTTTATCTAATGGAAAACAAATTATTCAAAAAAATTTAAAAAAACACAGAACTGAGCTAAAGATGAATGCACTGATAAATACCAAACTTACAATTTTTGAATATGTAATATATATTATTATTATTGCAGCCAAATATATTTACTATTTCAATTTGTTTATTAATTCCAGTCTTCTATTGTTTATTTATTTTTTATAATGGATCATCATCTTCAATTATTATCAATCCACTACAGAATGGTCTCTCCAAATTTAATCTACTCTCTGATATTTAGCCTCTCTTTTCCACACCACTACAGCACATTTCCTTATTTTATTCATCCATCTAACATGTAATATCTTCCTAGGTCTTTTACAATTTCTTGGAATTCAGTTCAAGATTGCAACTGTCCATCTATTATCATCTCATCTACAATATGTCCAGCCCAACTCTTCTTCAATCTCTTAATTCTTTCAATGATGTCAATAACACCTGTTTGTTCTCTCACCCATATATTTTATTTTTTATCTCTTTTGTTACTTACATCTCTCCATAGTTCATTGAGTGATCTAACATTTCTGTATTGCTCTTCTAATAAGTGTTCTAGACTCATATCCATACCTAAAACTGTAAAAATCTTCCTTCTAAAACACAAGCATAATTCCCTTTAATATTAAGTTATTTCTACCAAGAGTACTTCAACTAAGTTTAATTTGATGATTAATTTTATTCATTATGTTTTCATGTGTATTAACAATCTGTCCAAGATATTTGTAATTGCTAACTTCTTTTAACTGATCATTATCAAACTTTATTTTCTTTTGAGAAAATCCATTGAATATTGCTTTAGTCTTTTTAACATTTACCTTTAGTCCTATTTTCTTTCTTTCATCTGATAACTCTTGTAACATTTCTTAAAGCTCCGAAGCATTATTTGCAAAAACAACTACATTATCTGCAAAATGTAGATGATTTTAAAAATTTTCATTTACTTTTACTCTCTTAGATTCCCAATTTAATCCACAAGTGCTTTTTGAAAAGCTGCTGTAAACATTTTGGAGATATGGAGTTATCTGTCAGACACTCTCATTGTTAATCTTTCTAGTATCATTATGTAATCCAGGCATTAACTGTTGCATTCTTATAAATATGACCATATTCTGGTTCTATATCTTGATGAACCAATGTTTTAATCACTGAAGAAATTCTTATAAAATAAAATGCTTTTTTATAATCTATAAATCCAAAACAAAATGGCAATTCATGTCTTTTCTATGACTTCTTTCATGGTTGGATGAACTAAAACTACTTCTAAATCCATCTTATTCTTTTTGTTGATTAAAATCCAAAGTTCACTGTAGATGAATTGTAATTATCTTGATAAAAAATGTGTAAAAAACTGATAAAAGACTGATGGAGTCTGTAATTTCCAATATATTTTTTATCACTTTTATTAAATATTAATACTGCATTATTCCAATCATCTGGTACATATATATCACTTTGACAAAAAAAATCGTATTGCTTCACCTGTTTTTTTTTTTAAATATTGATTATAATTTTGTCATTATTTGAAGCTTTTCCCTTCTTTATAGATTTAATTGCATGTATTACTTCTTTCTTTAAAATGTCTGGAAAATTCAGAAGATATACCAGTTGCATCAGATGTTTTTTTCTTGTTCTTTATTACTATATAATTCTTAATAGAAGTCTCCTACATATTTTATATCATCTCTCTTTTTAGAAGTAATTCCATCTTTTTTCTTCTTATAAAGATATGTTTCCTACCAATATCAAGATGTTGTTTTACATTCTTGACACTATTATTCTCTTCTATAGCTTTTCTTGCTAATTCACAGTTATATTTTCTTATATTATTATCAATTCTTTGACACCATTTTACAAAATTTTAAATATTCAGTCATTTTTAAGTGATCATTTTTATATATTTTTCATATTCCTTTTCTTCATAAATTGTCTTGTCTCCATAGAAATTTTATTGATCAGTTGTTGCTTTTTTTGTACCAATTATCTTTGTTACAGTTTTAAAAAGGGTATCAGTTTCCTATTAATTTTGTTCAAATCTGAATCATGTTCAAGTCTGTTAATATTTTAAAATAAACTGCAAGTTCTAATTTAAATTCATTGAAATATTTCTGAATGTCAATATTATCAACTGTAAATACAGTTTTTTATAATAATTTAGTCTTTAGTTTTGCATTAACATGTATCTTACATCTTACTAATCGATGATCACTTCCTATATCAAATTTATTAAGAACATTGCAATCTTAAAAAACATATTTTCTGTTAGTTAAAATATAATCCAATTCCACTATACCTTCATTTGAACACTCCCATGTCCATTCCCATTTAGCATTTCATAATATAAAGTTTTTCTTTTTCTAAAAACTTCACAAGTCTATGATTTCTTTCATTTCTATCATCATAACCAAATTTATCCACAGTATTTCTATCTTTCAATTGCTTACCAATTCTAAATTAAAATCTCCCATGACAATTTTAAAATGTTGTTTGGTCTGAACAAAACCCCTTTTGTACATCCATATAAAAATTCTCTACTTCTTCATCACAATGAAAACTTGTTGAAGCATAAACCTGAATTATTTGCATTTAGTATTTACCATTAAATTGGATAATTAATATGGTCACTCTGTCTGATACACTGTCAAACTCCACACTGTTGTTCTTTCACTTTTTATTTATAATTAAACCTACTCCACTTATGTTTCCAGTGTTTGTGCCATTGTAATATAGTATATGTCCACTTTTTAAATCAATTGGCTCTTCACCTTTTCTTCTAACTTCCCAAAGTCCAATGATATCTTTAATATTAAATAATTCTTTTAATTCTTGCAATTTTCCATTACTTGAAACTGATCTGCAGTTCTAAGTACCTAAATAAAAGATTGTCATCAAATAGCAGTCTTTGTCCACAATCAGGAGATTCTTAGCATTCTCTGCATTCAGTTACCAACATTGCTTTGGCTGGAAAATTTACAGCCTCTTAGAAATAAGGGCCAACTTTTAGTTTATCATTCATGACTGAATATCTATTAAAAAAGTTCATTCACACACATTCTTATTCTGATTTCAAGAAAATACAACAGATATTTCAGTAAGAGCTATCATACAACTAAGAGGAAAGATCATGGTGTTACTTGATCTTAAATTCAGAGATAAAAAGTCAATAAATTCACCATGTTGGCTGATGCATGTTGGTGAGTAGGCTTATCCATGTTCATATATTATATGAATAATCATATAAAAAAAACAACTATAATCACAAGAACATATGGGGTGGACATTAAGAATTTGTCCTGCTCAGTTCTTTTAAGACTTCAAAGAGAAATCAAATGGTTGCCTTTCACTGCCATTTTTTTTTTTATAAATTACAAAATATATTCTGGATTTTATCATGTCATAACTTATAATAAATACAATATTTAAAAAATTAAGTCAAGTTTTAGTTTATATTCAATCAATGGAATACATGTTTTTAAAATAAGAGTGTTTTTCTGAATATAAACAAAAAAAATGTAAAATATTATTTATTTGTATAATCTTAATAAAATATATGTCAACAGATTGTATTTAGACAAGAAAAAACACTTGTGAGCAAATTTTATCTTTAACAATTCACATCAAAATAAACTAAAAATCTAGCACTATCTTTATTGATCTGACATTAGTTTATAATTATGCTTGAAAAAATGGCCTCCTAAAAGGGTCTATAATTCTAAAATGCTGAAAAATCAATAATATACTTGACAAAATATTCTCCAAAAGAAAACTTTAACACTAAATAATAGTATATAGAATGATCATCCATAGGATTAGTCATCTCATCTATTTTATTATATTTTAATTAATTATTTCATGTGATTGTGTTTGATATTCAGCTTTAATTAAAGGTTAAACCTATATATCTAGATTAAATATAAAATAATAATTTTGAATCTAAAAAATCTGAAAGAATGATGTCATAGTTCTATGTATTTCCAGTAAGTGTGGATTCAATTTTCACAATAAATTGTACTATTTTATTTAATATTCTTAACAATGAACTTCCAGAAACAGAATGCAGACAATTTATCCATGATGTTGATTTTGCTCCGATTTTATATTTAAAAAAATATTTTTCATAGAAGAGTCACTTAATAAGGATACAAAAAGTTTGGAAATTTTTTTCAATGACTACAGTCTTATCTCTGATCATACAATAAGAAAATGTCTTGTAAAGTGAATATAACATTTCATAATATAAAATTTAATATGACCCTACTCTAGTCTAATTAGAAGTAACCTTAAACCATAGCCTATCTTATATCTGTAATTGATCAAAGGTTAGATCTAAAAGTTCTAAGAATAATCTTTTCAAAAGTTGTCTAGTACTGTTTAGACTTGTGATACAAATATTTTAAAAGTAGCTCCTTTATGGTAAGTAATTCTACATGCCAATGCAATGTCCATGTTTGGAAAAAAGAACAATAAAAATATTATTGGAACATTCAAGTCCACTCCCTTCTAATGATTTTGTATATTCTTATAATAAATATCAGAAGGTTTATAAATTGACTCACAGAAAATATAAGAAAAGTTATTAAGTAAATCGGGTTAATTTACTCGATATAGTTTTAGCACTTAATACTTGCCTCAATCAATATAATCTTTTTGAGTGCTCAATTAAAAGTTCTTTCAAATATCTGAAAAATTATGATGTAAGAAATGGATTTTTTATGAAGCCATGAGCTTTTTCCCCAGATCCAACAATAAAGTCAAATATCTTCGATCTTTTTAGATATTCATGTAGTTTTACCAATAAATTCAGTGACTTGTGATAACAGTGTATATGATGGTCACTTATTTATTTATATATACCTCAAACACAAACTGAAAAAACATATAATTAATAACTACTGAATCAAAGCAGTGGCAAAATTGAAGGTTTTAATAAAGTTATTCTTAAATCTATCTTATGGTTGGAATCTCTACTCTATATATTAAATAAATAAACTTATTAATTAAACTGCAAATAAAAATAATGATATTTAAGACTAGTGAGTAGCACATCATTACCTTTGTTGCTATCTCCTGCTTGACTGTTTATACTGTTGTTTTATATGTATTTTTATCTTTTAATGAATAATCCACTACACAGTCACCTAATCAAATTGTGTGTGGTAGAGATCACTTTAAAATCATTTTTTCTAATTTATATTTTAATTTTTATTGTACCCAGAGAGGTCATTAAATAGGGCTGCTCAAAAAGTATAGTCATTTATTTCCAAGTGGAAATTTTTTTATCTTAAATTGAGTTCAAAAGTGATTCACTATTGTATGATATATAAAGATTATTTTTTACATACAGGAGATAGAGAAATATAGTATTAAATATGATTATTTAAAAAAGCAAATAATGTAGAGAAATAAGGGCAGAAAAAAGGCATATGTATTTCTATTAAAATAATGCACAAAAATATAAAACAATGTAACTATTATCACTAGAATGTATATATGCTATTTTGCATTTGAATCATTTTCACAAAACAACAAGGAATTATATATATATTTGCCTTTAAGATATAATGATAAAACGGTAAAATGAGAATTAAACATCACATGACCACCACTTCTTATGCTTGTGTATAACTGTTTTAAAACAGGCAAAACTCACTATACGTATTGCCACACACAGCGAGCTAGAGTAATCAATGGGGCTGGCATCCATTGATTACTCTAGCTTGCTGTGTGTCGCAATACGTATAGTGAGTTTTGCGTTTTAAAATGAGAATTATTTATATTTTTAAAAAAGCTGATTATTAGCTTATTACAATTCAAAAACATCACGCTATATAAAATAAATATATCATTTAAATTGTTTTTAAAATTAAATATATATGACTAATTATTTATTTATCTAGCGCGATGTTTTTATTTCCACTTCCACTACATTGGATGTGACATTATGTTTATATGAAACATCCAAGCAAATAAAATGCTTTCTTTCAATATTTATATCAGGATTATTCATAAAGAATATTAGCATTTTAAGATGTATATAACATTGGTTACTTGAACTCTTCAAGAATATTTTTTTATTTTACAATTTTTCAGTGTATGATCCTTTGTGTAACATCACACGTATCTAACACAGGTGTTCAATTTTCCCATCCTTACTCCCAATAGTCACTTATATTTCTACCACAGCAGCCATCGTTTTGTATGCTTTAATGGCACATTCGCTATTTCGATAATGGAAACTATTTACCTCAATGCTGTTTTTTCTTTCATGTTTTTGAGAATTGTATACTTTTCAAACGAATTAAACTATCTTATAATATGATCAAAATAAGAGAATTTAAGTTTATTGTGATGACATATCCGCAAGTTTATTTTGTTTTTGTGTGCCGACTCGTGATGTTTTCAAAAGTCGTCAACATTGTTATCTCTGTAACAAATAATTTTAACTACAAACAAGAATTAATAATACAGTGATCTGTTTAATACTGTAATCATTATTTTAACTTGTTCACACATTTATTTATAGTAATATATATTTAACAATATTTTTGAGAATTTAATAAATCATTTTACGATTTTTTTTATCTAATCCTAAAAAAATAATCTTTAGTTGTTATTTTTGTTTCACCTTTTTAAAATAAAAACTGCTGGCCAAATAAAGCAACGTCAATAATTACAGTAAAAATCTGTAACAGCTTTAAACCATTTCTTTCACTCAGTGATAAGAAATACGCATTAGTTTTCCGCAGAATTGACACATTTTTCATTAGCTTTTGGCTATTTTTCTCTTAGTGTTTGAAATGTGTTTTAAAGCTTGTCTGCTTTACTATTTCTTCTCTCTCCTGTCAGAATCGTCATTTATCAATTCTAACATACTACAATGCGCCAACGATTATCACAAATTATAAAAATGAGATTACTAGCTTATACTTTTAAGTTTATAAGTTTTAAAGGACTAAAAGTCAAATATAAAGAAAATATTTTTTACATTATTTCAAATTAGATCTTTTTTCTTAAAAGTTTCTTTCTTAGATTTTATTTTTAAAATGTGTTTTACTTTTTCTCTGCTCATCATCAGTAGACTAGTAGCAGTCATTTGCACAAAAGTATAACCATCCAACTCCAAGAGAAAAATAAAGACAACAAAATAAATAAAACAAATAATATCCTAAAAGAAGTTTTGCGATGATTATACAAGCCAGTCTGTGAATCATAAATATGTACATATATAGAACATAGTAATCTATTATTTTATTTATTTGATATTTTGTGCTTTTTTTTATTTCTTCTATAGAAAACTTTTCTTTCTGAAATATTTCAACACTGTGTAATGTATTCTATCCTTTGCCATATCTTTCCAATAAAAATAATCAATATTGTATCCCTTTAGATTTTCTTTTATATAATCTTTATAATGAAAACGGAATCTGTCTTTTCTACTAAACCATGTTCAGGTTCATTGTAAAAATATCATTTTAGATAGGCTTGTATTGATGATTTATTCCTTTTCACTTGTTCTCAAGGCTAATTCCATAGATAAACTGGCATGGCAATTGCCACAGGCACGGATATTTAAAAAAATTTTTTTTATTAAAATAATAGCAGAAAACATCTATCTAAACAAACAAAATTTTAAAAAAATATTAGAGAACATTTAAATGTAAGCTCTCTTTTCTGTTATTTTGGTAGCGGATTTTTTCCTAACATTATATTTCTTTTTATTTAACTCAACTTGCTTGATTAAATAGACCATATTAAATAAGTACTATAACCTTTTAAAATAATTTTAAAAGCACAGTTTTTTAAGTCTTGCCTCAATCATCAGAAAAAATTGGCATTTACTTTGTGTGTGGTAGTTATGCATTAATGATGGAATATACTTAAATCTGCAAGGAAGCTGTAAAACTGAGATACTAAAATAAATTGTGATAATAAAGTAATAAGCAATAGTAAGTTACCTTTGATAATGATGTTCTTAGTCCCATGGTAAATTGGCAGACCCTGAAGCTTAAAATTTTTGGATTACAGTCCTTTGCTGCTTAAACTTTTTATTAACTTCGAAGCAATAAACCATTCCACATTTATTAAGAACAATCAAATGTTGCTATTGGTGGAGTACTCTATCACTTAGTTAGCCAATTTGCTTTTAAACAAAGACTGACATATAATTAGAAATAAAAATATTGAAAATCTTTTGTTTTCAGTTTTATTTGGATTTTTGTTTAAGCTTTAAATTACCCAAATTGCAATATTGACAATTACATATGATAAATTCTAAGCTCAGATCAGTGATGGATTAAATATTTGAGGGATCTGAAGTCTATGTCAGACTTGGAACTCATTTTAAAATATTAATATTTAAAATATATATACATAATACAATTGGATGATGACAAAAGATGAGATTGTTAATTAAATTTTATAGTGAAAGTATTGGACAATTTCACAAATTTTTAAAAATAATTGCATCAAACAATAAATTTGATTTAAACTTTTTATTTGAATATAAGAAAAACATGCTCTCATATCATAAATATTTATTTTCTGTGCATTTGAAAGAATGATTTAACTATTAGTAATAAAATGGCTATCATCCCTACTATTATGTGAGCTAAGGTTTTGAAATAAACATTTTGACAATTTGAGAACAGCTGCAGCAACTGAGGCATATGCTTCTAAATTGTGCAAAAATCCACCACAGAGTTGAGAGGTTGCATATTTATATTTTATTGGCAGGATTTGACCTGCTCAGATTAACATAGAATATTTACTAGCTATTAACATTCTCAGTATAGTGGATAAGTTAACTGTTAGCATAAAAATGATGCGTTCACTTAGAAATCCATACTTACATTTAAAAAAATTCAAATTTGAATTATGAATGTGGAAAAAGACACACTAACTTCTATACCATCTTTGTTGGTATCATGTAGTGTATGGTCTAAACATATGTGGTATTTACCATTAAGTGAAAGAAAAACTAATCCCAGAAAATAAAATGTTTGCACTTATTCACAATTTATAAACTACAAGTTTATATTCATTAAAGAAAATATATATTTTGCAATAAAAAATATGTATTAAATAAAAGAAAGCAAAAAATAGTTGAGGCATAAAATTTGTATGAAATAAAAAAAATTTAAATGTTAATATTTAATATACTTTTCAACTTCATCAATAAATCTAGACATTTTATTTTTTAACAACTCCAGTTTTATAATGT
Source organism: Epiperipatus broadwayi (assembly GCA_028023455.1). Classification (NCBI taxonomy): domain Eukaryota; kingdom Metazoa; phylum Onychophora; class Udeonychophora; order Euonychophora; family Peripatidae; genus Epiperipatus; species Epiperipatus broadwayi. Next base: position 220,944 of record JAQFVV010012825.1, read on the forward strand.
CAAGCTCCAATTTCAATGATTAATTGTTTTTCTTTTTATAATGCAATTCAATTATTGCTTTTATTTTCTTGAATATTTTTGTTTTTGGAAATGACTAGGTTATGCTTTCTTTTAGTTAATATACATTTTTATTGCAATATATATAGTATTCTATATTATGGACAGGCCCAGAGAACAGTCACATCACAGATTTATCTATTTTTCAATTCTACTCCCTTCATTGCCCAGCCCTTCAATTCCAAGTACTTCTTCTCATCTTTTATATCATTCAGCAAGGTCAGTCTTTTCCACCCTTTTATTTGTTTCTATTCACTATTCCCTCCAAAACATCTTTTAATAAATTATTTTTTCTCCTTAATATATGACCAATCCAGTTTTTCTTTCTATTTCTAATTTCTTCAATCAGTCTTCTTTTTTAATTTATTCTTTTCACAACTTCTACATTTGTCATTTTATTCATCCAATTAATTTTTTTGTCAATCTTTTTCATCCTTTCTTCTTGCTCCCATTCATTATTCTCTCCAACACATCTTTTACTAAACTATTCTTTCTTCTTAATATATGTTCAATCCAGTTTTTCTTTCTATCTCTAATTTCCTCAGTCAATTCTTTTTTTTTTATCTACTCTTTTCAAAAGTTCTTTGTTTATTATTTTATTCATTCAAATAATTTTCTCTATTCTCTCCATGACTATATCTCAAAGGCTCCCAATCTGTTCTTAATTTTTTACTTATTGTCCACATTTCACAACCATACAATAGTACACTTCATACATAACATTTAATTAATTTTTTCTTCAAAGCTCCACAAAATATTTTGTTTCTTTTAGTAAATGTCTCCTTTGCCAATGCTATTCTTTTTTTAATTTGATTTTTCACTTCTTCCATCTTCAATCATATTTAAATCCATTTACCTGTTGAACTATATTAACATGGATTTCAACTTGCAGTCTTTATGTGTACTTCCCCAATCCATAAACATTTGGTTTTCTCATTATTAATTTATATTCCATATTACATACATCCTTTCTCCAATTTATTCAATGATATTCTGAAGACTCCCTGCATGTCTTATACATTTTATTACTATGCCTCCAGAATTTGCTCCTCCACAGTTTAAATATGTCTTGTAAATAAATGTTAAAAAGCACAGGTGACATACTGTATTCTTGCCTTACTTCTCTTTCTATATTTACTTTATAAGTATAATCTTTGCCCAGAATACATATTCCAAAATTCTCCTTTATTTTTTAAGATGGCCATAAGTTTATTACAGATTACTCTATCAAATGGTTTTTCCAAATCTACAAAACATATATCAATTTCTTTATCCTTTTCAATATATCTCTCTATAATTGTTCTAACAATTCTGATAGCATTTCTTGTACTTTTTCCTCTTTGAAAATTACTCTGTAAATTCAAGATTAAATGTATACATTTTATTTTTTATGGATTATTTTTTTGTTTGCTCAATAACAAATATTATGTAGGCATAGAGTACAAACTATATAGGCTCCAGCTCTTCAACATAAAGGTAAATCATAAGCATTCCTTTCACCAGAGAAGATGGTTGCATCAGTCATGCTTTATCATTCCAGTTAAGGATTTCTCAGTGTTTATTTGCTCACAACAACAAATGATTTATTAATTAAAAACATTCTACTGCTTTTTCACATCATTTTTTAATTGCTGATGGTGTTGTTTTGGGAAAACAAATTTTGATAAAGCTCTTATGAAGACTGTGGGTCACTCAAAACTGTTACTGGAATAAAATAAAATATTAAAACATTGTATTCAAGTGCTATTTAGCTATATTCGGTAAAATTAACCCACTTAATTCTCCATTAAAATTTTTTAACAGACATTGCATATCATGCCCACAAGATGGCAGGAAAATTCCAAATAATATACTGTATATTAATTTCTTTTCCTGATGTCAGCTGGAGGAACTAAGCAATAGATTACTATGACAACTGCTGATCATCATTAGCAATAGTTTTCTCATTGTTTGTCAATATATAAACATAAGTAATACAATTTATTATTTTTTTCCTTCAGATTTGCAGTCCATAGATAACTTAGTTAGACATCCAATTATTGATTAATACATAGAGGATAAAACAAAAAATAATAATTAAAATACTCAGCTTGGAAAGTAGGAAATGTTTTTTTTTCACTATTACTCTATAAACAATTGTGTTCATTCTATTCTAAAGCAATCTTCTATAATAGTGTAATGAATGAATACTAGATGCTTACTCTAAAGATAGAGATTACAAGCTAATGTCTATTGATAATTTTAGCTTACAATAGATGTATCTCCAATAAGATGAAGATAACCGTTCTTGGAAGCATGACACTGTCATTGGTTTTCCTCTAAAAATGGATCTGAAAAGATTTCAGTCATGTAACAGGAAATTATGGCTGTTTTATCTATTATTTTATCAATACTCTAATTTATAATCAAATTTATTACATATATAATACACAACATTTGAGATTTAATTATAAATATATATACATTTTAAAAAATTTAGTTAATTCTTTATGTCAGCCACCATAATCTTTATCAGACATTTCTCTCTCTCTCTTTCTCTCTCTCTCTCTCTCTCTCTCTCTCTCTCTCTCTCTCTCTCTCTCTCTCTCTCTCTCTCTCTCTCTCTCTCTCTCTCTCTCTCTCTCTCTCTCTCTCTCTCTCTCTCTCTCTCTCTCTCTCTCTCTCTCTCTCTCTCTCTCTCTCTCTCTCTCTCTCTCTCTCTCTCTCTCTCTCTCTCTCTCTCTCTCTCTCTCTCTCTCTCTCTCTCTCACTGAAAAGATAAAAGAAAAACAACAAATTAAAGATGACTTTTGTGGCAACTATATATGCCAATTTCTGATACCAATCCATCAGGGTTTTTTTTGTTTGTTTTTTATTTATGTCTTTCAATGATACATTTATACAGCAAAATTCTCTTTCTGAAGAACTTCAATATTTTAGCTAATAGTATTTCATTATTTAGTTCATCTTCAGCTATATCTTCCTAATGAAAGTGAACAATATTGGACTACATTGTAGCATCTTTTGATCATAATGCAAATGAATTCTGTGTCTATCATGAAAAATGTGTTCAAGTTCATTATAAAATAGTTTGATAGGAAGTTTAATGCTTTTAATAAATTTCACATACCAATTTAATAAAAAAATTCTCTTAGAATTATAACTTCAATACTATCATATGCAACAAACAAAAGAATATACTAAATATTTATATAATCTTGCCAATATATTTTTAAAATACTATTGGACATCATTAAAAAGTAGTCATTTTTGACAATATTATGTTACATTTATAAATACACTTCCATAAAATATATTTTAAAAAATAACAGGCTTATATAAAATTAATTAAATTAAAATAGTTAAATCAACATAATAAAATATCTTATTTTTAAACTTATAAAAGATAGCAGCAACACACAGTCTTCATTTTTAATTAAAAAGCCATCAAGATATTTAAACTGAATTGCGTTTTCATGCTAAAAATAATTTCAAACCCAGAGATGCTAATATATTTTTCTTCTATCATTGGATGATAAAGCAGCTGACATTTTTGAATGTTAATTACTGAACTCAATTCCTTATAAGTTGCACAAAGCATTAAGAATGTTGTGTAATTTACCTTTGAATTAAGAATAACATAATCATACTTTTTAACTAGAAGCCAAGAAGATAAAAATGTGTTTTTAATTAAATCAAGTACTTTATGTGGTAGGTGCAGTAGCAGAATGGAAGACTCTGAATTTAAAGTCTGTGAGTCACAACCAAATATGTCATTTTTGGTAATCAAATTTATTACGAATTTCCAAGTAATAAAGTCATTCAAATATTAATTTATTGGTTCAAATTAATCCCTCTCCCCAATAATTCTTTACAAACTTGTTGTATATTTCATAAAGCTGCATTCTAAAACCATTACTATAAAAATATAAAACACGGTTGGGCTATTACACATTAATGTTTGATCTTACCGTTTATTATAAATGCACCCAATTCCTCACCATTAATAATATTAATGTCACATGCAGTAGCAATTATTTAGCTAGGATGCATCAGTTATGGTTTAATCTATTCTTAACATTTTAAGTACTTTTTCAAATATAGTTAATATTTATTTTTTAAGTATGTTTATACTTGTTTTCCACTATCATACACTTCAACATATGAATAAAGACTTGTAGTTTAAATTGCCATAGTTTGTAACTTTTATATGATGTATAAGCAATTCATCACTTCTTGGTTTTGTTTTGAAGATTTAAAGTAGGGATCATTCAAACTCTTGTGCATGTGTCAATGTGAAGCATCATGGAAGTCAATACAATATGTTCAACTTATGATTATAAATATTAAAATAAACTTTCATTTCAGTATTTAGGGGGTAGGGAAAGTCTCATGAGATTTTTCTTTCTTTCACATAATGAGAGAAAGGTGGATAAATTTAGTGCATTAGTTAATGAATATTTAGAATATCTTCATAGATCATGTAGTATAAATGCATAATCCCATTATCAACAGTTAGTGTAAAGAGACAACACTGTGCCAACCTAAATAATTGAATGTAGTAAGATTAAACAAATAGAAAACAATGAGACCACAAAGAAATATAAAAAGATTGCTTTAACACAAATAATACTGCGCCTTTGATGACAACCTATAATCCTGAAAAGATTTTGCTTGCATTGAAAACAATGTTATAATCTACAACAGAACCCTTTAATCTAAAACTCAATCCACTATGTGAAAACTGTAGAGCATATTGATAGTCTAAGTTGAGTTCAACAAACATTAAAATGATTTATTGCTTAAGAATTCATGGAAATTCAAGCACCAGAAGAGAAAGAACTCTGTCACAATTCATGGACCTTGAATTCAGGAGTTTGTCATTCTATCACTGCACCAAATCAAGCATTACATGTATATAATAATTAATTTACAATTAAAATAGATTTACTTTTTTTATTTTTCTATAATTATATTTTAATATTTAAATACAAGTATATTGTCTATACTGAACTTAATTAGGAGATTTGAACTCAGGCTTTCAAGCACCCTACATCTATTCCCTCCATTTTATACAAATAAAAACACATGACCATATATATGTGAAAAAGATAAATGATCAATAAACGTATTTTGGGCTGAAACAGCACTCATCATCTCCCACATATAATCAGTGCTGAGTTTATATTAAGATACGACAATAATATTGGCATCAACAAAGGCTTTGAGCATTCCATCATCAGATTTTCAATGTTATGGATGGCTGAAGAATTGGAGGATGGAGAAGATTGAAGCCTGTCTATTAAAGTTTGTACATTTGCTCTTAATATAAACAGAACATTGATTTTATATATATATGGGAGATGATGATCTGGACCAATTAAATTTGTATATTGGAGATTATTTATCTTTTTCACATGTATATGATCATGTATATCGGTTGTATAAGATGGAGTGAATAGATGTAAGGAGTTTGAAAGTCTGAGTTCAAATGTCTTCTAATTATAAAATAAAAAATTTACATCCTAAACTTTATTTTTATTTTTAACGTAGCTAGTCTTTTTTTTTTTACTTGTAGCTGTTGAATCAGAACAGATGAATTCAATATAAATAAATGTTTTTAGCATTATTTAAGCTATATGTAATAATAATAAACTAAAGTTGAATATTTATTTATTTATTTTATAATCACTGAAGCAGAATAAATTGACTTAAAAACTATTGATTTTTTAAAAATATTTTTAAAAAAAATCCAATTAACTAAAATTAAAATTCACAATTTTTAATCTAAAATTAAAACTATGATGTATTAAAAAATTATAATAAAATGATTATATAAAATAATGTTATAAAAAAAATAGTTGACACTTATTATATTACTAAAGTCACCAATTAGAATTCCAAAGATACAATTTTAGATTAGATGCTGATTTGCATAGCTTTTTATTTATAAAACGATTATTGTTAAGATCCATTAACAGATTATAACACAAAAAGTTCTCAATATTTACAAATTCATTAATAACAATCTTGCAAATTCATGATCAAATAAGTTTAAAACTTATAAATAAAAATTTCCATTGTGATCCAAAGAAATTCTCCCTTAAAAAAAAAAAAATCGTAATGTGTGAAGTGATTTTAAAATTAACAATTTATGCTTGTGGGAGACATATGATAGTACCGAAAATGGTATAGTTTACATAGTAAATTTGTATAGTACTGAAAAACATTTATAAACAAAATTTAGTCATATAATGAAGTAATTTCAGATTATTCTCAACTTTTGGTAATGGCCTATTTTAAAACTTTTTTTCTAATCTGAGTTGAGCATAAATTTAAAAAAATATATTGTTATTTTTATGTTGTATTAAAGCATGACTTCGAATGAATGGTGTCCTGGATAGTTTAGTGCAATCGAAGTTATTGCTAAATCTGGAACTTATGGTCAATACATTATGACTTTTGCTCTGCCATTTCCAGTGTTCAAACCATTCGTAAAAATAACTTATTTTTGCCTTGTATAGTTTTGTGAAGTGATAAAATGGAGATGCTGGAGCTCAAAACCCATGTGTTACAACCCAACTCTAATCATATCAGTGTTCAAACTTTCTATAAATTCTTGAGTAATAAATCATTTGATTATATTTTTGCCTGTGTGATTTACTGCAGTGGTAGAATGGCAGATTTTGGAGCTAAGGTGAATGGATCGCAGACAAAGTCTCACTTTGAGTGCCAATAAACCATTCAATTGTTTATGACTCACATTTTATTAATTTTATAATGAGCACAACATATTCATATGATCAATTCATATTAATCTAGGGATCTTTATTATCCATCTAATAATAGATGAGTACTCATTTACTAGATCTCTTCTGAAAAAAAATCCTAAACCTGTTTTAGACGTGAATAAATTCCACAATTTATTCAGATCAAATATAAAATGGTGGGGAAGTGTGTCAGTTATTATGCCATGTGTGAATGTTACCTCAACAAAATTTTAAAACTGTCCCATCTATATAAGTGATCAAAAAATATAGAGAGATGAAAAATTTATTATAATTTTTTTTCTAATGTTGACTAAATATAAACTTTAAGCTGTTCTTTATTTTAATTAATTATAAAGCAGCAAATAAAAGGACATCTAACCTGTTATTTATAGATATATATGCAGACATATGTATGAATGTAATATTGTGGAGGAAACTATTCTTCATACATGCACTGTAAATTGACATGTATTCTCCTGCCAATAAATGTTTTAAAAGCATAGATATTCCACCTACACTTAGACTTTATTTTTTAAATATACCAATATTTATTGACCAGGCTGCTGCGTGTGGGTGTACAGGTTGTGTAGTAATGCACAAAGACCCTAAGTGCCAAATCACAGTGATAATTAATAAAATTTATATATAAATGAAAATGTTTTGATTTCCAAATTATCTTTATTTAAACATTCTAATTTAATTAAGGATGGCACATTACCATTAATAATTGATTTAAAAATAAATTCATTGAAGACATTACCTAATAATAATTATGCATAGTAAGTAATTTTGTTTATCAGTCATATTGTATATACTCTTCTATTGTGTGTTTAGTATAGTTTTGGGTAGAGTATCAAGCCTGAAACATGGGATTGGCAATTGATTCCAATGCAGCCTCATACTTTTTTAAAGCAATATTATCTTCATTATTTTTTAATACTAATATTATACTAATATAATTTATTAAATGGTTACTAATCTTCTTTTCATTGGATTTAGACTGTTGTGAATTTTTTATTTAGCTGAAATTCATAATTGATCCATAAAATTACCCAAATACAAGATAGTCAAAATCCAAGAAAAACTGAATTAGTAAAAACAATTTTTTAAGAAGATACTGCATTTCATTAAAATGGTATTATCATTTATTACCTTTCTATTGATAGTAACACCTATACAACATCACTTGTAACTACTTTACTGGGAAAGTAGCAACAAAATTCTTTATTCTAGTGGAATAACCCAATTGCTTGATTTTTTTTTTTTAGTTATTATAATCTATTATTAAACAAAATAAAGTGCAAAGCATTATATAATAGTTTCTAAAAATTTGTCAAATAGATAATGTAAGTGTGAAAATTTCTTCCCTTAAATAAATGCAATGTTAATCCTTAAAATCCCTAGATACCTGACTATATAGTGTGACTAAGTTTTTATACTGAAATATCAAGCATATAAAAAATTAAACTATGAAATAGTTTAAGTATTCTATTATTAAATGAATATTTAAGAAGCTAACTTTATTTTGAAAAAAAAAACATAAAAAGTTATGCATGAGAGACTCCGAATAAAATAAAGTAAAAAACAAGAGTTATTTTTAACTAATTAATATGTTGGTTAGAGTTAACTTAGTTAAAGCTGATTGTTATTTATCACATTGTAGCCACTGTCATCATGAAAGTGAATATATAAATAAAAAAAGGATCAATAATTATATTTTTTTAAATATATATTTTCTTAAACAAAATTATATATAATTCATTTGGTTTTAATTAACTACATGATAAAAACTTATTTAGATATTTAAAAAAATAAATCATCTTATTTGCAAATATAGATATTAAAATCACACAAATTGTACTTATATTGTATAAATAATTATTTATTTAGTATAAATATGATTTTGAATCAATATTTGAGAAAACAAAATAAAATATGTATAATGCAAAAAATATATTTTTTATTTTTTTCAATGTTTTATTATAAATCCATTAATAATATTGTTTTAATTCATTTTTTTTGTGTGTGAATTTTGATGCAATATATAAAGATGCTAATGAAGAGAATCATTTTTGATCTATGTTGATTTTATATTAACATGACCAGAATATTGAGAAACACTTAGGTAAACAATGCAACTAAAAAATCTGTATTGCAGAATAATCAGTGCTTCTTCAACAAATTACAAAGTTTTGGTTTTAAAAAAAAGTTTCAATTAGTATATGATATTGATTTTTACAAAAGTTGTGAATCATTCCAATCTGGGACCGGATCTGTTCATAAGACTAGAAGCACTGAAATTTAGTTGGCACAAAGGCACCTCTTACTCATGCAGCAGCTCTGTTATTGACAATGCTTACATTAAGATTTTATCTTTTTATGAGCCTGATTTTTAAATGAACATATTACATACACAAGTTCAGTTTAAATATCACAGGGAAGAGAAAATTTTCCCATTTTGAACTATCCACAGCTGCATCTTATTAGTTTATATATATAATAATTAATACATCATCATCATCAACTATTACCAACCCACTGCAGGATGAGAATCTTTCCAAGTTCAATCCATCTCTGATCTCTAGCTTCTCTTCTCCATATCATTCCTACATACTTTATTTCATCCATACATCTCACATGTGATTTTTTTCTGGATCTTTTATAATCTCTTGAAATACAGTTTAAGATTTCAATTGGCCATTTATTTTATCTCTTTTAGCTATATGTCCAGCCCAACTCCATTTCAGTCTTTTAATTCTTTCAACTATATCAGTAACACTTGTTTGTTCTTTTTACCCATGTATTGCATTTTCAATCACTTCTTATTACTTCTAACATGCATCTCTTCATACTTCTTTGAGTGGTCTAAAGTCTGTGTATTGCTCTTCCATTAAGTGTCCAAGTCTCAAATCAATAAGTAAGAACTGGTAAAATACATTTATTAAACACCTTCCTTTTTAAACACGTAAGCATATTTCCTTTTAATATTAAGTTATTTCTACCAAATGCACTTTAAGCAAGTTTAATTCTATGATTAATTTCATCCATTATATTTCAATCTGTAGTAATAATCTGACCAATGTATTTGTAGTTGTTAACTTCTTTTAACTCATCATATTCAATCTTTAGTTTTGAGAAAATCCATTGAACATTACTTTAGTCTTTTTTAACATTTGCCTTTAGACCTACTTTCTTCCTTTCATCTGATAACTCTTGCAACATTTCCTGAAGCTCTGAAGCATTATTTGCAAAAACAACTATATCATCTGTAAAATAATCTCCATTTATTTTTATTCATTTAGCTTCCCATTTTAATTCACAAAATACTTATTGCAGCACTGCTGTAAAATGTTTTAGAGATATGGAGTCATCCTGTGTTACACTCTTCTCAACATTATCTTTCCTAGAATATCATTATGCAATCTAATTGTTGCTGTTACATTTTTATAAATATTCTTCAGAATATGACAATATTCTGGGGTCTATATCTTGATGATCCAATGCTTTAATCACTGAAGAAATGCTTATAGAATCAAATGGCATATCATAATCTACAAATCCAAAACACAATGGCAACTCACATTTCATTGATTCTTTCTATAACTCTTTTCAATACTTGAATGTAATCTACTGTATTAAAACCAATTTTAAATCCTGCTTGTTCTTTTGGTTAATGAAATCCAAAGTACTCTGTAGATGAATTGCAATTATCTTGGTAAAAATTTGGATAAAACTGAAAAAAAGACCATTAGATCTGTAATTGCTAATATCTTCTTTATCACCTTGTATTCTTCTAATGCTCTGGTACATCTTTATCATTTAGATATTTGATATATAACTTTGCCAAAATTGTGTCTATTTCTTCACCTGCTTCGTTTAATATATCAATTGTGATTACATCATTACTGTGGAGTTTTTCTCTTCTTCGTAAATTTAATTGCAGTTTCACTTCTTCATTTAAAATCCTGGGAAATTCAGAAGATATAATACTTGGAGGAGATACTTCTTCTTTATTATTATTTAATTCTTGATAGAACTCTTCTCCCATTTTATGATGTCATCTCTCATTTTAGTAATAGTTCCATTTCCTTATTGCATTTATAAGTTTTCTACCAATACCAAAATGTTCTTTTACATTCTTGAAACTTTTGTACTCTTCTATAAATTTCTTTACTAGTTCACAATTATGCTTTCTTATATCATTTCAACTCTTTTTCACACCATTTTACAAAATTCAAGATATTCAATTTCTCTTAATGCATCATTTTTATATATATTCCTTCTTTTCTTCATAAATTTCTCTAGTCTCAGTAAAAATTTTATTGGTCAATTGTTATTGTTTTTTCCACCTATCTTTGTTGCAATTTTTAAATGTGTATCAGTTACTTTCCTATTAATTTCATTCAAATCTGAATCATGTTCAAAATCTGCAAATATTTGAAAATGATTGGCAAGTTCTAATTTAAATTCATAAGAATGTTTCTGAAAATTAGTAATATCAACTGTGAATATTGTTTTTCTTAATAATTTTTATCTTCCTAGTTTTGCATTAACATCTATCTAACATCTTACTAATCGATGATCACTTTCTATGTTGAATTTATTAAGGACATTACTATTTTGAAATATATATTTTTTGTTAATCAAAATATAATCCAATTATTTGAATGCTTCCATTTCCTTTTAACATTTTTCTCAAAAAATAAATCATAATGTAAAGTTTTTCTTTTTCTGCAAACTTCACAAGTCTATGTCCTCTCTCTTTTCTATTACCATAACAAATTTACTTGCAGCACTTTCATCTTTCATTTGTTTATCAATTCTAGTATTAAAGTCTCCCCTAACAATTTTAAATGTTGTTTGGTCTGATCAAAAGCCTTTTGTACATCCGTATAAAAAATCTCTATTACTTTATCACTATGAAAACTTGTTTTGTTTTTTTTTTCCATGTGTCATAGCATCGGCCGGGACGCGAACCCACAACCGTCTGCAACCAACTACTTGCTTGCATGGCGGCTGCGATACCTCGCGGCTAACAACGCAAGACCTATGAAAACTTGTTGTGGCATAAATCTGAAATATCTGCATTTGGTATCTGCTATTAAGTTGAATAACTAATCTTGCTAGTCTGTTTAATACACCATCAATCTCCACAATGTTGTTCTTCCACTTTTTATTCATAATAAATCTTACTCCACTTGTATTTCCAATATTTGTGCTTTTTAGTAGAATAAATGCTCACTTTTTAAATCAATTGTTTCTTTATCTTTTAACTTCACAAAGTCCAATAATGTCTCATTTAATATGAGACAGGTCTTCCAATTCTTGAAATATTACTTCACTTGAATGTGATCTGCATTTGTAAGTACCTAAATAAAAAGTCGTCATCATCAAATGGCAGTCTGGATCTGCAATCAGGGGATTCTTAGCAACCTCAACCTTTGGCCACCAACTGCTGCCTTGGCTGGTAACTTCACAGCCTTCTGAGAATAAGGACATGATTTATTTTTGTCTGTAATGATTGTAAATATCTATTAGAAAAAAAAATCATTCACACCTATCTTCAATCTGCCTTATCAGACAACTGAGAAGAAATATCGTGGTGTTTTTTAATCTTAAACTCAAAAGTAAAAAGCCAATAAACTCACCATGCTGGCTAATGTATGTTGATGAATAGCTATTCATGCTTGTATACTATATGAATAATTACATAGTAATAACAACTGCAATGAGAAGAATATATGGAGTGGACATTAGGAATTTGCCCTGCATGGTTCCTTTAAGGCCTCCTAGAGGAATCAAAGGGTTTCCTTTCAATTAGCAGTAAACTCCTTTTTGCAGCCAATTAATAATATAGTGATTTATATAGGTGTAATATTGTGGGGAAAAACTAGTATTCACACATGGGCTAAAATTGGTTTAAAATGAGACACTTTCTCTTCCCTGTGATATATAACTGAACTTGTGCAAATAATATACCCATTTAAAAACCAGGTTCATAATGAAATCAAGTCCTAATTTAGGCACATTTAATAAATGTTGGTTTATTTAAAAAATAAGTTCTAAACATATGTGGACACTATATGCTTTTAAAACATTTATTGATATGAGAGTTCATGTAAAGTTTATAGTGCATGTACAAATAGTTTCTTTCCATAATATTACATATATATTTTTTATTATTACATATACAAACTAATAAGATTCTGTGTTACAATTAGTTAAAAATGATAACGCTCTTCCCTGTGATATATAAATTGAACTTGTGCAAATAATATGCTAATTTAAAAATTAGGTTCATAATAATATCAAGTCTTAATTTAGGCATGATCAATAAATATTGGGTTATTTGTATGTCAATTATATAGTACATATGTGAAAAGTAGTTTCCTTCCACAATATTACATTTAAATAAATTGCTACCATGTTTGCCTGAAAATAAGACCTAACCAAAAAACAAATCCTAGCACAATTTTTTAGGATGCTTATAAGCTCTACTCCAAATATAAACCCTAGTTAAGATTATTAGCCAGATAGATGCCTTTAATTTTCCCATGGAAACACTGAATGGATGTATTTATTGAACTATAAAGTAATGAATGTATAAATAAATACTATTATTAACATTAATGCTTTAAATAAATGATAATATAAATTATATGGGTTTTTTGTATTTTCCTGTTGATTATTTTCAACAAACATAATTCTACTTCTATAGAGAAACAATTTATCTACCACACACCAATATATCAGACAATTTATAATTTCATTTATGGATTTTTAGGTCCATAATTTATTTAATACTTAGATTAGAATGCTTGATTTAGTTTTAGAGTTTCATCATGATAGCTTTTAAATACTCAAGATTAACAAAATTAGTTTGATTTCTTGAACATTTTTTTCCCTCCTGAAAGACTTTATTAAAGTAACTGAAGTGATTTTAATAATCAAAGTTTAGCTTAAGTTAAATCATCAATTTTTTTTCTAAAGAAAAGTTTTTAAAATGAATGTTTAAGCAAATTTATTAAAAATAAATTTGGAAAGTATTTACAATGTGTACACTTGATAATGGATGATTGTATCATATATGAATCATCATAATTCAATATGTCATGTGTTGTAATGAATGTACTTAATGTGCATTTGTGAAATATAGAAACATTTTCTACATTTTTGTGCCTGCTTTTTTATTGTTTTTGTGTGAACAAACCATTTTTAACTATAATCATTTTTCTTATTACTCCTGACTTGCAAGTTTTCAAGTAACACTTGACTTAATGGTAAATTTAAACAGAATGAGTGCAAAAAGAAAGTTTTTCCAGAAAATATAAGAAAGGAATTGTGGAGGTCCTGGGGTAAGAATCCTACAGCTTTCTGAAAAAGAAGAAGTACTGGAATAAATGTACATTTTTGTACTTTAATAAATGTAGATTTTTGTACATGAAAAAATAAACATCCTCTGAAAATAAGCCTTACAGTGTCTTTTGAAGCAGAAATTAATATAAGACCTGATCTTATTTTGGGAAAACATGGTATGTATAAAGCAAGAAAAGATTTTTTAATTTATAATGTTGAGAAATTTATTATTTAAAATTAGTCTTGGTTTTTATTTATGAGGTTATAAACTTAACCACAAAAGTAGAATTAAGAGCTAATGAGTTCATAATGAAATTTATTTGATGCCAATTAAATTTTAAACAAATTAATATAATATCTTCACGCTCTCATTTCCATATGCTTAAGATTTGCCCGTACATAAATGTTTGGATCGAAAGGATGAATGGATTCATTCCATTTTTTCTAAAAAAAACTATATCTTGTGTCTGGAAAAGTGAAAGTATTCATTTATAATTTATCTTTAAAGCGCATGTGCATTGGCTTAATCGCTGATCTCACTATAACACATTTTAATGTAAAATTATCTCAGAAACTCTTGTGATTTTTTGTTTCTTCACAATAATTATTGCTTTAATTGACATTTTCATTATAGATTACAAATTTGATTCAAGCTGACAGTTCTTTGAACTAACATACAGGATATATGTTAAAGTAACAAAGCAGCAAACAATCATATGATTACTACTTATACATATTTTTAAGGTAGAAAATACTGGAGTAAAAAAATAGATTTTTTTGTTAAAAATATATATATATATTTTTAAAAAAGATGATGTATGATGCTTTAACAGAGTTAATAGACTATATAATCTGAAAATTCCTCAGAAAGATGACCGTCTTTATAATTTTGACTTGGGTCTAACATTTTAAAATCTTATATTTACATTCTGAATATGCAATTAAATGCCATCATAAGATGTTATATTAACTCTTACTAATTAAGAAATCATGGACTTTTTACATTGAATCATAAATATTGTAATCTATCTTTCTTTCCTGAAAAGTCATAAATCTATTTTACTCAATGAATATCAAATGTAAATATTTATATATGTTCTAATGGCTAGTGAAGTATGCTCTATCATTTATCATATGGCAATAGTCATTTAGTAAATTGTCTCAGGATTTCTCCATAATCTTCTAACTCAAATTATAATTTGAATATCTAATAATTGGTAGTGTGATGATTTAGACATAAATGGAGGTTTTATTTGTAACCAAGCATTGAATAAATGATCTGCACTTCAATCAAGCGATGCAGGTAAAATGATAATGAATACTTTGATAAGTAGAAATACCCCTAAATCTATTTAAAACACATGTGTTTATGGTTTTAATAACTTTTATACCCTTTTGTAACTTTTATACCTTTCCCTATACTTTTACACCTTTTTGTAATTTTTATATTTTTTGTAACTTTTAATCTTTTTGTAATTTTTATACCTTTTGTAACTTTTATATCTTTTTGTAACTTCTGATGATATAAACGATGATAGTTAATGATAAACTCATTTGCTGAACAATAATAAAAAATATTTTTTTATTTAAAAGGAGTATTTATAAAATAAATGTTATAACAATAAAATATGAAAGAAAAACAATATATAGTCTACTAACAAGAAAAGTTATCCTCCTATCTCTTTTTTTTTTAAAAGGTAATCAATATTTCTACAACCATGTGCTGTTTATAATAAGACAACATAATTGCAGAAGTTATGACCATTCAGCTTATTACCCAACATTTAGTGAGGCAAACCCACAAAGAAAAATCTTATAAGAATTCTTTGGTCACATACTATTAATTCATAAGGTAAGCATAAATGCAATTGACTAGTAATGGCAATACAGGAGTCTACTCTTGATTTCCAGTTCAAATGTGTGCCATTAGTATAATTTACTAACTTAAGATGCTTTAAATTTAAACACTGTTATAAAATGGCCATATATGACCCAATATCCCATCAAATATGAAAGATGCTTACTAGGAATAAGATCCACCAAACAACAAAAAAATCGTTTCATTCATTTACCTTCATCATCATCATTAGTTCACGGTATGAGAAAAAATGTCAATAGCAAACAAACATGATATAAATCCAATAATAACTGGGTGCATAATAATTATAAGTAGTTAAATTCAATACAGCATCTCCAATATAAATGTATTTATTAATACATGTAGAAAACCAACGCACTCATACCACAAAGTTTACATATTACTTTACACCTACTTTCACCGAGAGCTTTGATATCCTACTTAATCAACATATAAACCCAAAATCGCAAAACAATCAAAATAGTTTACTCTAATACCCTTGAGTAAATCCTAAGAATACATCATTATTAAGATGGTAAGATCCCATGATAAGTATTAGAGAGGTACATCCAGGGTCATTATCTATAAAAAGAATAATAATAATAATATTTTTTAAATTCTTCATTTTTTTTTTTTTAGTGGAGTTTTAATCATCAACACAATTTGCTGCGATTATTTCTTCTCTGCAATGCGATTACAAACTGATAAGGCTCTTTGTAGGATTTTAAAGTTAGATATATCACTTTCACATAATTCAATATATTCGTCGATATGGCTTTTAGTAATTATTTTTTGTCTGCAACACAGTTTGATTTGAATAAATGCAAATATGTTTCAAAATTAAAAATTTCCTTTTATTGTTTTTTTTTCTTTTAAAAGAATCAAACACTCTAATATTCTCCATTTTGAAGTTTCTATTTATAGTCATGAAGCTAACATTCCTTTGTTGCGTTAGTTTCAATTAAGTTATCTAGATTACTATAACTTTAAATCTTCTTTAACAATAATACTTAACTTCTTTAACAATAATACTTAACATGAGTGACAGCAATACATTAATTCACATTCAGTAATTAATCCATATAGAGACTACAGTTACTGCTTTCTCCCTCTTTTTAATAAATATTCCATAGGTTCAAGAAACTAAAGCATTATTTCACAGGTAATATTCTATTTTGTTACTGTTCAATTAGCATTGCCGTTAGAGAAATAATATAAATGATACATTAACATAAGAAGTTTAATAGTGTAATTTCATAGATAACTTTCCAAAAACTGTAATTTCATAAAATTCTCAAAGTTTATTTTCTTTCCATGGTAAGCTTTTTAATTATTTTCTGTTTAATATATCCTTTAGGTTGAATATGGTAGAGAGGCCCTAATGAGTGACAGACTACTTTTGACAATTATTTTAATCTGCCATAAATTGACAAAGCAGTTAAATAAAATGGCTATTATAAACTCTGAGTCCACTTTTTTTTTTATAGCACTCAAAGTAAACAATAACTCCTATATTTCAGCATGTATTTTCTTGTTAGATCACATTGTATTCAACAATATCAACATTATCCATAATATCCTGTAGATCTCACTAATTTATGCAAAATTATTCCCATTGTTATAACAACAATTTTCAAATAAAATTTGCTTTCACTTTTTTTAAAAAAAATGCATATTGAGTACAATCAATATTAATCATTAGAAACCAGTCAATACTTAGACAATCCTAATATAGATAACAATCAAGAATTTCAAACTGTTGTCAAGGCAACTTTCTTTTAATAATAGAGGTGGAATATCACCTACTAATGATCCCAGATATTTATATAGACACTAAAGATTGCAACTTGAGCACAAAGATTGAAATTATTGATACAAAGAAGTTTAAATAAACCTTCTTAAACAGGTTATAAGAAGTTTAAATAAACCTTCTTAAACAGGTAAATATAACCTGTCCTGAATGCAGACTAATAAATAGTCAATTATCATATTACAAAATGCAATTACTTCAAAGTATCCAAAGTATTACTTAATTAAATACTGAAAAGAAAACATACAATAGTCAAAATAAGAGTCATAGATCACATGACCCTATTCTCTTACGCTTGTATGTTATAAACAATGAGGATTGTCAATTCCTCAACAAGCTTTGTGATAAATGATTAGCCAGAGCCAGCAATTAAAATATCTGTCAAGAACATACACACCCCAAACCCCTGACCATGGTTTCATGCTTTGGTACTCTTCAGAGAAGTGCCAGGGTAGGTTCAGACACTAGATCTGTCTGAACCTACCCTGACACCTCTCTGAGGAGTGCCAAAGCATGAAACCATAGGTCAGAAGGTTTTTTTTTTTTGGGGGGGGGTCCTGACAGAGATATTTTAAGTGCTGGCTCTGGCTAAGTATTTATCACAAATCTTGTTGAGGAATTGGCAATCCTCAGTGTTTAAAACATACAGCAATTTATCTATTTTTTATTATTTTCTCTTCTTTTTTTTCTTCTTTTTTTAAACATATATATCATACACTATATAAATGTTAAATAGACATCCACACGTTTATATAATTACATATTAAGCATGAACATCAAAGTTCAATGTAAAAGTGACTATTTAGCTATTGTAATAATTGTTAAGGTAATAATTTAATAATTACCTGTATCTTGTATATAACTTTTTAATGACTGACCTCTTTAGAAATTACCAAAACTAACTTAAACTATATCCTATATTAGTTTTTCCAATGCATTTCATCAAATCACATAAAAAGACATTTCACTTCCAAATCCAAACTTTTTAAACATTCATCATGGTTACACTGAAATGGACCCATCAAATTTTAACTATATTTCTATTTATACTTTTCCATGAGAAAAATAAATGGTTACAATATATGAATTTATTAAAATTACTATTACTGTAGTATATTTTCAGTTGTTTATCTTTTTTTTTTTTTGACATTTAACAGTTCAAAAACAAATGATTGAATAGTTTACAAATTCACAAAAACTTCAAGCACTGGAATCAAATAGTTTATTATCATGAGTTCATGAAGTACAAAAGAACAAAACTGGATCAGTTGTCACTCTACCACTACATCAAATAATGCAGAGAATTTATCAGTTTTAATATAGGTGATGTAAGTAGACATAACATTTGATTTTTATAACATTTAAGTAATATATATTAAGGCTATAACCTTAAGACTATGTGCTTTCAACGACTTTAAAAGACAACAGTGGCCACTGTTGTCTTTTAAAGTCATTAATCTTGTGTTAAGATTTGTAGAGGTCTCTACTCTAGCATCTAGGTGCATAGTCTTAAGATTATAGCCTTAATATATATTACTTATGTAGTGAGTATATGCTTAACAAATTATTAATTACAACATTTAAGTACAATTTTAGGTAAAATTTACTACAATGGATTAGGATTTATTTGTATGTTTGTTCACTTGGTACTTTAATAAATTAAAACTTTTTACTATTTGGCTTAAAATCACTTTTTTCATAAAGTCTATATTACTTTGCTAGGAGAACCAAGGGGCCCACAAGACTGCTTAGAGAGCTGGAGTTATAGCGGAGAGAAACTGATATTTACAGAGGCTGGGGTGGAAGAGATCCTTAACCTTAAAAAGCAGTGCAGGGATAAACAAAAGGTGCTGGCAAATTATATAACAGTAAAAAGAACCAAGATCTATTTATCCATGAAAAACAATTGGACACAAAGCTACCTGAGATTAAAATTTTTTACTATGTGGCTTATAATCACTTTTTTCATAAACCCTATATTACTTTGCTAGGAGAACCAAGGGGCCCACAAGACTGCTTAGAGAGCTGGAGCTTATAGCAGAGAGAATCAGTGAACTGATATCTACAGAGGCTGGTGTGGAAGAGATCCTTAACCTCAAAAAGCAGTACAGGGATAAACAAAAGGTTCTGGCAAATTACATCACAGTAAAAAGAGCCAAGATCTATTTATCCATGAAAAACAATTGGACATGAAGCTTCCCGAGATGGGCAATTGGTGCAAAGAAAATGCCAATTCCCTCAATGATATTTATTGACAACCAAAATTATTTAGGAATCTCAATGCTGAGCAAAATCAATGACCATTTTAAAAGAAAAATTGCAAAGCTTTAGATCTGAAATAGGAAATGTTTGGCAGAAGAATAAAACATTGCCTGAGCATACCATTACTGAGCATCAAATATTCCAACAGCTGCATTCTTATCCTAAGAATGTCCATCTGGGCCTCCACAGAATTCTGCATTTCATATTATTGCATTTAAGCAGATACACAGTTACAATAGTCCATCAAATCACTGATGTACTGGCTGGAGATTTTCAGACCATCCCTGACCTATACCCCATTGCACTTATCCCATTTGTCAAGAAGCCACTAAACCCTTTTCCACTATCAAATGTAAGGCCAATATTTGTAGCACCACTATTAATTAAAACTATAGAGTCACTGTTTAAGGATAAGATTCAGCAGTGGCTGCTCATTAAGGTTTCTTTGCATCAGTTCATCCACAAGGGTTCATCCACCATTGAGACAGTGAGATTTGCCTTATTGGTGGATCACATAAGAACCAAGAAAGTATCTGAATCTATTGTGGTGCAGGTGGGCAAGTGGACTTCATAGCAGCATTTGACTCAGTCCCAAGAGTTTATATCCAGATAATATCCAACTTGCTGCTAAATAGATCTGTATGAGTATCCTCAGAAGCCTCCGTGGGCCCAAATGTTTAGACCTCACCTGTTGATACCCCAAGGGTCACCACTTAGTACCTTATGTTTCATAGCCTATATCAATTCCCTGCTAACAGCTATAGAGCAACATCTACCAGGGATATATGTCCTGGTGCTGAGGGAGGGGGAGTCCACAACATCTCATATGTGAATGACATCACAATCTTCCTCCAATCACAAAAATATTTGCCAAAATTATACCAACTTCTGGACAAATACACTGGAAGATATAGACTGAAGATCAATCTTGAAAAATCTGCTACCTGGAAGATCTACAGGGGTTCAGTAGTACCTTCAAGATATTCAGGCAAGCTCCAATGCTTTCTGGGGTTTGTAATGCTGTCCTGAATGGCTATGAGAAGAGCACTGCAGAATAGAATACTGGAGAAGACAAAAAATTATTGAGTGCTTTCTCAGGGATCTACTTATCACACCCTGGCAGGGCAGCACTGAATTACATGATGGTGCTTCTGCACATCAGGTCATTTCAGAATGCAATAAACTCAATCTGCACTGGCATTATGTGGAAGAGGAAACCTGTGTCCATAAGCTTAGTGAAGGTACAGAGACTGACCTGAATGGGCTTGGTTTGCATGCTCTCAATGTATTTTAGGTACAAAGAATACTAACATTGCTAAAAGCGATGTATGAAAAGATGCCTATGCAATCGTCACAAGAAGATATAGAGCCCATAAACCTATCGACAGTAAGTGGGCTATAGATCTATTAGCATAAGTGAATAAATTCATTAAGGTCACAAGATTGATCATAGAAACTAAAAATACCTACTGGCAGGTATATAAATACATGAACTCAGTCACTGCTAAACTGCTCACAGAGCTCAAAATAACCACAAAATTTCTAATTAAAAATCAAGACATTGGAGTATAGAGGCTAAGTATATAGATTTCATAATAAATTTTAATCTAATGTCACTCCCAATGAACCATTTTTGGTGAATAACAGGGCATTCCAGGATTGAAGTAACATGTTGTCTGTGCAAAGTCATGAGGACGAGACCATCAGGCATATTTTCTCTCATTGCTTTTTCTTGAAACTATTGAGGCAGAATATCACAGATAGGGTGTTGTCTGCTGATAGGATTGTCATCAATTAATGATGCTATAATGAGTAGCAAATTCACCAAGATAAGAATGGCAATCTTCTTACTCCATGCTTTATGGTTAACAAGAAATCATTTCATATTTAAAGAGGTTGGTGCTCACCCATGGACAATATGCAATAACATTATTCATAGATTAAAGAACAGGGACCATCTTCTGGTGCCTGTGCATCTTTATGAAGACACTTGGGTGCAACTTATGCCACTTGATGAAGAGTCCCTCACTCAGAATAATCTAATATAGCTATCACTTATTAGTTTACAAATAATGACATTCAAACATATACAGCATGAGACCTTCAGATCACAAATATTGCCACTCAACGAGGAGTCTGTTATTTGGATTAGAACTAATTTAATTTACAAAGTAAAAAATGATTTATTAAATGTAAGATTAAAAAAATCATACTATAGTTGTACACACACACACACACACATATATATATATACCTTAATAAATAAAAAAGTCTATATTACTTGAATTTATACTATAAAGTGCAAAACTGTTTTCATTTGTAAGACTTTCTATTATGATTTTCCATTTACAATAATCATAGAATATAAATATAAAGATGAACTATATTCCTTTTTTCTTTTGAATGGAAAAAAAATTATTTCCAATAAATTACTTTCAGCAAACTTTATTGACTAACTTTAGAACTGCAAAAAGAAATTACAAAGAAAACTTGAAAATAAAATTAAAAATTAATATGTATATATTGAAATAGAAAATGTCTTATTTATTTCACGGCAAGCCATGTCATCTTATAGATGGGAAGAGCTGGTTAACAGTAATTGTGAGGCTGACTAGTAAAAAGTAGCAAAGTCATTTTTTTTATAAAGGAGTTATTAAATACTTTAGAGTGCATTCATAGGAATGATAATGTAGGAAGTTTTATTATTAAAATATGAAGGATTTAAATTTTAAAAAATATTTTTTTTAAATTTTAATTTCTGATAATAAAAAAAAACCTACTTTATTTTAGTCTATAATGTATGTTGAATTTATGTTGATATGAGTATTTGCTTCAAAAACAACAAGATTAGATTAGATTAAAGAAAAATAAATCTTAAAAGTAAACTTTGCTGATACCACATATAAAAGATTTTTTGGACGAAAAAAAAGATCCTTGCTGTTTTACTTCACAACAAGGTGTGACTGCAAAAGCTAGCATTTTTAATGAATCTAACAACTAAATTAAATGAATTAAATCTAGATTTTCAAAACAAAACAATAACCAATATGATTAGCTGGAAATGTGGCTTTCTCAAATTAGTAAAAAAGATTTGAAACATTTCACAAATTTAAGAGAAGAAATTGGTTCAAACATAGAAATATGTGATTATTAAGAATTTGGAAAATTTTGCAAAACATTCTTCTGCAATTTCAACAACAATTTCAAGACTTTGAAAAACTTCGACCAATCACTTCATTTTTCACGTCACCATTCTCCAAAATAAATATAGAAAATTAAGCGATACTAATTACAAAAGTATTTAATATGGAAGTAGATAGCTTGGAAATGCAATTAATTGAACTACAAAATGACATTAGATTGAAATCGCATGGTCAATTTGATATATAAAAGCATATTACCATTGAAAATTATCCGCTATTGAAAGATGTATATCTTAGACTTCATTAATGTTTTGCATCCACATATTTATGTGATTCATCATTTTCTCATATGAACTATATAAAATCCAAATATTATACTCCTATGACTCTAAATCATCTTAATGACTGTTTATGTTTGAACGTTTCTAATTGCAAATCAATTACTAAAATATAGCTAATAATATTCAATGTCAATCATCACATTAATAAATTTGTTTAAAATTTTAACTACAGTATATTTATTTATTTAATTTAGAAAATGATTCACTTTGTTTTTTTCCCCCCATTTAGTCGATCTTTATTTATTTAGAAAATAAAAAGTAGTTCTTGGGTTCTAAAAGGTTGGACATACCTGTCTTAGAATATATCCAATATTGTTTGTAGTTCCTTTATATACAAATTAAAGCTCACATGATGGAACCCATGTAAGATGGCATGTAATAATCTTGCAAGAGTAAACACATAAATCATTATTTTTGTACCACCAAAAGAAATTACATTCTGTTAGCTATTAGATCTTTATATATATATATATATAAAGTCAGGTAACAACAACTTGTGACAAAAAAATTTAATTAAATTGCATTATTACATAACTATAATATATATTTGGCATTATATTATTTTACCAAGGCAGAGTCATTAAGTACTCATTTTTAACAATCTTGGGTAAGTCACTATTAAATACAATCCAATTAATATTTTTACTTTTTAAATAATTGTAATAAGTTAAATCTTACATTATGAATCAATTATTGGTGTCTGGATTTCTTATTAAATGACATAAAATCTAATACTAGCTGATGTGCAATCTTTCTGTTGGCAAAAATTAGCAATTTAGTAATTACAATTATGTGATTATTACATGGTTTTTTATATGTATGTTCTATCTTTGAGTTTTAAATTAATATAGCTATTAAAAAGGGTAAATCTAGTTTGAATATATATACAGAAAGAGAGAAATAGATTCAATGCATGTAACTAGCTGAAAATTCAAATATAAAATGTCAGAGCAGTTTGTCACAAACATTGTGTTTCAGCAACACTTCATAATATTTTGGGGGAATGCTGATTTGACATTTAAGTACCTTTTAAATAACACACTGAGATGCAGTGATTTTTCTTATGATCAATAATTTTTCAAAGAGAAGTAGTGAAGAAATCATTACTTATCAAGCATATCTAACATGGTCAATGAATTAAGAATAAGCTTGGGTGGATCTCCCATGCTTTTAAAACTTTTATTGATGATTTCTTATGTTTAAAAATCTCTCTATTATTAATTATAGGTCATACTTTATTAAAAAGAATCAAATATGTCTATAATTAGCATATAACTCTATCACTAAAAAGTATAACTGTTGTCTGGGTAGAGACCTGTGGAATAAGTAGATTCTCTTCGGTTCAAAACTTTTAAAATTATTAGCTTGAATATGTAATAATCATGAGTTTGCACATATAGAGTCTGAATAAATATGGGCATTTCTTGGTAGCTTTTTAATAGAAAGATAGAATTAATGCTGAATTGCAGCAGATAATTCTAAACGCTAGTTCTGCTTTAACAAATTAAAAGATAGATATTTATCCATAGCAAAATAACTACTGCTAAAAAAATAATTACATATATAGAGAAAGCTGTAATTTTACTTCATTTATTAAACGGAAGTAAAATTTAGACACTCAACATTGTAATAATATTAAGACATTCGAAAAAAAAATTTTGAGAATCCTTATAAAAAAATTTTAAAAGCCCAGTATTGTGAAATCACATCTTCATTATTGGACATGTAAATTCAGTAATACAGAACCTCCTATAAGTCTGTTTTGAGGTAGCACGGGACTTGTAGAAAAAGCAACCATGTTTATATTACAAAGATTATCTCAAAGACATTCACGTTGATTGCTTTCACACAGAGGCAAAACTCTCCATACAATGGAATGATGATCATGTAATGTTTAGTGGTTTGATTGTTTTTATTGAGAAGATATGGAAGAGAATAGAACACAGTGGAGAGTTATACATGAAAATAGTGTTGCCGTATTTCAAAGAGAAAAGTTTTTTGCAGAAGTTAAAATACAACACCGTAAAATTTCAAAATAAAAGAATAATGGTGTGTTCTATGAGTAGTGTTATTTGTGATTTACAAATTGGTAGGTATAGTTATCGCAAAGCTTATCTCTAACATAGTATTATTACTGGTTTGTGTTTTTTCTTTCTTGCAGCAAACGAGTGGCTGATGATGATGAAAACACTACACACACATTTTAGATTTCTCTCCCAAAAAACTTATGTATATATGTACATAAATATGTATGTAAGAGAAGTTGCATACATTTATTTTTTTCCTATCGTATATGACTAGGAAAAACTATCACGGTAAACATTCTTTTTGTTTCTGAATGAAGTGCATCATGGGAGTTTAGTGGCAGCTGAATTGTAAACGATTCCAGGTTATATAAACTTCCAAATGTCTCTGAATGAGCATTTTGGGAGTTGTGTTAATCTCTAAACTTTACAAATCAACATAATGAATCCTCAGTCTCCATAATTTACTCGACTATATTGTGTAACTGCTTAAGAAATCGCAACAGTTAAGAAAAAGTTTAATGTTTTTACAACTTGAAGATAATGATGAAAAATTGCATTCAAATAGCATTAAGAAAAAGCATTCCTTTTGGTTAATAATCTATATTTTTATACACACATATAAATATTCCTAATTAGCTAAAAACTACAAATTGAAGAATTTTAAAATTATAAGAATTAAATTAAGAACATTAAGTGTTATATTTTGCAAGTCGAAATATCAGACTTTTTTTTTTTTAGATAAGATAAATAGGAACACAATTTTTAAATAACTTACTTCAAAGCAAAGGTCTTTTCAAAAATCCTTCAAAGAGAAATAGTGAATGAAAACATTGGCAATGTCTAGGAGAAAAGATTTGAAAGTATTTTTATCCACATATCGCCTATATAATTATATATTACCATTTATAGACAAATAACTGAACAGGCAAATGAATGGCCATGGGATATCTATCTGAAAAAATAACCCTAATCTTCTGTATTAAGAGGCTCATTTTTTTAGATATACTTATATATATTCAGATGAAAAGATAATTAAAAAAATAACCAATATATATATATATGCATTAAAACAAATTATATGATCATAAATTTCTTACCCAAATAGAAAGATTATGAGATGTATACCAATTGTGCATTCGGGAACTTAAACTTTATAAGGCTAACAAGTAGATCTATAGATTCTTATGTTGCATTAATTAGAGTAAACAATTATCTCAGATTTTTAACAACATATAATAATTCCTACTTTGAAAATCGTGAACCCAAAAAAAAAATAATAAGAAAATGGTTTATTATTAATATGACCAAATAGCAAAGGGATTTTATTGTATCTATTCACATCTCAAATAAATAGAATGTTGCAATGGAAATGATGCAAGTAACTAAAATAAAAAATAATATTTCTTCTAAGCAATATGTAATAAATTATAAGATTATGTAACCATATTTTATTTATTTAAAACATACAGATGATGAGCCTTAACTAATTAATGACAAATCAATTGGATAATTAAAAAATATAACATTAATTTTTATTAACAATAAAAAAAAGATATAAAATAATATATATATATAAGTGTAATAACAATAATGATAAAATAATAAATAATATTGTAATACTTTACTTAATAAATACTGGTTATTTTAATGATAAATATCTGTGTGATATATAGAAACATGATGTGATAACAAGAATATTTCATTGGAGAAGATTATGTAGTATTTAACTTAAAAACTTAAGTATTAACAATAAAAGCCAACTACAAGAGTGTTTTATTATATCTTTAATTAAAGTAATAGTAACTTTTTCTTCTAGTATCAAACTCATAAACTAAATCCTTTTATAAAAAAGCAGGGAATTAACCCACATATAACTTATTCTTATAAAAGTATGACCTTAACTTGACATGATTATCCCAGGTGCCAGTGGCATTACATAATATTCTGATCATGCTTATATTATGATTAAAATTACAATAAAATATTGTTAGGAGTTTGCCTCAACTAAACAATAATATTTGTGGTTACCAATTTTCACAATTATAACCAAATATTATATGTAATCTTCATAGACTTGTATAAGTCTGACTTTAGATATAAAAATAAGAGGGTAATTTTACTAAGTATTTGTTTACATATACTCTAGCCTAACTTTATTATCTAAAAGATGAGGTTACATCAAGATATCAATAAAACATATAAAATATTAAATACTATCTCGACCATAAATTATGTTTAATTAATTTAGTCTAGTTTCAACCGATTTCTAAGTTGTAAACAAATTACTAACACACATTTATATCAAATTATCCTTATAAATAGAATATGTTACCTGTATCTTCTTAATCATAACTTTCTTCTTTAAGAACTTTTATAAAACTTTAAATATTATTAACATTAAACAAATTCAATAACTACATGATATCCTTAAAATTATAATTCTTAGACTTTAAAAGTATCCAAGAAATAATTATTCAGATTTAAGAATTCACAATTTTAAATCATTGGCATTTTAAGGTTGAAGAAATTCTAATTTGATAGGTTTAATAACTCTTAATCCTAATAGAAAATGTTTAAGAATGAAAGCTGATTTTATAAGTACAAATCCACTAGTGGTCAGTTTCTGAACACCATTTGACAAGCTTAAATACAATAATTAATTCTTTAAGACATAGTTTTCATTGATTATAAAATCTATAAGCATATTTTTGAAGATAAAATATTGATGAATATAAATCTGTTTATTAATAGTTGTTTTTATAATAATTATCCATAACTTTAGATTATTATGGTCATTGTAACATTAAGTTAGTATTTAATCCACTGGATGCATTAGTTTTAAATAATATCCAGAACTTTAATAGTTTTTCATAAATATGATACAAAGCAATTTGTTAATCCATTAATCCACATTAATTTTATTATATTTATCTGAACCTTTATGTTAATATAGCAAATATAAATTCCAAGCAAGTAATTTCTGGTATGGAAAAGAAATGGATAAGTAATGCAGATCAAATAAAAATGTAGATTCCATAAAGCACTTTTAAAAGTTTTCATAGTTAAATTTCAATTATTTTGTTTTTTATTCCTTGTAAATTCATTATTGAATGATATACATTTGTTAGACATTTAGTTTTTCCATTCAGGACAATGTGATAAACATTTGTCATCAAAGAGGCAAATGTTTAGTTGGTTGTCTATTCAGATACTATTTTGGTGCAGGATGCCAAAATGGCTAATTTTGACTTTAAATCCTATATATTCCTTCTACTCATAATTTGGTAAAACTTACAATTTTTTAACACATAGCTGTATTGATAGGTTCCTGTCATGTGATTAATATGATCATTAATTTTACACAAAATCCTTCACACTTTTGGATTTTTATGGGAATATTTTGTCACTGCTGCTTAGAAATGATGGAAAGTAGATGATATTTTGGAAATTTTCTAAATCTATAGTGCCAAAATTTGTGATTTTATTTATTTAAACAAATATTATTTTAAAATATTAAAGTCTGTATTCAAATCCCCTATGTACTGTAACTGGATGAGCAGTTGTACTAGAGTACAAATGTGCAACAGACAATAAAATAGCTCAATCATTAGACTCCATATGTATCAGGATGAGCCTTTTCTCATTGAAAGCATATGTCTCACCATAATAATAATCATGAAAGTATTAATAGTTAGATGAAAGGAACTTCAAGTTAATATGCCTTTTTCCATTTTCCCTCTAATATGCTCATGTTATGCCCTGGTATTCATACCCAGGAAGAATATGCATGGATACTACTTCAGAGTATGATTGTATCATGCTTTTATATAAATCCTACATATATGATGTGATGTGATGAATTGTGAATTAGATAAACAACAATGACTTCGATTATGATAATAAGTATTTAATAAAATCATTAACAATAACAAAATTTATTTATAATTATATTTCAACATAATGTATGACTTGTACAATATTATATGAACAATTGGCTAAGCATAATCATCCTCCATTTCACCTCTTCAATATTTGGTAATGCAGTCATAATATATCATGACAAAAAATAATAATTCATTAGCCAATGTATTAAACTTTACAATGCAAAATAAATTTAAATCTTCTTACAAATAATGGTATGTACTCATTAACTAATGTTATTACCCTTAGTGAGTATATCCCAGAAATAGGATTTTGAAGTATTATTTTATACTTTGGGAATCTCTTCCTAATGATATTAAAGTATGATAATAAAGGTCAATTGTACAAGAGTTTTAGTCATATATTCTGAAAGATCTAACTAACAAATTAATTGTAATAAACATTTCACATTTAAGATTAAACATTATAATTATCTTATTGTAGGTATCTAATATTATATAAAGTAATAAAATCTTAACTTTTAGTCTGTAAATAGTTGAAGTTATTGTTAAGCAAGCTTGTGGTTTCTATATATACCTTTTTATTAATAACTTGAGAATACTAATATTCCTAATCTCTTTTCTATATAGATTTAAATTACAATTGAGTGATATTTAACCTATTATCAAAAGAAAGAAATTAGGCTTAAAAAAATACAAAAAATGTTTTTTATATATAATCTTAATCCTGTGTAGCTGAGTCAAAGTTTAAATTAGTGACAGTTTATATTGATAAATATTCAAGAAATTATGTTTTAAGGAATCTTTTCTTTTTCCTCATTTAAAATCCTCTTTTCCATGTTTGAATGCCTTTCAAATATTTTGATGGCGATTCCATTATTTCATCTACAGTACTCCTTTTGGTCTAAGAAGTTTCCTTGATTTGTTATAACATATTCTGGTGTTATATTTAGCATGAATAGTTAGAAGCTGATTTACATTAAAACTCAAATCTAACATCATGGTTATATGTCGAACACTTTATCTCCACAATGTTTTTTTTTTCTTTTAGTGAGACACAGCTACGTAACTGTGTTGATAAATTTACTTAATGTTCCTGGTTTTATTGAGAACTAATAGCAGATTTTTAATTTTACAAAACTTGAAATAAGCTTGAGGTGATGTCTTACTTTTAATGCTAAAATTTGGTATTATTATGAAGAATAATAATTCTACAGTTTGTAAAATAACTTTACAAAATATTTAGTCCATTCGTATTCATACACACACTTTTCTCTATTTCACAGTATTATTTTCTTCTTTGGAGATACAGTAGTTCAATGGCTGTTATTATATAGTTTTAAATAGCGAATTCAATTTGTTAAGCTGTGTATGAACTAGCCACAGTTATGTTCAAATCTTTTTTTTTTTAAAGAAGAGAAGTCTTTCATTTTATCTTTCTGCTAGCCTTCCATTAGGCTTTTTTTTATATATGTTGTTTTTCATACTCATTTTAATTCAGATTTTTATTTCAATTGTGATATCATTTGAATATCTGAATGTTTCATGTAATGGATTAACAAATACTAAAGTTTAATTATTTTTTTCTTTTGATTTTTATAAATTGCTTACTTTTTAAAGTTTAATTATTTGTAAATCCGTATTGTCAAGAATAATTAAAAATATAATTTTAGATGACAAATTTACACAAAATTATTAGTATATCATTAACAATATGTTTTTGACTATTATTGGTGGTAATGGTCATTAAGTTGGATGTGTGTGTGGTCGGTTTCATGTATCTTTACAATACATTCAAACTCGAAGTATATGAATTATGCTTATATTTCAATAATATTAAATATTAAATTATTAAATTACATTAATTAATAATTAAAATAAAATAAACACACATTATTGTTTTACAAACAAATTATTTACATTATTAAAATATTAAATGATTTTTTATTTTTTATATTTTGTATTCTTTAATGTTCCCTCATACTTAATAATGAATCTAATTTTTACTCTAATAATAAATTTATTAAAACATTTTATGATGATATCTTTTGATTTTAAAATACATCCAACTATATAAAAGATACATACATGCTCACACGTGTTTGAATATTATGTTAAAAATCTTGTATTGTTAAGTATATTTTAAATCATCTATTTTATTCCTGTTGTGGTTAATGTTGTATCTTTTTATTCTAAACAAGGTAAAACTCTCCATACAGTAAAGCTCCTCACTGATGAAGGCCACAAGCCAGAAACTAGTCTGTAGATATTGGATGAGTAGGCATTAGATAGGGATTTTGTGCACAAATCTTCTGGCATCCATTGATTACTCTGATTGGCACAGGGTGGCACTACTGTATGGAGAGTTTTGCCTTGTTTATAAACAATTATGTGCTAGTATAAGAGATGGTGATCATGTGATCTTTTTATTCTGTCTATTATTCTTTTAAAATTAATTTTAGGTGTGTGTATCTTTTCTAATTAAATTTTAATCACAATAAAACAAAATTTGATATACATAATTTTTAAGATACTTTGTATTTATTCTGCATGGGAAGACTTATTGGACAAAGTAATAATCTGCTTCACTAGATAAAAAAAAAATCAATAATATTAATATTACTTCTACTCATTTTATTTGCAACAGTAACAATAGTAAATAATATTTGCTTTATTGATAAGCCAATAAAAATTTTTAGAATTTATGATTGTTACTATTAATCTAGATTTTTACAATATATATAATATTTTTTGAATTAACATTTGCTAATCAGTGTTTCTGACTTATGCAGAAGAATAACAATTATTTGTTTGGAAGATCTGTTTGGCAGAGTTTCTATTGATTGGTCACACAATACGATAGAAAGTTTAAGCAATCTTTTTTATATTCTAGAATAATGATGTAAGATGGACTGCTGGTGGTAAGCAGTTCTATTCTTTGCTTATATTTAAATGCAGTTTATCGTTATGCAAGTTATGACAGTGATAATGGCTATTTCAACTGAAAGTTCTTGTGTGCATTCTTAGCAGAGTAAAACAGATAAAAATCCAGATTAATTAAATGAAACTAGTATGTACAATCTGCTACTTAGATAGTTTGTACATTGGATGATTTCCCGATAACTAGTCATACAATTGTTTTTTCATAATATGGATTAGATATTTCTCATATAAATCATCAAAAAATATGCCAAAGTTTAAAAAATTCTGAATATAGCAATACATAATCGTTGTTTTATTTCAAGGATGGCAAATCTAAATAATCAGAAAAAAAAATTGTAAAATATTAAATAGAATAAAATACATTATGTACTGGATCCACATGTGTTAAAAACTTCAGTCACTTGAGGGTGCCACTTTGCTACTTAATGAGCATATAAAATTTATTTGGAGTGACTGACTGTTCACTAAAGTGATGAGCATTCTGACATAAATAAATTACCTGTCCCTGACACTCGCTCAGCTTAGAGTATGAGACTCATCACTATTAAACAATTGATAGACAGACACAATAAGCAAACGTCAGCAAAGTAATTTATAGATATAATAAACACCTCCACTCTTCTCCCATTCTTTTCAAATTCATATAAATAAAGATAT
This sequence comes from Epiperipatus broadwayi, assembly GCA_028023455.1. Taxonomy (NCBI): domain Eukaryota; kingdom Metazoa; phylum Onychophora; class Udeonychophora; order Euonychophora; family Peripatidae; genus Epiperipatus; species Epiperipatus broadwayi. Next base: position 254,028 of record JAQFVV010012825.1, read on the forward strand.
AATAAAAGACAAATGCCCCCCAAGATGCATTTCATGCTGAACCAGCACTCATCAGTTGGCCCAGGTCACTATCTCTCATATATATCTCTATTATATGCAAAGTATTTATCTAGAGTAAATTGTTACATTTTCATTGTCAAACTCCCTCCACTCACAACTTTGATGCCATCCATTTCAGATAAATACACAAATGATTATTACTAATCATTTTCGAAACTAGAGATTATCTCTAGCACAGATATAAACTTTAAACCTCAGTTAAAGATTAATATATCTGATTTTTTAAATTTAATAAATATAATAATAATATTTATTACCATTCAATGAAAATAAAGAAATCATAAGATTAATTAATATTGTATCTATGAATCTCTTAAGAGAGTATTTTATTATTGACAGTTTTGACAGTTAAAATGTTAAACACATCAGTTCTCATTTAATCAAAGAAGTTAAGTGATGTTAGATTCAGTTAGTGCTTGGATGAGTGTCTATTTAAAGCCCTGAGTATTGTAGATCTGTTTGTTTTTTTTGTTTTGTACAATTTGGTGCAGTGGTACAAGGGCAAATTTTAAAGTTCAAGATCCATAGATTGTGGCCCAGTTCTATCACTTTTGGTATTTATCATATTGATGAATTCCCAAACAATAAATCATTTTTAGCTCCATGGTTTGCTGTCGTGTTAGAAGGGCACTCTGGAAATTAAAGTTCTTGAATCATGACTCAGCTGTCACTTCCAGCGATTGAGCTTCTTGTGAGCTCCCAAGCAATAAACTATTCAATTATTTTATTTTTACTGAAAAAAAACAAAGAATTGTATAAAAGATATTAGCAGATGAGTGAATTTGCAATTTATATATATATATTGATGCAAGCTTTTATCTATTATTTTTATAATAAATTAAATTCCCAATCTTTCCATTTAAATCGTTAAGACAAGTACATATCATTTATTTAATAATGCGTCGCATTAAGACAATTTAGAATTCATGTGAAAAAGTTGAACTCATCAACTTTAGACTTCCAGTTGAGTGCACTAATTTTTTTTAAAGCTGAACATTAACATATATATGTGCATTTCTCATTTAAGGATTTGAAGGATTGTTAAAGCTGTCTTTTCTATTATTCTTATTAATAAGAAATATTTTTAAAAAATCTTGTAAGTTTCAAAAAAAAAAAATGCAAAGTGTACTTATTGTTCATTAAAATTCAAAAGATAGCTCTTTTTTACTTTCGTTCTTTTATTCAATTTTCTAAGTATTTTAATCTTAAAAGATCAATTGTATCTTTGAACAACCATTCATCAAATATTAGGCATTCAATGGAAATTTTTAATAAAATTTGAAAGATAGGACGATGATTTATGATTTAAATTTTTTTCTTGAATGGCAGTTTACTGAAAAGTGAATTGCTTTTATATTCCAATCAGATCACCGCCCCTATCCGGACATGTATCGTCATTAATACACATTTGCATTTTAAAGGTTTATATTAATGTTATATTGAATTTTTATTATATCTTTATTTGATGGATAAATGTTTCAGTTTTTTAATTTTTATCTCCCATGAATTTTTAATTACTATTTGTTTTTAAACCCATTTATTGTTATTTTACCGAATAATTGAGATTAAGATATTGATTTCACCTTGCCTTTTCTTCGCGGTTTTTCTCTCACCCTCTTTCTCCATTTTCTTTTATTTTTACTGCAACGACTTAATCATCCTAGTTAGCATATGACAAACAATCGTCATGAGTCATTGATCTCTTTCTGTACTAACTATGACACGAACGATATTATGTATGTATTCATGCAAATACCTTTACATCTTTTAATTACACGTCCAACAATTTTGAAACTAATATTTTTTTTTCTATACGCAATCACTTATGAGAATACAAATATAACTTTTTTCGTTCTCGTTTTTTATATGTCCATACTCATTTACAAATGGCTAAATAAAGTGAATGAATCAACGATAGAACAGAAAAAAAAATTAAGTAGTCTAGAGAAAATATGTTAATTAAAAAAATTAAATGATTATAAGCTATTATTAATCTTTATTTAATCAAATTAATTTTTAGATGACAGTTTTGAACCAAAAAATTCTTTGTTTTTAATCGAAATTAATTGGTCTGATTAATACAAATAAATTCTTGGATTATTGATCAAATCCTAATTTTTTTTGTTAATTGCCAAATATAAGAATGTTTTATTTTCTATTTTGAATTTGTTATGAAGTTAATATATAAAATGGAAAAATTTATAATAATAAAAAAAGTTGACAGTAAACAACATAACCCTTTTATAAAGTATTTACATTCAAGGATAAAAAATCATATATATCCATAGATAATATTTCTCATTCCAATAATATATAAATTACTTTCACCTGTAGTATAGATTGTAGCATAACTAACTAAGCTAGTTTTTTTATATATATTTATCAGCCTGCCAACCTATCCCAGATCTAAATAAACTCTCCATCTAACAATAGCTAAATACTCCTTAAACTGATATACCTGATAATAACTGGTCAGTGATCAGCTACTGAAAAAACAACTAAATTTTGATTTGGTTTGCAAAAATCCTCAGTTAACTATCACAGCTCCATGCTGGATTTGAAACTCATTCTAATCAATTAATAACTGCAGCACCTGTTGAATTATTTTTTAAAAAAGTACATTTTGAAAAGTAGATGAATGAACTATAATATTTCACATTAAATTATTATAGTCAATTAACATGAAGTTTTCACAGATTTTATTAGCTGGATTTTTTTTGTTTTTTTTTGTTATATAAATATTGTACTGGTCACTTCGATCTTCCTTTGATCACCGAGGGCACCACTAGGTCATTTACACCTACAAAATTTAATTTACAGTGATTCAAAAGTTAATAATGATGATGAATGCTACTAGCTAGACTCAAGGAGAGAAAGAGATCTTAACATTGTTCAGACAATTAAGAAAAGAACACAGAGACAAATATAGCCCAAAATAATTTATAAATAATTTTAAAGTTTATTAATTAAAAAAATATATATATTAGTCAAACAACGTATGAAAGTTTGACCTAGACTTCTTCAGCGGATTTATTAAAGAGTGTATGAGAGTATTGGCATCAAACACTTAGACAGATAAGTTCATTTTCTCATCTAAAAATGAAAAAGGATTTATAATGTCTTCCTGCTAATGATTTATATAACAAATTCCAGTTTTCCTTTATTTAGAGATTTCAAAAGAAAACAATCTTGCATGGAAATCAATGAACAGTGCAAGCGAGGTTTCCTTAATCCGGAAAAGAAACATTAGGATATAAGAATATCAAATGCTTGCAAACACCCCAGAAAAGGCTGCATTCAAGACCCACAGCTAACTCTGATAATGTCAAGAAAATATTATGATTTTATGTAATCTTAAATAGAAGAAAACAAAATCTCCATGATTTAGTAAAAACAGACAATACACTCGATAAATCGCTAACCAAAAGATTTATGGTCTGCAGGACAAACCAAGCTTATCTAAGTTAATTATAATAAAAAAGGAACAGATGAGTTTTAAAAAATTACTAATATTTGCCCAAGCATTTATCAAGGGTTAGTTGTTACTATAGAAAGAGAAAAAATACTAAGCATATAAAATATAAACTCACAATACTCTCTCGAACAAATAAATTAAAAAAAAAAAATCTTAAAACTAAGGCTCCAATACATACAATAAATAAAATATAAAATAAAATAGGTAGTGATATTTATAAGAGTATGTATAACTTATTATAAAGACTGGTTTCTTTTTAGATTAAGCTGAGACTTTAACATTGAAATATAATTAAGAGATTTTAACCCTGGTTACAATATGAAAATATTTTTTTCAGCAGGATAAGCAAAGTTTAAGTCTGCATAGAGTTCATTTTGATGAGATTTCTTTGGTTGGGAGTATGAAGGGAATACTTAGGATCAACTCTGGACTATACTTTTACATCATATTCATGCTACTACAATTATGGAGTTCCAGGGTCCATCTTTGGGTTAATTTAGCACTGCATATTGTTAAGATTTTCATGGCATGTATTTTTGACATGATGAATGGATGGCCATTATTAGCATGGCAAATAGTAAATACTATTAGCAATCTGCAGAATCCAACTTCAGCAATTCGTGTTGAGCAATTAGCAAATATGAACATTAGAATCACTTTGAATAAGAAACACATTGTTATCTCCCACTTAAACTTTAATTAAAAAGTTTTGATCAGGGTAAATCTCTATCTCCTGCTTAATCTTAATTAAAAAACCATCTGACTAGGGCTCTTATCTTATTCAAAATTAATTTTAAAAAAATTAAATGATAAAATAAGTCTCAGCTTTTAAAAATAAATTAAAATCAACAAAATAAAAAAAAACTGCTTGCTTTTAATTACTGTAATGAAAAAAAAAAACAAGAGTCAAAAGAAAATTATTTTAAACTAAAATCTATTGAAAAAGTAAAATCACAGAATTTTAAAATAAAAATGAGTATGTGTGTTATTGCATGTATTCTTAAAATGCAAAAACAAATTATAAGAAAAATACAAGGCAATATTTTCTGTTCTTTTTCTTTTTTAAAATATTGGACTTTTGAAGCTGAGAAAGTATCCAGTTTAGTATATATATATATTCTAACAGAATATGAGGTTTCTCAAATTATCAGTGCCAAAAATCAAAATAAGCTCAAGTCCACACATTAGCTAATCTGTAAATCAAAATTTATCTATTATTTATCCCAACTTACAACTATTTCTATGTATTAAGTATCAGGCATATTAGAATATTTTTCTAGTACATATTCACGCTACATCTCCTTATCTTCATTACACTAGTCCTTATGGAAAGCATACTGGAACTACAGATTATGAGACAAATTTTGATTGACATGTTGATAATAATAATAAAAAATATTATAAACCCATCATATTGTCAGACATTCTCAGATATTCATCATTCTCAAAATAAAATAAATGTATAAAGTATATGAATAAAATATAATACAAATTAAATTAATGATTAACCAAATAAATAATAAAATAAATAAATAAATACTAGAACATTTTAAACTCTCATTTTATTTATTTTGAAATTGTTATTTATACACTTTCTTAGAATTGTACTGCTATATTTTTTTATAAAAATAAATAACTATATTGAAAATTATTTATGAGTGGTGAATAAATCTATTTCCCATTACTAAAATTCTTGCATGCATATAAAACAAGCTTAAAATATTTCAAAACAATAACATTACACTATTTTGGTATGCATTTCTATGATTACCATTATGTGTGTTTGCTTATTAATTATAACCTATGTTGATTTATTAAATATTTGTTTATAAACTTGAGCAGAAATTTTATATGACTATTTCAAACTAATGTTAATAATTATAATACTTCTTATAAATTACTTGGGATAAATATATCTCCCAAATATTCTATAAAATATTTACTTTGTCAAGAAATGTAATTTTATTAACTCTAAAGTGGAAACATTTTTATACTATTAAGAAAACATATATTTATCACTTTGTGAATATTTTTTAGTAAAAAAATATGATTTATTTATTAGCAATACTATTGTGGCTAGTGCATATCATGATCATTATATAAGTAAAATATCTGTTTCTTTAAGTTTGAACAGCATATAAAATACACCTGGGACTCTTTTTACGCGGACTTATTTAGCACGATTTTGAAGTTACGCTATTCGTGTTTCACCAGAAGTCGACCTCCAATAATGCGCTATTACTTGAAATAATAAATTTCGCGCACTTACGTTACATTGAAAGTAATAGCACATTATTGGAATTCGACTTTCATCTTAGTAATTTCAATATTTTCAGTGCTTTATAATAGTAAGATTTTATGCAATAATGAAATTAAAATCATGATTTCCACATTTTATGTATACACACATTAAATTTTACAAGATTATAATGTAAATTTGTTCAAACATTGTGCGTGTTAATTTTGCATTTTAAATCACATTCTGTTTTTGCTTTTTAAAAAAGAACTTAATCAATTATTAATCATTTAGTGTCCACAAGTTTATTTTTAAAAGGTCAGTAATAGCAGTGGGCACAATTAAAAATTAAAATCTGATTTTTAATTGTAATTAACAATTTAAAAATTACTTACGGGCGACTTGAAATTAATGTGATGTAAAACGAAATTTGATTTTTAAACGGAATTGAAAATTAAAGACAAAAATAAGAATTTAATTTTTAGTTGTTAGTTTTAATTAAATTTTTCCCAGCAGTGGTGAATAAATGTCTTTTTATTATCATAAATCTAAGTTCATAAACAATTAATAAAATCATCGTCATCTTCAACAGAAAACCATTAACACAACATGAGAGTGAACTTGGCGCTAGTTTTATTTCCTCTTGTGAGAATAATTGCTGAGATATTCTTGACTTCATTTAAGGAGAAGCCAAATACATCACATCACAGCACATGAGAATCTGATTTTTTACTAGTTTGCAAACGAACGTCTTTTTGGGCAAATAGCGATAATAATTAAAACGTGTATAAAAAATTTAAATTACTGTATTGTAAATTATGCATAAAAATATATTATTTTGAATAAAATTAAATATTATAGTTAAAAAAAGTTTGTCTTGTATCATTTTTTTTCAAATTTGAAATTTTTTATTAGTCATATTTTATTTCCTTATTTTTTTTTGCGTGAATTTTAAAGTAATTATACGTTGGTGCTTTGCTTTTACGCGAATTTTGAAAAATCACAGACTGCATCCCCCTTTTTCAATGTAAGCTACATCTATTTTTGTGTGATTTTGTTTGCACGTGTTTTCTGAGGAACCTATCTATCGTGTAAAATGAGACCCAGGTGTAGTGCATTTGGTTAGCTCTTATATAAAATGTGAAGGACTAGATCTTCTAACATCAAATTTAATATAATCTTAAATGGACATTCTTTAATGATTAATCAAATAAATAACTAAACCATGCTATTATGACAAACAAATTGTTTTAGAGTAGTGTTCTTCAACCCTTGGTCCGCGGCCCGGTGCCGGGCTGTGGAACTTTTCTGCAGGTCCGTGTGCTAAACGGGCAGTAAAAAGTTTGTAATAATAAATAATAAGAGTTTAAACTTTTAATTAATATAGCCAATTTTTATTTTTTCATCTCATTTTTACTCAATTAAAAAAAAAAAACAGAACGAAAACAAAATCTAATCAATCATTCATAAATTAATTTGTTTTTCTAGTTATCACAGATGTTTATGGGGGTGGGGGTTAAATTTTTTATTACTTTTCTAAAAAAATTTTAAAAAAAAGTTTTTTTATTATATAAACTCCATATATATATATAAAACTTTATCTTATATATTTAACATTGTTGTTTTGATCAGTTATAACAATTATGCTTATCTTTAAGAAAATTTATCTATAGACTTCTGCCGGTCTGCAAAATCTTATCCTTATTTTTGCTGGTCCACGGAACCTTATTCTTATTTTTACCAGTTCACAGGTGTGAAAAGGTTGAAGACCACTGGTTTAGAGTGCACTCGTGGCCATTTTGAATTCTCAGAACCACCCAAAACGACCTCTGACACATTCAAGTGATAAATGACATCAAATAATCCACATGTGGTCACAATATGGCCATTTGATTTTGTAGCAGTATATATAGACACAGTATATATATATGATAAAATATGTTTTGTAAAAGAGACGAGTAAATATAGTAAGTCAAATATAATTGGTACTTGATAAGCTTTTAGTTTTTCAAAATTTATTCGTTCATCCCATTATATATATATATTTTTAGTCACATGATTTGATCATAGTTGTATGAAATTTGTGCTTTAATTTTTTAATTGTTGATGTAAATTGCGATTTTGTAACGAATGGTCATATCGTGACCATGGGTGAATTATTCAATGTCATTTATCATTCGGATGTATCACCAGTGGTTTTGGACAGTTCTTAGAATTTAAAAGGGCAGTGCCCAGTTTCATGAAATGTATATATAAGTATAAAATTATTAAATGCATGTGCTTATTCTTAATTATATAAAATCAATGAAACATTTTTTTTATCATTAATAATTTTTTTAAATATTATTCTTTGAATAGAATTTTTTTTAAAACATTAATAATCATTAAAATAAAACAACAATGAAATACTATTCTCAAATTCTACCCTTAGAATTTTAGCAAATATAATTTTTCCATTAATAATATTTGAAACAGACAAAGGAAACAATAATAAAATAACATTGCCACCTGGATCTCATTATTCTCTTATAAAATGTACTATTAAAATTATTTAGTCCATTTGCTCAAGCATAATATTTTCTTTTCTTTGGGCTCTCTGGAGATCCAACGGTAGAGTTTCTAATATAATTGTTTATTGATTAAAATTATTATTTGAATTGCTGTCTCCTAATATTTTATGCTTTCTTTCTATAATAGAATAATTAGAAAATGAATTATAATGTGAGAGAGATCCAAATTTTAAGTTAGTTATCAATTCATTCAGTTCCTTGAAAATCAGCCCCATGAAAGGAAGAAAATTCCTTTCTCCCTCTCATTATTGCTCTTTATATTTTGTTCATAAATTCAAAAAATAAATACGTTCTTATATTATCAGTTCTGGAGACAAAGCTATCTGCTATTTTTCACTACAAAAGTTTACATTTTCTACCTTATTTTTTTCCCCGCCTTTCTCACATTAAAATGGAGAATTTTTATTCCAGCGGTCCAACAAAAACAAAATTGATTATTGTCGTTAAGCGTTGATGGCATAGCGGTTAGCATAGCTGCCTTCAAAACAGCTGGCCCGGGGTCGCTTCCCGGTCAACGCATTTGACATATGAAAAAAAAAGAAATTGATTATTGTGATAAAAGTAACAAATAAAATTTTATTCATATATATTTATTTCTTTTTAAAATAATAATAATTAATCAGAATTATTTATGTTTCAATTTTTTTATAATTAAATTTCTAAGATTGATACTATTAATATTTATAATAAAACAGATAAATATGTTGGTATGTGTTTGTATTTTATTCTACACACATATGTATACACCTATTTTCATCATGGCAGGTTCCCTATTCATAATTAAGATAAAATTATAATTTTATTATTTTAACAACTATTTTTCAACTATTTATAACAAAATTATATGAATTAATTATCTTAAAGAAAAACTGACTAAATAATATAACATTTTTTTCTTTCATGTTTTTATAGCATTATTCTCTCTCTTACTAAATTATCATCTCGAACTAACTGCTTCCATATATATATCTTCTGTCTAACTGATATGAAACTGCGCATTATTTATGTTTGTTAAAATGACTCTCTGAACTTGACTGGCGACTTGTTGTTATGATAATATATTTGGACTTAGTTGAATAAGATTATATATTAACAGTCTGTATAATTAATAGTTGCAATTTATTTACAAAGCTTATTAAATTGTTAAAATTTATATCTTGACTATTATTTGAAAGTGGTTTGATTAATAAGTTACAAAATCACAATTAATTAAAAACATTTTCCTTTCAAATTTCAATTGTTGATCTATCCATCATGTATAAGAATGTGATAGTTGATAAAAGTTTTTATTTAACTAATAAATTAACACTGATATGAAAAAAGGTTCATTATTTACAAGTGCCTTTCTGATTTTGCTTTGGGAATTGTTCTTATGTTTGCGTATTTGAAATTAATTGTTTTGGGGAAAAAGTTTTCCAATTTTTTGAAGGTGAAGGTTCAAATATTTTTCCATTTTTCTTTTATGCACTGGTTAATAATAATAAGATATATATCTACAAAGTGAGTGTATAATTAGCAAGTTATCTAACAAAATATTAATTCTAATTAAAATTACAAAAAAAGTGTTCCAGTTCTACCCAATCTGGATTCAAAAATAGATTTCAGCATAACAGATAAATGCACTACAACTGCACAATGATGCTATTATATACATATAATCATATATAACAGACAAAATGACTTTTCATCAATACTATTAGTATAAATAATTGAACTTTCCCATAGCTTTAATATTTAATACTTTTTTGCAATAATAGCAAGTTAGATTTTTATTGTGTTCTAATATTTTATATAGAGAATTATCTTGAACAATGCTAATATAAAGAGTGAATGTTAGATCAATTGAGATATTTATATAAACTAATTTAAACCAACTGACTCACAGAGCAGAGCTAAAATTATTTCTACCTTTTTTTAAAACTCTGGAATAATTATAATAATATACATATATAATTATTCATTCTTTTAGCTGAGTTGCTAATGTATAAAATCTTAGAGCACAATACTTTTATTGAAAATTTATTAAATACTACAGTTAGAGGAAGCTCAATTACTTGTATTAACAGTGCTAGAAAATCATCCTGTCTCTTTTGTATATTGGATACTGTAATTATCCATTATTATATACAAGTTTATCCCAGTGAAAAGATAATTAGTTCTCTCTTCAAGCTATCTGTAGTGCCACCTTCGAGTCAACCATGTATTAGAGTGACATTGTTTAGATATTTCCACAAAAATTTAAAGTGCTAGTATATCTGTATTATGAGTCTGGAGATGAAATGTGACATTGTGTTTTATATCTTTGTAGAAATCTTATAATAATAAAAATGCAGGAATAAAAAAAATCATGTTCTAATTGCTTGCAAGATTTTGAGATGACAGGGAGAGCATTGAAAGGGATGTACATTCAGATACACTAAAAAGAACTAAAAGAAAATGTGCAAAACTTGTTGAAATTCGTTAAAGTGATTACTCATTAAGGTACTTATTGACATTACCAAAAATATTGTCTATTGATTTTTAATGGAATATTTGAAAAGTGGAAGGTGTGCATGCACTTTGTGCTTCACTTGTTGATCACCTGTTGGCAAGTGAATTAAAAAAACACCAGAGTGGGTGCAAGTTAATTTATGATAATAGCAAGGAAAGTAGTTTACATTTAAGGTTCAAATGGGATCTTTAGCAACAAGGGAATATACACGTAAATGAAAAAATATGGGTGATTTAGTCTGCAAGCTGTGTAAGGAAGGTATAGAAAATATTAGGCATGTGTTAATTGAATGTAAATGCCTGAAAGCAGAAAGAATACAAATAATGAAGTTATGCAAGAATAAATATGAACAAAGTGATTATACAGAAAGTGGCTTATTGGTTTTTATGCTGGGTTTGGGGAAAGATATGGGAGTTTTAGGTCTAAAGACCATGGAGTTGACAAAGATTATGTTGTGGAAATGGGATGGAGCATGGTAAAAGAGAATATGGGAAAACTTGGGGTGGAAAATGGAAAGGGGTTCAAAGTGGTTAGCAGGTTTCTCTGAGCATAGCTGCTGAGAGATTCCTGACTCCATATAAGAAGTTACAGTGCATCACATCACAACTATGGCTCCAGAATTCTTGTCAAATATAATAAAGGGTGATAAGATGTACTGTTTTCAGTATAAGCTATCAACCAAATACTAGATTGTGGAATAGAGATTTCCAGGAGAAAAAAAGCTAAAAAAAATTGTGAATGGAAGTGAGCCAAATCAAAACAATGCTCATTGTTTTGTTTAAAGATCTTTATTCATATCTTTAATCATTACAATTCTACTTCACAAAATTAGACAATAAATGCTAATTATTATTTGTGTATTTTGAATCATTTGTAAATATAAATTTTGCACAAACAATCTAAATAAACAAAGGCAAAACTCCCCATACAGTAGTGCCACCCTGTGCCAAACAGAGTAATCAATGGATGCCAGAAGGCTTGTGCATAAAATCCCTATCTAGTGCCTACTGTATAGGGAGTTTTGCCTTTGTTTACAACAAATTATGTGCTAGTATAGAGATGGTGATCATGTGATGTTTGATGGCTTAACAATCTAAATACTGCAAGGTTTTTAGTCATTATTGCACAATATTATGATTATCCCTATAATATTAAAACTGAAAATTATTTTTTGATCAAAAAAACGTTTTTGTGCATAAGAATCCATCTTATTCTTCTGATTTAGCTCCTGATGACTTTTTGCTATTCCTAACTTAAAACTGGCCATGAAAAGAGCGCATTATGGTTTATTCTTAAACATTCAGAAGTTTGTGATAAAATTTCCAGAGACAATTCCAGTAAAAGATTTTAAGGACTGTTTCAAACAGTTTTGCAATCATTTTCAATAGTGTATTGAGCTTAAGGAGACTATTTTGAATAATCAATAATAAAAAACAAAATATAAATAATATCTTATGTTTTATTTACTAACAGTCACTTTTTACTGGACATACAGTGTGTGTATCTATTTTTTTTAACATTAATACACTATTTATTTACTTAAAAATAAAATAAATTCTTTTTCTTTATCATCTTAACAGAAAATTGCTGAAAAACATTCATTAAATACAAAGACTGAGATTTAAAGCATTTTGTTTCAGAGATATCTCACTATCAGATGAAAACTTTTCTTCACTGTATCTCCTTTAAATCAGAAAACAATAGAATAAATAATAAATTAAATATAGTTTTTAAAAAATAATTATATCTTTAGATAAATGCTTTGGAATTCATGTAACAATCATTCAAATGGCATGTTGAGCATAATGATTCCAATCAATTGCCAATCTTTGTTGATGATACTTTATTAGGCTGAAAAATTATTCAGTATCCTTTAGCTTGCAAGCTATTATCATATGTTAAACTGCATCAAGAAAAGCAGTCATTTAAATATATATAAATAAACATTTTTAAATGCTCTCAAAGTGTAAATAATAACAGTTCATCATTGTGACTGACATAATGTGTACCAAAGCACAGAAACAAAACAGAAAAGGTTAATTTTGGCTGATTATAAAGGGTGGCACATACCAATTTAACAAAATAACCATACATATATATATATATATATATATATATATATATATATATATATATATATATATATATATATATATATATATATATATATATATATATATATATATATATATATAACTATGCAAATGTTGCATACATTCATGCATTTTCTAGCAATATAAACTAACTGGTAAAGCCTACATAATTTGACAAAGTGGTAACATGTCAAATTCTTGAGCTCAAAATCTAAGGATTATAGTCTAGTTGTGTCATTTCCAATGCTCAAATTTCATAAAAAATTAAAGCATTCAGTTATGATTATTGAATAATCAATCATATTTATTACAATAACTTTTTAATATAAACAAAATGCTTTGTAGGACAAGGTAAAAGAAATATACTGTATTTCAGTGATTATGCATTTAAAATATGATTAAATAAATATTCATAATTTAATCCTGCAAACTAGTGGAATATTAGCTAGCTAAGTTATGCTTCTGGATTACATGGAAGATAAAATATTAATTAAACATCACAAAAAAAAATGTTTGTTGCATTTTAATGTTATCCAAAGATTAATTAGAAAACTCATCTGCAAAAAAAATAATTATTGTAGAGAATGCATGAAGATATTAACATATTTAAAATTTATATATATAATTAAATCTATTCTTATATCAATTTCATAGTATAATTCAACTTTAAACCATTTGTCTGTTATTGATTAACAACAGCTAAAAAAGATGGTTCTAGTTCTTATTAAGCAATTATAGGTAAAGGGTTTGAGGTTGAACTGATTGTGGAATTGGATTTGTGGGTGAATATAATTTTTAGAACATTTTTCCAATTGGTATTGTGCATGGATATTTTTATATGGCTCTTATGATAAAGAGGTTAGTATATTTCACTGCCATAATCATAAATTTGTTTTAAATCCAAGTGAAATTTTGTATTTTTTTTTTTCAGTAATGAGCCCATACCATATATTTATTGGTCAGAAAATGAGTATCTAAATATTATACTTATAAAATGAAAGAGGAAAAAAGATAACTTACTTAATAAATAATTTTTGCCTCTTTGATTTCGTCATAGCTACTTAAAAGATGCTTTGTCAAAATTGTTTAAAGGATAATACTATAGTTTCATTAAACAATTTCTTTAAATAAAGAATGTTATTTTTAACAGTACAGTTCACAATTATATTTTTATATCAAAGCATAGGCTGTATCAGCATCCACTTTCTTAGAAATAGGCAAGATGAAAAAAAAACAACTGAATATTAAGCTGATTTAACACCATTTGACTTATATTCTAGAGACTTAAATATCATGGAGATTGTGTAACTGCTGTGGGTAATTATAATTATATCTGCCATCTCATTTTTAGCAATAATTGAAAATATATGTCAATTTATTCTAAAATGTCCCTACAAATTGCACTTTGGTAGATAGTTTAAAATATAAAAAGTATATGTATTATTTCTGTTTATGCATAAGTTATTCTTCAGAATATGTCACATTTTTATTAAGCATTCATAAATATAAACTAATCATTATATTAACTAATTATAGCCAGTATACAATGTGGTTGATAGCAATGGTAGACAATGGTCTCTGGATCTCAAGATCAATGAATCATGGTTTTAGCTTGTGTTTTTGTTACTTGAATTTCTTATGAAGCAATAAATCATTTAATTATTTATTTTAATAATAAGACAATGATGAAAGATAGATTATAGATAGAATGGTACCAATTTTACTAAATATATTTATTAAGCTTTTTGCATGAAAGTAAATCATTTGTTTCAAAAAAAGTTTTATATGTACAGTAATAATCAAATGTATGCATTAGTTGTTCATACTTAAATAAACATTATTTTACTATTTTATGTGTTTTACTTCTCTCTAATAAACTTCTTAAATGATAGGTATATATAACAAACTCTTTTATTTAATGATAAATAATATTATCATAAATAGATAAAAATTAAAATATAGCAAAGCAATTTAATTCTTTCCATGCACTGATCATGACATTGTGTTAGCATTGATGGCATTATGTTTTATTTGTCTTTAATTTACTCTCTATCTTTAATACTCATTTGCCAGTTTTGATTCATTGGAAGGCAAAAGTTGGAATTAAAATAATATTGATTACTTAATTTTATAAAAAAAATCTCAAGATATCAGTATTTTACTGAGAAATCTACTACAAATGAGCCAACAATCATATCACAACATTGCTGTTTGGAAATTTTTTGTTGTCTCTGCATGAAAGCACTTGCAAGAGCTTTTGAGTATTTGCTTGAAGATTTGTGATAGAATATTTCCATTATCTATCAATAAATGTTGAATGTATAGAAAAATTTAAACTTTATTTAAACTTTTCAAGTACAAATGATTTAACTCACAAATAGACAACACAGGTTAGTAATTACATAATGTTTTGAGTAATATTATGCTCCACTTTTCTTCAGGTGTTGCTGGCTTGACCAATGACAGTATTTGCGTAGGAGTCGAACTCGCAACTTTAGATTCTCAAATGGTAAATTTAAGGCAAATATTCTAATGAGCTGAGATATGACAAAATACCACAGTAGGTTAGAGCTGCTTTCCTTAAATTCAATATTCAAGAATCTAAAGGTGTGAGTTCAACTCCTATGAATACTGTCATTGATCAGGTCAGCAACATCTGAAGAAGAGTCGAGAATAATACTCTTTGAAATGTTATGTAATTACTAATCTGTGTTGTTTATTTGTAATATTACTATGAAGTTGTTTGTATTTGAAAAAATTAAATAAAATTTAAAATTTTCTATACATTCAGCATTTATTGATAGATTGATAGAAATAGTTCAACATATTATCACATCTTTTTAAGTGTTTTTTTTTTTGTTGGATTTTGAAAATAAATATATATTTTTTGATATTTATTTTCACATTTATGATTACTTTTGTAGAATGTGTAATATTTATTTCTTAGAAGAACAATATTAGATTCAGATTTTATTTGAAAATATTTACTTTTAGAAAAAAATAAGTCACAAGACTTCAATAATGTACAGTTGCAACTTGTAATTGGTTGAAAAGAATTTACAGTCATATTGATTGTAGCGGATTTATTTTTGTCATTTTTCAATAATTATGAAAAGAATTTTAAATTTTAAATAGAATTTTGTTAGTTTTTGAAATCTGAATAATAATTCATTTAGGCTTTAGAAAGTGAGTTAAAACAAATCTAATTTTTTTAATTTAATATTTTTTTATCATGAGGTGACAATGATCTAATAAGAAAAAAACTGTTTTGATTATGTAATTAGCTTTATTAAGTTTATTGATTTTTTTTCTATACTTGCAAAATTAAAACACTTTTTATGAATAATTTTCACTTGTAAACTTATATTTCTAAAAAATAGTTCAAAATTTGTAAAAATATAATAAAGAAACAAAACATTGATTTGATCCAATCTGCCATTAGGAACTGTCAAAAAATATCAACTACAAAAGGATTAATACTAAAAATGTTTTCAACTTAATTATTCATTAGTCTTCTTTTTTAAATTAAACAATAATGATATTTATCTTTATGCAATCAATGATTTCAATAATGAACATTAGATGATAATGGAAATAAAATCCCTTGATTAACCAGTTGGTTCAATCCTTAGTCTTAAAACATTTGTATAGCATAAGAATTAAAGTGCCTACAGGAATGTTTTCTTCTTAATAAAGAAGAATTAGTCTGAAATTGTTTGTTTCCATCCAGTGTTCATTGACTAAATCAAAAATTATATGATTATCTATGAATAAAGGCAGAGGTCATCAGTTAATGATAAAGATAGATTTCTGATTTTCCATTCACTAAGAATGCTCTATTAGTCCACCATTGCAAACATAATGTTAAATGATTTTCTATACCTTACTTCTTCTAATCATTGAGAATATCATATTGGCCCATCACTTCTATGTTACATTTTTGATTTTCTATTCTTCTATTCACTGAGAATTCTATTTTCCCATAACTATTAACATTCTTGTTAGATTTGTGATTCTTTTCTGAGAATGCTGAATAGCCTGTTGTTTCATTACTTTTAACATTCTTTGACTTTTTCAAAACCACATTTATTTTTATAGTTTTATAGTAAATATTTTAACTCTATCTTCAATAAAAAGAATGCCTTATGTTCAAAAGCAAACGAAGTAACTGCTTCAAAGTAATAACATTACATTTTCATCAATGATGATTTTCCATTTTTTTCTATTCCATTAATTTTATTATCTAAATGCTCATTAACAAAATGTTTCTATTATCTCAGTGTTCAGACATACCTTACTTAGCCAATTAATAATTAGTTTAGCAACATTACAGTAAAAAAAACTACCAAAATATATTGAAGATTAATTATAAATATTATTTGTAATCACTATTTTATATAAACAATGATTCAATCAGTTTTTGCTTTCACTTATTTGGTGGTGAATTCAATAAAATTATTTTGACCATTACTGGTCTACGCAAAGTAAATATCTCTACAAAGTATAACCTAGTTTTCTCAATTCTTAGCTCTATGATTTTCAAATCATTCATCATTCTCACATATGGTTTCTTTTATGTCTTTTAAATCTTTTGGAATTTACTTTCAGATTTCAAAGGTTCATTTATTGTCACTTTTTCTACCAACATGTCCATCTCAGTTCAACTTTTTTTTTTTTAATGATATCTGTTTGTCCTCTTTCCATATACTTTGTTATGTAGTCTTAAATCCCTCTATTACTCTTCTATTAAATATCTAACTCTCAGATACATATGTAGAAATTATAAAACACATCTAAAGTCCTCCTCTTTAAACATATAAGTATATATATTTTTAATACTAAGTTAATCCTGCCAAAAGCATTCCATCCGAGTTTAATTCTATGATTAATTTTATTCATTGTTTCTATTTATAATTAACTTCTTCTAATTCATTATAATCGATTTTATTTTCTCCTTAAGTAAAAAATCTTTGAACATTATTTTAGATTTATATTTATATATATCTTTTGTAGAAAAAAAAATGTGAAAAACTTAATTAATCAATAACTCTTTGAAAAGTGAAAAAAAAAATTTTTTTGGACTAGAAAATATTTTCCCCAGTATTGGTCTTTTTAGAAAAGATCTTACAACTACTAACTATTATTAATATATTCTTTGACATTTTTTTTTTTAACGAAATAGGTTTTTTTTAGCTCCAAAATTTAAAATATAGAAATGGTAGATGACCTATTAGACTTTAAAAAAATTAATGAAAAAATAAAATTAATTTCACAGTAATGCATATATACTAATTATTTTAAAATAAATATATTATTTACTTTACATTTTCATTTATTAAACCAAGCTCTAGAAATATGTCAATAAACAATGGCAAACTGATTTATTAAATAATTAATCATCGTCAAATTGCCCTCGTGGTTTGGTGCACTGGTAGAATGCAGACTCTGGTGCTTAAAGTCCATCGATCATGCTCACTTCTGCCATTTTTGGTGATTGAATTTTTTATGAACCATTCAATTATTTATCATCAAATTTTCTATATACATTTTCTGATCTAAGATACAGTATTTGAAATGTTTTTTTTTGTTTTTTAATGTGCTTTTCAATTAATCGATGAACATTATCTTATATTATATTTTAATGCCTTTAAATGTTAACAAGAATATTTTCAGAAATAAAAATATAAAAATAGAATAACAGACATAATTTACAATTAGATATGAGGTGACATTAACGCTGTAAACATTCGAATGAAACATGGGTTAACAGACATCTACAATTTATTCATTACAAGATATAGCCCTGTCGCAAGAGCTATATCTTAAAAATAATTAACATCATTAACGAATATCTATTTGCTAATTAAAATTTTACTATAATGAAGATTTAATTATAAAATATACCTTTATATATAGTTATATGTCAGAACATGCTTAAATATATGAAAAAAGTTAGTTAGTCAAACCATGTGCAAACATAAATAAATAAATAGCTAGTCATCAATGGGATACAGTACCTATCATACTACTTCTGATTTTTAATATACATGTAAATATGTGTTCTTCAAAAGATTTCATTTTTTTTTAGTTTTCTCTCTCTTTTGAATAGAATTTAACATTTAAACTTGAATATTAACATCATAATTCTACAAGGAAAGTGACTTAATTTCTAAAATCACTTAGTTAGATTCTTGATGCTGGAATGATATCCAGCATGACAAAATGATTGTTTTTCTCTATGCATTGTTTATATGTCTGAAAGTTTATGATGATAGTAATTTAATTGTAATATATTGAACTATTACCCATCATCTATTTTTAATTATTAAAGGTTTTTTTTAAAAAAATTCAAATTTTATTCAAACTTTTCAACATTATATAAACAACTTGTTAGCAATAACACACAAATAGATAACATAGGTTAGTAATTACACAACATTTCAAGTAGCATTATTCCCCACTCTTCTTCGGGTATTGCTGGCCTGACCAGTGACAGTATTCACATAAGAGATGAACTTATACTTTTAGATTCTTGAATATTGAATTTTAAGGCAATGATGTTCTAACCAACTGAGCTATTCTGTCAAAGGCTATGTTATGTTTTGAGTAGGATTATTATTTTTCTCTTCTTTGGATGTTGTTGGCCTGAGAATCAATTAGTGTATAATCTTTAGATTTATGAATCCTGAATTTAATTTGTCACCTAATCAACTAGGCTGTTCTATCAAAGATGATAATCAGAAGAAATTTTAAACATTAATTTCTACCCTATTATTCACAGTTGAATGTATTTGTAAAGTTTTAATGAAGTTTGAATTTTTCTAAAAAATATTGAACAATCAAAACCTGATTATGAAAATAGTCCAACATATAACTAAGAGGAGATTAATCATCATCATCATTTTCAATCATTACTGATCCTCTCTTCTCCATATCACTTTAGCATACTGCCTTTTTTTATCCATCCATCTCATATGTAGTCTCTTTTTAGGTCTTTTACAATACCTTAAAATCCAGTTTAAGATTTTAACTATCCATCTATTATCATTTCTTATAGTGATATGTCCATTCCAATTCTTGTCAATCTCTTAATTCTTTTAATAATGTCAGTAATACCTGTTAGTTCTCTCATCTATATATTTCATTTTTGAATTTTTGTTACTCCTAACATGCATCTCTCCATACTCCTTTGAGGTCTGAAGTCTCTATATTGCTTTTCTATTAAATGTCCAAGTATTAGATCCATAAGTAAAAACTGGTAAAACACATTTATTAAAAACCTTCCTTTTCAAACATGTAGGCTTTTTTCCTTTTAATTTTGTTATTTCAACCAAAAGCACTCCAATTAAGTTTAATTCTATGATTAAGTTCATCCACTATGTTACATCTGTAGTAATAAGCTAACGAAGATATTTGTAGCTGGTAATTTCTTCTAATTCATCATTATCAATCTTTATTTTCTTCTTTTGAGAAAATTTTTTACTTTAGTCTTTTTAACATTTACCTTTAATCCTACTTTATTATTTTCATCTGATAAATATTGTAACATTTTCTGAAGCTCTAAAGCATTTTTTGCAAAAACAACTATACCATTTTTAAAATCTAGATGACTTAAATAATCTCTGTTTACTTTTACTTCCTTAGCTTTCCATTTTAATCCATAAAATACTTTAAGCAAAACTGCATAAAAAGTTTTGGAGATATGGAGTCACCTTGTCACACACCCTTCTCAATGTTAATCTTTTTAGTATCATTACATAATCTAATTGTTGCTGTTGCAGTTTTATAAATATTCTTCAGAATATGACAATATTCTGGGTCTATACCCTGAAGATCCAATGCCTTTTCATAATCTGCAAATCCAAAGCATAATGGAAATTCATATTTATTGGTCCTTTTTATAACTTCTCTCAATATTTGGATATAACTCATTGTACTAAAACCACTTTTAAATCCAGCTTGTTCTTTTGATTGGTTAAAATCCAAAGTTTGCTGTAGATGAATTATAATTTCTTTGATCATTTTTTTGTATAAAACTGATAAAAGACTGATAGGTCTATAATTTCTAATATCTTTTTTATCACCTTTTTAAAATATTAATAATGCATTCTTTCAATTATCTGTTAAGTCTTTATCATTTAGACATTTGATATGTAACTTTGCCAAAAATGTTACTATTTCTTCAACTGCTTCTTTTAAGATATCGATTATAATTCCATTATTACCTGGAGCCTTTTTCTTTTTCATAAATTTAATTGCATGTCTCCCTTCTTCATTTAAAATCCTGGGAAATTCATAAAATGCAGTAATTATAGGAGGTATTCCCTTTTCCCTTTATTACTATATAATTCTTGATAGAATTCTACATATTTCATGGTGGCATCTCTCTTTTTTAGTAATAGTCCCATCTTTTTTTCTTATTGCAGAAATAAGTATCCTACCAATACCAAAATGATTTACACGCTTAGAAACTTTTATTCTCTTTTATAGTTTTCTTTGCTAGTTCAAAATTATACTTTCTCGTATCACTGTCAATTTTTTTTTGTATCATTTTACAAAATTCTACATATTCATATTCCTTCTTTTCTTCATAAATCGTCTTGTTTCAGTAAAAAATTTACTGATCAATTACTGCTTTTTTGTACCAGTTATCTTTGTTGCAGTTTTTAAAAGTGTAACCATTATCTTCCTATAGATTTTGTTTAAATTTGAATCATGTTTAAAATTTTTTAATATTTGAAAATGATTTGCAAGTTCTAATTTAAATATATTGGAATGATTCTGAAGATTAGGAATATCAACTGTGAATATTGTTTTTCTTAATAATTTTTGTCTCTATAGCTTTGCATTAACATATATCTTACATTTCACTAATTGATGATCACTTCCTGTGTTGAATTGATTAAGAACATTACAATCTTGAAATACGTATTTTTTGTTACTTAAAATATAATCCAATTCTGCTGTACCTATATTTGGATGCTTCCACATCCATTTCCTTTTAACATATTTCTCAAAAAAAATCATAATATAGAATTTTTCTCTTTCTGCAAACTCCATGAGTCTATGTCTTATCTCATTTCTATCATCATAACCAAATTTATCCACAACACTTTCATCTTTCAATTATTTACCATTTCTAGCATTAATGTTTTCTATGATAATTTTAAAATATTGTTTGTTCAATCAAAAGCCTTTTGTACATTCATATAAAATCCTCTACATTCTCATCACAATGAGAACTTGTGGGGCATCAATCTGAACTATCTGCATTTGATATCTGCTATTAAGATGAATTCACTTATCATATCACTCTATTTGATACACCACCAATCTCTACAATGTTGTTCTTCCACTTTTTATTTACAATGAAACCTACTCCATTTGTACCTCCAATGGTTGTGCCTTTGTAGTATGATACATGTCCACTTTTTCTAACTTCAAAAGTCCAATAATGTCCCAATTTAATATTAGACACTTCTTCCATTTCTTGCAATTCTTCTTCACTTGAAAGTTATATGCAGTTGTAAGTATATAAATAAAAAGACATCATCAAATGGCATCCTGGGTCTGCAATCAGAAAATTCTTAGTACCCTCCATCTTCTGTGACACCAAGTTTTGGCTGGTGATTTTACAGCCTCCTGGGAATAAGGACTATGATTATTTTTTGACTTTCATGATTGCAAATATCTATAAAAAAAAATTCATTCACACGTACATTTATTCTGGCTTCAAGAAAATATATTTCAGTTAAGAAACTATCAGGTAACTGAGAAGAAAGACCATAGTGCTTCTTGATTTTAAACTCAGAGGTAAAAAGCCAACCAATAAACTCACCATGCTGATTAATTCATGTTGGCGAACAGTCCATTCATCTTCATATACTATATGAATAATCACTTAGTAATAACATATGCAATGACAGGAATGTATGGACTGGACACTAGTAATTTGCCCTGCTTGGTTACTTTAAGACCTCCAAGAGGAATCAAAGAATCTCTTTTCACTTAACAGTAATTCCTTTCTGCAGCCATGAGAAGATTAATATTATTTCATTTATTTAAAAAAATGCATTTAGTATAATAAATTGAGATTTTTGTTGAGTAATTTGAAATAAAAAAATATATAAATAGAAAGAAGAGATATTTATTTAAAAAATTTATATTAAAAAATATTTGTAATAATTCATAATCTTATTATGAAAAAGATAGATTTAGACATAGGTCTTCAACAGAAGTGTTATCTGGGAAGGGGGGGCATGGCAGCATTGGTGTATATATTTTTTTATTTAATTTAATATACTTTTTAATGCGAATTATTCTAATAAAGATGGAATTAAGGTAGAATTGTATATAGAAATATCCATCTTATAAGATTTTCTGATATATGCCAGGATGACTTTAATGAAGTGTTATGTAGGGTCACATAAAAAGTTAGAAATGAAAAAAGTGATGAGATAACAGCAGAATTCTAAGAGTTAAATTATACAGGAAGTTATAAAACAGATTGGATATCTGATAACAGAAATAATAAAAACGATTGAATTGTTAGTTTTTCAGGATGCTCACGTGGTGTTTGAGCTCCAGAAGTAGTATATTAAACTTGATCCAGAAATCTTTAGCTCTTAAGCCCACCATTCTAAAAGTGTGCTGTACTATACAGGGTATAAAAGTAATGATAGACCATTTGATTGCAATGGTTAAATTTACTTTCAATAAAGACAGGAATTTATTTTAATTACTTTTAAGGGGGAAAAGTAATTGAATGGCATTTTTGTTTAGAAGTTTATAAGAATCAAAGTGATAGGATTACAATCTATGAATCTTGAGAGTTTTGATAATATTGTAAACCATACCAATAAACTTAAAGTAAATGGCATTTTTTTATAATGAATCTAATATACTTTGAGGTTGGAGACTACTCTTTTATCATTACTTGAATCAATAAGTTCTTTCAGGAAAGTACAAGTTTGTTTAAATTGAATATACATTGCATTGATTGAATCTATTTTGGCTTCCAATGAGAATCTCATATTGGTTTAAGCATAATATTTAAATGTTTTTGTATAATTTCCCACCTTTTTGTAGATGCAAAAAACAATATTGGAATATTCAAAAAATGTTTTTACATCATACACTGCTGGAACTGTGAGCAGCATCATAAATTAGTGAATTAAAGGAATATATGCAAGGCACGTAAATTCCATGAGAGTTTAAATTATTTATTCTGGAGTAGTTCACCTATTTTTTTTTTTTTGAAAGTGTATTTAATAGTTCCACACCGCCCATACCAGTTATGTCAATAAATCCTAAAATGATTCACTAATGATTATTTTTTGTTTTCAAATATCTCATTCTCTGAACAGTTTGGCACAGTTGATAAAGTATCCAACTTAGGATCAGGAGGTCCCAGGATCAATTCTGGCACTCATAGCTCTGGTGATTGAACTTCTTATGAATCCCTGAGCAATAAAACCGTATGCCTTTTTATGCATGAGTACAATTCATTTGGATACTGTAATATGTGGTTGCTTTTATATTATCTTTAATTTTAAAGCACTTTATTATGAAAGCAGCACTAAAATCCTCTTGTGATCTGTTTTCCAAATGGTACATGATTCTTTCAAATTTTTAATTATATTACTTAACAATTCAATTAAAATCAAAAAATGTTCATTATTCAGCACTTTTATTGTTTCATAAAATACTCAAAATGGTAGATTATTATTTGATAAAAATCACATCTAAAATTATTTGAAATAATCATTTAAGACATTTCATTTCTTTATTTACATTAATTTGATTTGTTTTATCAATAGTGGAATATAAATTAAACTGTTTAATAATTCTTGCTAAACAATAAAAGAATTATAAATGACAATTTCCCCTATTAAATATGTTTATATTAATTTGCCCTGTCTATTTCTGTCAGGATTTCCACATTTTTTAATTTTTAACAATAAAAATCCTTAACAACTGAGCTGATGGAAATATTATGTTTGTAGAGTGAAAATTTATTAATATTGACATTTAATTAATTAAAAGTAAATATTTTCTACTAAATCTAAATTATTATTCTAAAATAATTAATATTTCAAAAATATTTTGTGAAAAAAATAATAAATGTGTAAAAAAGGTTAAAAAATTAATTATGTTTTTTTTTTTTTCATTTTCAACATCAAAACTAAGAAGTACAACTTCCAAAATCATTGATAGCAGGTATTCTCTTGTGGATAGAAATAAACATAATAAAAAAGATAATTAAAAGAGATTGGTGAAGAATATTATTTTATTTAAATTGAAATTATATGTTTTATTTATAACTAAAAAGTATAAAAAAAAAAATAATATTTAAAAAAAAATTTCTTTAAAAAAAATGCTTCTATGTAAACAGTCAACTAAAAAGTAAAAAAAATTATCTGTCATGTTGTGGCATTTTATTAAAGCATTTGATGTCATAAAAATCAAAAATGCCTCAAATGCTTTAATGAAATGATATAACATGTTTTTAGTCAGATTACTTTTTTTTTTTACTTTTTAGTCGGCTGTTTACATAAACATTAATTTTAAAAAATCTTTTTTTAATATTATTTTATTTATTAAATCCATCTCTTTTCTTTTTCTTTTTAGAAAATAATACACAATAAATGCAATATATTGAGTCTTGAGATTTTGAATGAACTAACCAGTTGCAAGGCTAGGTTTCACAGTTTGGCATTTTTTAACATAGTTAAAATATAGAAAATGATCTATCATCAACATCCTTAAGGAAAGAGACTTGATTATATTGTTTAGATCCAGGTTTAACACACAATAATTTAAATTTATCACTTGGACATAAAATTGGATCATTTGTATTCACTTAGTCACCATTATTATTGTCATTATTACTACTACTTAATCCACTGTCACTAAATTTTGATTTTTACACTGCAAGTTATTATTTGTTATTTTCAATATTTTATATAAACACATGCTTTTTTGTGTGCAATTCAATAGACTTTTCCACAGATTCTACATTTTGGTTGCAAACTTGTATAGTTCATTGCATTTTTCTTTTCTAAATAAACTTGAATCATAACTGTCAAACTTGAAGCCTCTCTTTGTCAGCTTTATTTTATAGCCACAAAAGCAATTCTACTTGTGACTTTTTGAATTAGTATTTCTTTTTCTTTATTGCTAATTTTCTTGTTTGACATCTAAAAAGAATTATAGCTCATAATGTTGATGCCAAGAAAAATATTTATTTTTAGTATGATACAATATTAGCAACATGCTATTAGGAGTCTTGAGGGATTGACACAGATTGTAAAAATATGCAATAAGGTTTAAATAGACTTTTAGCTTACTTTCCCTAGACTCAAACAAATGGAAATAATGTAGTAATATCTAAAATATCAATAACTACTAATTCCTATAAATATTAAATTAACATAAAATGATACTTAATTATCCTGTGCATCTGTACTTCACTGCTTTTGTGGTCATAGGCATGTCCTATATGTCACATCTTATTTGTCTTATAATCATTACATGCATGCCAAAATTGATAATGCTGTCAAGTCAAATTCTACAAAAAAAATTTCTTATCTGTATCATGATGATGCTAATATGCAGAATAAATTTGCAGAGGATTTATTGGAATTGCAAATATGTAGGACTGTCAAATATGTTATTGTTTATTGGCTCATGTGTGAGATGTCATGCATTGGAGAAAATTGTTGAAACTCAGTGGAAATGATAAATAGGCTAAAGCTACTTTGCTAATGTACAACAGTGATTTTATGCTATTTTAAGCCTTTTGAATCTTAATATTTTAGTCTCTCTCAGAGGCCTCTATATATATGTATGCCCAGATGTATTGCACCTTTTGCACTACCCTCTTCCCCATTCCTTATGGCTAACCCTACTAGAATGGTTTTTCCAAACTGATAGAACAGAATCATGATATATGGATTTTGAACTCCAAAGTCTGAAACTCTGCACTGGAACAAACCAAGCAGGATACAGAAATTGAATGGGCTATTGCTTAGAAATTTATAAGTAGTTTGAACCATAGTCACAGTCCACAGACCTTAAGCTCTAATCTTCACCTAAATCACACATTGATTAAAACAATTTTATCAATTTAATGATATAAAAAACTCTTAGTTATGTCACTCTAAAATATTAAGACATTAGGTACTGTTATGGACTTTTTAGACAATGAGAAATTGCCATTAACAATGATTTATATTATTGCTTGATTGGAGTATTCTAAAATTTATTTATCTTTATCCACTTAATACAAAGGATTTGAGAATTCTATTCATAATTACTTTTAATTCATTCAATGGATGTACATCTGTTTCTTGGGTTTTTAACAACTTATTATTAAAAGTTTAGACATTTTCTCTAAAAATATGAGTATTTTAATGCTGAATTTCCAAAGTATCAATTAACTGAATATTTTATATTTTTATTTTCTATTAAGTGCTTAGAATTTTCCATGTTCATTTAATGTTATTAATGAAAAATTGAAAATACTAAAATATATAACAACTGAACTGGATTTAGTTGCCAAACTTTATACTGATTTGAATATCAGATTTTCAACCTGACAAATAAAATAGAGTTAATGATAGCTGCTGGGTGCATTTCTGCATTCCTTTCAATTTTGGAGTTCAAGCTTTATTAATGAAGGCAAAATTCAAAAAATGTCCTAAGAATAGAGATTTAAATGTCTAAAATAGAAATTTTATATGCACCTGGTAAATCATTGATTTCTCAAGTTTATGCTAGGTAGAACTATAATGAAGAGCAGCTCTTCTTTTATCAGATTGTTTACACTAACAAATTTTCCTACACAATGTAAGTTCTAATAATCAATAGATGTTAGAAGATTGTACATAATAATCTCTATCTAGGGTTCCTATCCAATATTCCTTGACTAGTTTGTAGCTTATGGTTTTCATTAGTGAGAAGCCTTAGATCTCATAGCAATATTGGATAAATAGGCACTAGATAGTGATTATTATGTACAACTATTTCAGTATCTACTGATTACTAGAGTTTACACTAGGTGGTGCTATTATGTAGAGAAATTTCCTACTATTTTAACAGTTTGTATAATCATAAGAAAAAGTGATCATGTAATGTTTTAATTGTTTAAACTGGAAAGTTGGTGATTTATTGTTATTATTAATTTCAACAAAGCTAATAAAAAGAAAATGTTATTTTAATCTCTCTTAAACCACAATAAAAAAAATTGTGTTTACTATATCAGTTTTTTTTATAGGAAATATGAAGAAATGATTCTACATCTAAGTAGAAAAAATAATAATTGAATGGTTTATTGTTCTGGAATTTATAAAAATACTTCAAACACTGAAAATAATAAAGCTGGTCCATGATCTATGATTAATGAGCTCCAGATTCTACTACTTTACCTTTGCATGGTTTTTATAAGAATAATATGATAGGTGCATCTATACACATGAATGATGATAAGCAGAAAATATTATCAATGATAGATGAACATATTAACAATAGATTCATTAACTGGTAAGGCTCTCAATATGTTCATCACGAATCTTTTGATTGGAGCTCACTGATAAATCCCTTTACAGTATAGATACTGAATTGATATCAGATCTATGTGACTATTCAAATAAGTTGGATTAAATTGAAAACATTTATATGCCTTTTAATTTGGGCTGATAGCTTGATAATTAAAATATTGATAAATTATGACTGCTAGAGAGAAGGTGCATTGGATTCTAAAGGTCCAATTGCACTGTTCAAAATTCAAAGCTTCTTAATGAATGAATCCATAAGCAGCACTGGATAGAGTTTTATTAAGTGCAGTTATCTGCATCTATTAGTTACTAAAGCTTTCACTTCAAGATTTAAAGGTATGAAGAAAAAAAATTATATAATTCTTTCTAAATACTCTTTTACATTGTTGCTATGTCTGTATTAAATATTCTAAAAGTTGTGATAGTGGTGAAATTTTGAAGAATGTATTATCTATACATTTAGCAATGTGCTCACAATCTCTAAACATCAATACTCTAAAGCAGAGGTATCCAATATTTTGGTATATCTGAGCCACATTAGGAAAAGAAAAGTTGTTTTGGGCCAAACATTAATTACACACCTTATCAAAAGCTGATAAGCAAAAATAAGGTTAGTGCATAATTTTCATGTTACCCATCACTTCAGATAAGTAAAAAAAAGTCCTTAAATAATAATTCTAAATTATGCAGTGACCCATTCAGACAGACTTTTAAGATTGTCAAGCAGGTTTCAAGTTTGTGATTACTAATATGGAAAATGTATATATCTAAGTAGTAAAACATCACTGATGTTTTATTATATGTTTTTTTAATTATAAAAATAAAAGAAACAAAACTAGTTGCATATTTGACTGTTTTTGAATGCACATGTATGTTTATTTTAATTACATTGCTAGATGTAATCACAAAAAAATCTCATAACGTTTTAAATAAATTTACACTTTTGCATTGGACCTCTCATTCATAGTTATTCTGGGCCACATGTAGCCCTCAGGCCACAAGTTGGGCATTTCTGCTTTAAAGTTTAAACACTTTGCATTTTTATTTTAATTAAAATATGTTTCTTGCATTTTATTATTTTTGTTTATATTCATAAATAATTGAATGATTTATTTCTCAGGATTTCATAGAAAGTTTAATCACCAGAAATGACAGAGCTAGTTCACAATCCCGTTTAGCTCCAGAGCTTGCTCCTCTACCACTGAACCAAATCATGCAAAGTACAACGGTCAAATGGCTTACTGCTTGGGAATCAATAAGAAATATTTATTAACCTTCCTTTTCAAACATAGGCATATTTCCTTTTAATATTAAGTTATTTCTACTAAAAGCATTTCAACCAAGTTTAAATCTATGATTAATTTCATCCATCTGTAGTAATGGAACAAGAAGTACTCTGAATTATATTCATATTTTCTAATGAGGTAGTTAGTTCTTCCAAGGCTATGATCGGTGGACTTTGATGTTCAGAATTTGCTACTGTGTTGAGCATTTCCTTCTCTATTAGAGTGTGCTAAATTAGATGAATGAGCCATCAAATGAAATGCATTTGGAACATAGTCAATTTTCCATTGATTTGAAAAAGAAGTTGAACTCTATTATAAATAAAATGTTTTATTGCTAATTAAGAAAAATAAATCAATAAAAAAAATTGTGTAATAATTTATTGATTTCTTTTTTAAAAAAATAAAAATAAAAAATATTATTTTAATTTAAGCTTAACTATGATTTTAGTGTGGTGAGGGAAAATTAATCAATTTTACTTACAAAGAACAAGCAATAATTAATTTTTATTTATATTACAAAATTGAAAATATTTAAGCTAATCAAAGTTCTGTTAAAAACTGATTTTTATGTTGTATTTTATAAATTTAAGAATTTTTACTTTATTTCTATAAAACATATTAAAGATTTAATTTTTTTTCAATAATTTTCATACTAAAAAAAATTTAAATCTAATATTTTTTGGATTGTAAAAAGAGTGAAAATATTTCTTCAATACTTTTAAAAGTTTTGTTGTAATAAAAAAATAAATGTTTATCTAACTTATTAACATAAGTTATATTATTGATCTACAAAAAAAATTATGGGATCAACAATAAGACAATTAACAAAAATGAAAATCACACATTGTAATTAGCTTTCTTTACAAAATCACTATTCATTTAACTAAGGTAATGAAAGTAAAATAAGTAAGAAAGACAATTTTCTCTATTTACTAGAACTCATAGTAAATGCATATACATATATGTGAATCTACATTTGATAGACATCACTATTTTGCAAATAATTTTAATACAACATTTATTGTGGGGTGGAACATTTCCAAGTCTAAATACTATTTGTTTTTTTTCTTTTTAAATGCTTTTAGTTAAGTCAGAATCTTTGTTTGTTTCCATTAAACAAATTAGAATATTTATTTGAATGTTTCAAAGTTCACTTGGATAAAATTTTCAAATCAAGATTTAATATTTTTATATTCAATGAAATTTGTTTAAATTTTGTACATTTATTATAAATGACTTGCAATACAATATGACACTAAAATATTTTAGATAGGTTCCCTAATTTTTACAATCCACAGAGAATAGTGGATGAAATTTTAAATATTTTGATATCAAATTTCAAAGATACTGATATCACTTCAATAAGTTTTTAGTAATGTGCATGAGAGGGAAATATTTCAAATAGAGCTTACATTAAAAACATTTTTAGTAATTTTTAAAAATTGACTTTAAAAAAAATCTAGATTTTTTTATGTTTTCTTTTTTAATTAAAAAGTAAAAGAAATCTTGATTTTAAACCTTAAAACATCACATGATCACTATCTTCCATGCTTGCTCATAACTGTTGTTAAAATAGGCAAAACTCTCTCCATTCAGTAGTGCCACTCTAAGCCAGACAGAGTACTCAATGGATGCCAGAAGGCTGGTGCATAAAATCCCTATCTAGTGCCTACTCATCCAATATCCCCAAACTAGTTTCTGGCTTATAGCCTTCATCAGTGAGGAGCCTTGGATCTGAGAACACTGCACCTATCCAAGGCTCCTCACTGATGAAGGCCATAAGACAGAAACTAGTTTGGAGATATTGGATGAGTAGGCACTAAAATAGGGATTTTATGCACAGGCCTTCTGGCATCCATTGATTACTCTGTCTTGCTTAGAATGGCACTACTGAATGGAGAGTTTTGCCTATTTTAAATTTTGATTTTAAAAGTACCCTTACTTAAAAAGTAAAAAAAAATTATTTTGTTTGTAAAATGCCTTTTTTCTTTCAAAGTAAATAATTATATTATAAATAGTCTTTAACAGCTGATTTTACTATCAAGTATTAAGCTGACATTTTAAATAATTGCAAAAATATCCAAAGCCAAAAAATTTAAAATAAAGATTTCCATTTAATGTCATTAAAGACAATTTGTTAAGTTGTGTTGCTGATATAGGGCTTTGTTTATTAAATATTACATGCTTCTAGTTTGAAAGGTCCTGATAAATTTGGACCCATAGATTTTCTTCATGCCCTGTCCTGTGGTTAGTTGACCTTCCGGGGATCATTTTTGTATAACAGGCCTCTCACATCAGTCACCTAGAGAACCCTGTGGACCATGCCAAGCCTAATCAAACTTCTCTAAGCAGTACCTCAGAAGAGGGACTCTTATCCACTTCGTATCTTCATTTGAAAGCACGACATTACTTCGGATTCTTTTGCCTTTATATCAGCCCTGCTGATTTTCCCATTAGTATTAATTAATTTATTTAATGACCTCATTTCAATGCTGTAATCATAAACTTGCACTTTTCTTATGTATATATATTTCCCAATAATAGTCATTAGTTTAATTAATAATATCGTTTTTCTTATTTTTTTGTAAAATCCCACCACCGTAATTCATCATATTTATTTAAGAGTATAAATATTGTAGAAAACAAAGTGTTCTTTTCTTTTTAAAAGTTGAATTCAAAGAGTGGTTGAAATTATTATGTTCACTAATAAAAGATACCTGATTTAAATGTATATTATTTTTCTAAATCCTCATACATGTTGTATTCCATAATTAAACCATTTTTAAAATATATTTTGATTTTCACGACCGAAACGGTGTGAAAATAGGTTGTATCATATGTATAACGATTCCTAGAATGCTTCATAATTTTGTATGCTCATCATCACCTTTCAGAACTACTGCTAGAGCATTAATTAAAATGTGTAAACTTGTTTTGCAATCAAATGATTGGCACCTTAATCTAACCCACCAAATATATTTATTGGCGAATCATGTGTAGTTTGTTCATAAAAGCATTCAAACAAATATATAAGTAAATTACTGTTCATTAAATGTCTCATTAAACATTTTATCATTATTTAAACCACTTATGTAGTTCGAATTATCTTCTCTTCATTTCCACACATTCCAACATATATGTGCATTCTGGTTAAATGTCTCATTGTCTCTTTCACTCTTCTAGCAGGCTGGACTTAAGAATTAATTCTCGTGTGCCATCACTATTATGTTATTCATTTAGGTGTTCAATCTGGGGCTTGTGGAATTGGTTCAAATCTTGGTTCATCCCTGATCTAAATCTCAGGCTTGACTGGGTTTGAAGTACGTTTCATTGAGTTCCAGTTCATGTTAGATGGATCAACATATTTTGACTGGTACAATATAAATATCTGAAGAAATGCAAAGAAAGTAAAGGAGAAGAATAAGAGTATATATAATTCTTGATAGAAATCTTCTACCCATTTCATGATGTCATCTCTCTTTTAAGAAATAGTTCCATCTTTTTTTCTTATTGCAGATATAAATTTCTTATCAATACCAAAATGTTGTTTTACACTCTTGAGACTTTTATTCTCTTCTACAGCTTTCCTTGCTAGTTCACAATTATACTTTTCTATATCATTATCAACTCTTTTCCATACCATTTTACAAAATTTGAGATATTCAATCCTTTTAAATCCATCATTTTTGTATATCTTCATATTCCTTCTTTTCTTCATAAATTCTCTAGTCTCAGTAGAAATTTTATTGCTCAATTGCTGCATTTTTCTACCAGCTATCTTTGTTGCAGTTTTTAAAAGTGAATCAGTTATTTTCTTATTAATTTCATTCAAATCTGAATCATGTTCAAAATTTGCTAATACTTGAAACCGATTTGCAAATTCTAATTTAAATTCATTAGAATGTTTCTGAAGATTAGGAATATCAACTGTAAATATTGTTTTCCTTAACAATTTTTGTCTCTAGTTTAGCATTAACACGTATCTTACATCTTACTAATCAATGATCACTTCCTGTATTAAATTTATTAAAAACATTACAATCTTGAAATATATATTTTCTGTTAGACAAAATATAATCCAATTCTGCTGTACCTTTATTTGGATGCTTCCAGGTCCATTTTCTTTTAACAATTTTCTTAAAAAAAGAATTCATAATATAAAGTTTTTCTTTTTTTGCAAACTCCACAAGTCTATGTCTTCTCATTTTTATTATCATAACCAAAACTACCTACAGCACTTTCATCTTTCATTTGTTTACCAATTCTAGCATTAAAATCTCTCATAATAATTTTAAAATGTTGTTTACTCTGATCAAAAACTTTTTGTACATCCATGTAAAAATCTTCTAGTACTTCATCACTATGACAACTTGTTGGGGCATAAACCTGAATTATCTGCATTTGGTATCTGCTATTAACTTGAATAACTAATCTTGCCACTCTGTCCAATATGCTATCAATCTCCACAATGTTTGTTGTTCTGTTTTTCTTTACAAAGAATCCCACTCCACTTGTACTTTCAATACTTTTGCCTTTATAGTAGAATACATATCCACTTTTATGTCTCTTTGCCTTTTCTTCTAACTTCACAAAATCCAATAATATCCCCTTTAATATAAGACAGTTCTCCTTGTAATTTTTGCAATCTTCCTTCACTTCAAAGTGGTCTGCAGAAATAAGTTTGCTATTAACTGCAAGAGACCTTTGATTTCTCTTGGAGGCCTTAAAGGAACTGAGCAGGGTAAATTCCTAATGTCCACTCCATACATTCTTGTTATTGCAGATATTTTTACTATGTGATTATTCATATAGTATATGAATATGGATGGGTTGCTCACCAACATGTATTAACCAGCATGATGAGTTTATTGGATTTTTACCTCTGAGTTTATAATCAAGAAACACCATGGTCTTTCCTCTCAGTTGTCTGATAAGGCAGAATGAATGTATGGATAATTTTATCCATACTTTATATTAATATGCAATTATTGCTTAAGTTATGTATTAAAATGAAACACTCTACAGAAACTCATTATCAATAAATCTATTAGATAATCTTGCATTTTATAATATCCAATCACATCATTATGTCAAATATACCATAGGTTTTGATTATTTACCGAATTACAATCACTGATATTACTTCTAAAGTGAACTTTATTTAAAACTTAGAGTGGACATAGAGTTAAGTTACAATGAAGTACATAAAGTAGGAATAGATTATATTGGTTCTGAGAAAACCTAAAACTCTTCAGGGATTCCTCAAAGTGTTGAACATTTTCTGTATTCAATGTTTTTAACTTTTATCTGTTGTTATGGACTGAGGTTCTCACTCCTCACCACTATCAGCAATTTGGTTGTCTTTTGGCATCTGTTGGCCCTGAGGATTCATGTCTTCTTCGAGGCCATACTTATGGTTTGACTGGGATTTTCTCTTGTTCCACTTAGAGAGCCTGGGTTGGAATGATTTTGAATTAGGAGTTAAAGAATCACAAGATACATCATCTTTGGTGTTGCTTGTGGATGAAATGCCACTTCCAAGAATTGCATGAGCACCTCTGGAAATGCTTCATCTTATAGGTTATTTTCTTTGACACAGTTCTGGTTTTTATGTCTTTTTTTTGTAATGTCAGAGGGCTTTGGATGGGCCATTGAAGTGTCTTGGCTATGGGGTGGCCTTTTCACTGTCTGCAGAGTATCAGGCTGATTATTCACTGTTCTCTTCAGAATTGGGTGTTTTGTCTCCTGTAGGTGTGCTGTCTGTGCTGCTATTGCATTCTCCCTGAAGTCTTCAAAATGAGATTCATTGTTAACTAGGAAGGATTATATCTTTCTATCTGCTTTTAAAGTTCCTAACAATACACAAACCTTTTACTTTACTCTTATCTTTGATTCAAAAGGTATAACTTCTCACTTTTTTCTCAATTGATCCATATAAATGGACTTTTTTTAAATAGGTAAGCTGCTATCAGATTTTGACAAAGACTCAAATTCCTATGAGCAATTCTTTGACCCCTTTTACTGCATTGTTTACTTCTATTTTATAAAATTTGCCCATTCTTTATCTGATCTGTTTTATATCAATATGTTTCATAAATAGTTGACAATGGAATTGTTATCATTATAGAGTTGTCTTGTTCTTAATGCATTTTAATGAGCATAAGCTGACACATCTTACAATGAGAAAGATTAAGTTGGGGATTCCTAATAAAAACTAATATGTTTATATCTTGATCTGTAAACTATTTTAATTATAATATAATGTTTGAATTTTATTGTACCAGTCGAAAATGTATGTCTATTCAACAAGATTTAGAATCTGAGCAAAAGTACCCTGAATCCAATCATGCCCTAGATACATAGGTCAGGAGTAATCATGAATTCTAACCTGTTTGCTCATTCCCCAAATCTATAACACTATGGACAAAACTTACAGTGATGCCACATAAATCCATTCCATCCCGGACCGGTGCTACAACATTTTGCATGAGAAAGCTGATGATGATGATGATGAAAGATTGAGTAAACCCAAGATATAAGTTAATAAAATACATAAATAATATAAAGATTATTAAGGAGATTCGAACAACTGGATTACGTTTAAAAATATAAATATTTATTTTGACAAAAATTCAAGATGATTTTATATATTCAACTTCACGCATTTAAAACTTTATTTTTGTTACAAATATTTGACAATCTTTATACAATTATTTTCTTTTAATAGATATGAATTTAGTGTGGCAGTTACAATACTGAACGTATATTTAAAATAGGTTTTTATTCAATGTTACAAAAACAAATTTATCTGAGTGATTAGTAGACATTTATACATTAAAAACACATATAAAGATAAGACAATAATAGAGTTTCGCTGTTTGGAAAACTTTAATGGGATGCCCTTGACATTGAATACATAATATTTTTATTTATAGAATTTATTTACAACACTAAAATGAGGATATATTGTGATCAAAATATACTTAAAACCATTTATTTATTAAACATTTTCGACATTTAACTATCAGATATTGCGAAACTCTATAAATATGAGAATTGCTTATTTCAATGAAAGGGGAGGGCAGTTTCATGAGAGGTTGGATCTAAACTCCAACTAAAACTATTACAAAGAGAAAAATGTTTCATTATCACATATCATTATGATTTATTTTGCTAAACAGGATAGAAAACTAACTATAAGAAATTGCAGTGCTAGCATTATGTCAGTGAGAGAGAGGGTGACATATTTGACCAAGAAAATGTCATTCTATTTGAAGGTGGTACACCAGCTTCAGGCTGAGTGGTACCTAATGGAAAAGTTAAATAGGAAGTTGCTATGGATCCGGTTCATGGTAAGTCCATGCAGAGCTTCAACTGCACTAACCGGCTTGTTCCAGGTGGTAGAGTTAGACCCCTGTTATGAACAAGAACAGTAAGAAAAAGGACAGAAGGCTTCAAATCCCTGGAATGAGGTACAGGCGAATCAAAGCAGTATATAAATATATACTTTATGAAAAAGAATGACACACGGAGATGATCATGACTCCCTGGAATGATGTACAGGTGAATCAGACTAAAGCCTTATGTGGCTTGTTAATAAATTGACACATGCCAGCAATGCTATCATAAGAATATAAAGTCACTGAATTTAAATATTAAAGTAAAGCCTTATATGGTTTAACAAATATGTAATGATATACTAAAATAATGACCCATGTAAGATAAAGTCATTTATCAGAAGATAAACTATAATTAATGAAGCATACATTTCTCCCCCTTCATGAATCAATATTATTTTGTTTAAATATATAAAAAAAACTAAAATTCATCCACTTAAAAGTGCGAACAACAAAATAGAATTTGTTCACCAGACTTTTTGGCGATAATGATGAAATTAATAAAACTAACAGACACCAATATCTACCACAGATTGCAAAGTATTTATACATTTCGTATAATTTTACGGTAAAATATATATTTTTTTTAAAATATATATTTATTTAAGATACAAATTCAATCTTACGAGCTATTTAGAAATAAAGACATGAAAGAATTAATCCCTCCCTCCCTTCTAAGTTCATAAGACTGGGTTTGATTGGCATTTACAAATAAAAGTTTAGTGAAAAATATAAAAATATTATTAAAAATAAATTATAACTGCACCAAATTATAAAAAAAATAAGAAGCGTGAGTTGGATGAAATAGTTTACAATAAGATTACTTTATGTTATAGAGAATTGACACCAAGGAAATAATTACTAGTTTAAACATACTCACTGATGAGCGAATTAAAAGAGATTAAATATACAGAAAAAATTAATTTAAAATAATAGAATTCATATAAGACAATTGTAATGGCTTTAGACTTGTTACCTCATGACTCTATGGTACGAAGTAGGCATGAATCTTCTGTGGCAGGTGGCAATCTTTGATTTAACATGTCTCTTAGCCTCGGCGGTTCTTCGATGGCACTGCACACTTGAACAGTAGGAGTTACATCTCTGCATGGTGAAGAGTCAGGCTGAAGATGGAGGGGAAGGTGGCTTAGGCTTCTCAAAATTAATAGACATGGAGTCGGCTAGCGACTATTGACCAAACTCTGACACAATAGATTTTTGGGCCTATTTATACAAACTTTGAGGTATTCAAAGAATGTTTTTAATTAAACTTCTTAACTCTTAATTAATCTTCAATTTACAGGAATGTTTCCTTTTTGTTATTGGAGATGCAATTTGTTCGATAACTGTCCAAAAATAAATTCAAATCAATTTCCAAATTGGAAATAGATTTGATAAAAATGTTAACAGCTAACTAAAATCAATTCGCTTTGTTTTAAATTTTACTTTCATTAACTTTAATTAAAAAATTCCTTTTAAAATCATGAATCTCACCCCTTTAATTACTCTTGGATAGTTAATGATTGCATCTTCCATCTTGAATATTTGTGTAATTATATGAAGAAAAATATTTATAAAATAAATAACATATAGTTAAAAAAAATACAAAATTATTTACAAGATTTGTTTGTGCTTTTATCTACATAAAAGCTCCATTAATATATGTATATATCTGAGTCGCATCCATAAAAGTTAATATTTAAAATTAAAGAAAATTTTTATTTGAAATTTATATTTATAAATCTTTATAGACACTTCTCAG
Organism: Epiperipatus broadwayi; assembly: GCA_028023455.1. Lineage (NCBI taxonomy): Eukaryota > Metazoa > Onychophora > Udeonychophora > Euonychophora > Peripatidae > Epiperipatus > Epiperipatus broadwayi. Next base: position 292,955 of record JAQFVV010012825.1, read on the forward strand.
AAATATAGGTATAGTTTATATACATGTGACAAAAAAAAAACCAGGATGAAATGTGAGTTAAGTGATAGAATAGTGAAGCTCAATCTTGGGCTAAGATCGACTGCTACATTATGATTAGACAAAATAGCTAACTTTTTCAATCAACGTATTTTAATGCATTTTCAACACATGAATGCTATTTTTAGAATCAATCTTGTGAGTTACCTCTTTGAAATAATATGTCTTAAAACATGTTATAAATTATTATTAGGTACTTATATCTTTTGACTGATGGTAATGGATTATAAAACTCAATGGCCAAGAATTTATTTGGTTCTATTGTTATAATGGTATTTACCAATCCAGATATGAGTTGTTTGGGGTTTTGATTTTAAACCATATCACAAATGTTTGAAAAATGAACACAATACTGGCATGCGCATCACCACTTCTATCTTTCTAGGGCCATAGTGTCATATAAAACATGCACATATGTAGGGCCATCACTACCCTCATTTGTCCTCCTGATCATTGATATTTTATATTAAAATTTAATTTTGTAATCAACAAAGAGATTGCACTTGAAAAATCTATTAATAAATTGAGTAAATTTTAGATATCTTTTCTTGTAAAAATAATTTTAACTTTTGAAAATATTTTTTTTTAGATACTGGAACTGTTCTAACAAACATGGTAACAGCAGATTCAATATAATTCCACTCGTAAAGTTCTATAATATACTTACTAGTCTTATGATTGAACCATCTCATTTTTAGAATATTTCAGAGTATCTTTAAATAAAAAAATTTTAGTATCTTATGATAATAGGAACTCTATGAGCCATTTTCAAACAATAAATTTAATTGAATATCAGCTCTAAATATAACTAATATATATTAAGCAGGTATGATAAAATATTCATTCTTATTAAAAACAGAAGCATAAAACTTTTAATATAATCTGTTGTTTTTATCTCTCCTTTTAACAATTTTTTTGATGTTCTTATAGTCTTTTATTTTAAAAAGCCCCCTCCCCCCTAATTTTTTTACATCTTAAATAAATATTAATCCAATCCAACTTTTAAAAAAAAAAATGACCAAATTAGATATTGTAGGAATTAATATACAATATTAATCATAATTAGTATAATCAAAAATATATCCTTTTACAGTAACTTTATTGGCTTTTATGTGATTTAGACATAGTAGGTAGCAGAAAAGATGTGACAGGGTGACTTCTACATATACTCATTGAATATAATACAGATTATATTGATAAAAGAAAACCAGGTATCATTTCAGTGCCTGAGAAAGAGATATCCATTTACGGTTTCATCCTGTCCCAATTTTGATTATATAATCTGACAAATTAATTTTTAGTCATGATTTCTTATTTTGCTTTAAACTTATTCATAATTATATTTCAGTGTGTATGCCTTGTGGTATTATATAAATGTTTATCTAGTATAAGAGAAAGCAAACAAAATTAAAGTGGCAAGATGAATAACAGGAAAGACAATCCGAAAAAAGTTAGAAAGTAATAATGAGGTTGACCAAGATTTCAGAGGAAGTCTACAATGTATTCTGATTCAAAAAGCCTGTAAAGCGGGATATTAACTTACGATGTGATCTAGCATTTTATCTTCTCTGTAGTTTATTATTTATGTCAGTACTGATCATTTGCATATTACAAAAGATAAGATCAATGGGATATTAAGATTTAATTTGATTTAAAAAACCAAAGCATTTAGATTTTAATCACCAGAATCTTATATTTCTATTGTCCAAGTATATCTACTATCAGCAGATAAATTCCCATCTACTTTTCCTTTTTTAATTACACTTCTCAAATTAAACCTTCTTTTATATACAATTCAAATAAAATATCTAACATTTTTGATGAATAAGATTAATTATTGGAATCCATTATTTTTAGTGTTTATTTCTTTTATGTTACTAAATTCATTATTTTTAAAAAGAGAGATTTGTTATTATTTTATTTTCTGTTTGTAATTCATTTCCCAAGATAATATTTTTCCGCCGGTAAAGCACTTTTCGTATAATAAAATATTGCATTTATAAAATGAATGTTTAAATTTAAATATAAAATAATAAACAACAAGTGAGGGATTTGTTCTTTAAAAAATAAAAAGTCATATTAATGTTAAAAAAACTTGTTTTGTTTTTTTACGTGTACTTTAATTTTGAAAATATTAAATCTTTATTAACAGTTAATGTATTTGGATAAAAGTATAAATAAAATTTGAATTTTTAATAAAATTTGAATTTGTCTACAAACATTTAACAATCAAATTAGCTGATGGTTATTGTAATTAATACTTTCTTTACTAAGTTTTGTAAACTCTTTATGGATCTCTTGTTTTTGCCAATTTATTTACGAAAGAATATGAATCATTAGATTTAGATTCTACATTGGATAATCCATTAGTCTGCTCAGGTATGATTATGAAATATTTGTTAGATCATATGGGGGAAAAAACCCTAGTGGCTTCTTATTATATATTAATGGTCTCCAGTCTCAAATTAAATTTACTAAGGAAACAGAAATGAATAAACATCTCCCTTTTTTTGTTTCCAATATTAACAATAATGCCATAATATTTTATAGAAACCTACACGGTACTTACATATCATTCCTTCACTCTCTTTGCCGAGTGTTTTTTTTTTTTTTGGTTAATTATCCATTTTCAGGGCATCATGTTTTGAACAATATGGCTGTTTTTTTTTTTAAAGATGATTATAAAAACACAAATTACACAAAACTCCAAATAATTGTAATTAAACAAAGGTACTTATGTATCATACTTTTACTCTCTTTGCCAGGCATTTTTTGGTGAATTATCCATTTTCAGGAATGTTAAAGTATTTATTTGTTTTTCTCAAAACTATTTTAACAAACATGTGCTACTTGTTAAATTTTAAAACTATTAAGAAATCGGATATAAATTCATAAATAACATAATGAATTACACAAAACTCAAAAACAATCGTAATTAAATAAAATTTAATATAACTTTAATAAACAAAATAAAAAAATATGATGAAAGAATATTCACTTCAAACACATTTTGAGATTACACTGCCATTATCTGAATTCATGCATAAAGTTTCATATCATGTCCATTAACATACACTTTTTGTGCAGACACTATTCCGTAATTTTGAAAATACTTCACTGCACCTTCTTCTGTCACTGGTAGATTCCCTAATTTTAATCAATTTTGCAAATTATTAGGAAAAATAATTAACCAACAGCTTGAACGATGCCATAAAAAAAATCGCACGATAATAGTTTGTACATTTTAATATACTGTGAGGGTAGCATAAGATCGTACCCATATCAAACATTAGCCACCTGAAATATTGGATTGTTTTTTCTTTAATTAGCATGTAAAGATCAAATAAAAATAAGTTTTGCTGGAATATTTTTTTAAAAAATATAAATGTTTAAATAGTTATAACAGTGTATTAACTGTATATTAAGTACTAGGAATGATGGGTAATTTACAGTAAAAAAACACACATACATATTAGTAATAAACTTTTATTGTTTAAGAAAATATAAACTTTGATAAAAAAAATCATACAAATTTATATATATATATGTTGACCATTGTATTGTGTTGATTATATTAAATATAGACAATGACTTAAATGATGACAAGAAAATAGTTATAGCAATAAAAAATAAATCAAGTATTGTAATAACTAGCTGAATATAAGGGGATAGTAATGATAATAATAATAATAATAATGTAGTTAATATTTTATTTATTTTATTTTTTAAAAATGAATCTATAAGAAAAATGTTTTAAAAATGCAATAATAGGCACGTGCTAGGTTTAAACAATGAAAATAAAGCTGGGTATAAAAAGGAAAACAATTAAAAATCATTCTTCTTTATTGTTCTGTGTTTTGATATGAAAAATAAAGTTTTATTGAAGCAATTATTTTAGTAATATTTTTTTACAAGATGGACATTTTTTAAAGCAGTGTCTCAACAAATGTTAATGTTTTTCTATTTATTTGCCATTCAAAAAAAGGGTTAAGGAAGCTAGTTGAATCATCAGATAAGTTAAAAGAATTTATAAATTTAAATTTAAAAAAAAATATTATGATTTCTTTTTAAAGAAACTAAAAAAGAAATTAGAAACTAAAAAAGAAATTAGAACAGTTTATTTAGTTTAAAGTTTAAAAGTTTATATAGCCAATATTACAAACAATAAATAGCTATATTCTATATATAAATATATTTTATTAAATGTGAACCACATATATATTTATATAAACTTGTGTATATAGTTAAAATATGACATACTTTAGCTAGAAAGATTTGTCTTCAGGTGGAGCATTTTCCCACTATGACCATGTGAAAATTAATATTTAACTGTATACAATTTAAGTGCCTGATAAGCTGGATCCACACAAGATGGAACTCTACATGAGGACTAAAACAAAATTATACACTGCCAATTTAAATAAGTTCAGAATGTGCTATTTAGAATCAATTAGGAGTTTTCAACACCTATAATAAAAACAATGCATAAATTGTAAGAACTGTTTATGTAAGAAAGAATCTGAGGATGAATTGTGCCTGCTTATGTAAGAAAGAATCTGAGAATGAATTGTGCCTGATCATATAGATTCATAAAGTATTGTAAAATTGTGTTTTACTTTCTTTTGTATAGATCTGTATTTTTATTTTTTATTTATTATCTTGGTCTTATATTTGGGAAGTACTAATGATAATTCAATATGGAACAGTCCAACATAAGAAAGTGTCAAGAAAATAAGAGAGGGGGGAATGAAAAGTCTTTTTCTTTTTGTTTTTAATAAAATCTAAATAATTTTTCTGCCAAAATACTTGATTTTCATCTATGAATATGAAATTGAGTGCTCAAACAGAATACTCAAATGGTAAGAGTTTTTCTCTTTTAAAGTCACTAAAATAACCAATGCCACAACATGACATGACTATTTGTAGTATATAATATATGTTTTATTAATAGTAGTCGTAAGATCTTTATAATGAATAAATGATTAAAGCTTTTAAATTAATATTCTTTATAATTTTCTGTTCTATCATATCATGTATTGTTTTATTATATATTTTTTTACATGATATCTAGATATGCAAGATGATTATTTTAAATTAATCAATTTCCACACTTAAAACTGCATACTGCATCTGGAGTTGCTTTAAATTTTTAATTTAGTTAGCAATCTCACTTTTAATTAATAGATTTTTTCATTATTTTGGATATATAGATGTCTATATTATGGGTGTCTATCATGGGAAATAAGGGTAAATAGTTTTAAATTGTTTAATTAGCAAAATGATAGATAGTCATCATAGACATAAAAGCTATAAGTACAGAGGGATATATCCAAATAATTTATTTGCACTTGTAAATATATATATATATTTTAATTTTCTTTTCTACAGTGATTGATAATTTGTTTTATGTTTGAATATATTTTGTTTTGTAAATAAATATTATGAAGTTTTGTTAATTGACAAGGCCTCTGTAGTTTTGTTGATCCAGCATTTACATTCAATCCTATAACCAATATTTTACACATGCACACACACACATTATTGTTTGATAAGCATGAGAAAAAATTGTTAAATAAAGGTTATTTCTTACTCATAGATAGGATGAGTTATTTTAGTTGTTGATTAACAGTTAGCAGAGGTACATCCCTGTTAAGAGAGTCGAATGTGAATTCTTCCTGAGTTCGAATATCTGAGTCAATGGTTCTGAAAAAGAGTGGTGAGATGATGAATAATTCTTAAGCTAGTCTATTAAAGATAGATGTAATCATGAGTCAGGTATTTCATCGAGTTATCTTTAGCATCCTACATGAAGACCCTAGGTCTGAAAGTAGTTCGATGTGATCTTGCTCTCTATCCCCTATATATGTGGATGGACTGGATCATTACATTTGGCACTATCAATTTTGGAATATAAAAGATAGGTGTACCAACACAAATAAACTTGGTGTAAGTTGATTACCCATTGTGGTCGAACCAGCTGATTGTTGAAGTTGATCTGTGTGTCCAAATGTATTTTCGGACCATGAGATCTGGGTATTCACTAACTGTTCATTAAATTTTGTGAATGGTACTTATAAAATATTATTTTATTTTTTAAAATTAACATAAATTTATATTCAATTTCTTAATATTTTTTAAATATAACAAGTAACACATGTTCGATAAAATAATTTTGAGGAAAAAAAATACTTTAATGCCCCTGAAAATGGATAATTAACCAAAAAATCCCTGGTGAAGAAAGTGAAGAAATGATACATAAGTACTTTATACACATATTGGTAGATAATTAAAGGCATCATCTCATCACTATTCAGATCAAATATTTTTCATTACTAGATCACCTTTAATATGAGTTTTTTTCTTTTAAAATAAAACTTTGCTGGAAAAACAAATCAAATACTATACATCATGAAATTTTTATTAATGAATGGTTACAATACCATTATTATAAATAAAATAATGCACCAAATTAAAAACACCAAAAAGAGAAAGATAATAATACTTCTAGTGGGGTATACATTTTTTATATATAAAAAACAATAGAGAAAATTGGATATATTTTTGAAATGCTATGATATTAAAACATTTTCCACTGACTAAAAATTTTTTATAATATTCTGCCCAGACATAAAGATTTAATCTCTTGAGATTTAAAGAATTTATGACATACCATGTGGAGTACAACATGCCTTATGGTGTATATAAAAATGAATTATTGTCATATGAGTTCTAAAAGAAATGAGCATATTAATTCAGTAAAAATCATTCCTCACTTTTAGCACTTGCTTTCCATAATGTAGACACTGATCATTGCATAGATTTCTTCAAAACAAAAGTCCTATTCAGATGCTCCAATCATCATTAAAGAATATTTATAAAAGCTTTAGAGATTTTGAAAAGATTAAAGTGTATTAATAAATATAATTAAACAGCTAAATTACCAATCATATGGAAAAGTAATTGACTGGTCCTCACCATCTCAAATTGATTTTCATTCTTATTTATTATAAATTTTATTGCTAAAAAAAATGTGGTTTTTAACTTGTTCTATTTTATTCCATAATTATGTTTTCCTTTTTTACAATTCTTAATTATTTTTTTACAATTTTCTATGTTTTTACAATGCCAACATAAGCAGATAAATATTACTTTGCTGAAATGTTAGTAATTATATACTTTATGTATTGTTTTAAAAAAATCCCATGAATTATAATATATATAAGATTAAATTTCCAGAAATCACTAGTCAAAATCAAATTAAAAACTTACGATTATAGATTTTCCTGCCATTGCATATTTCCTTAGTGCAAAGTAATTCAACACAAAATAAATGTGTGTTCTGCTGTTTTTCAATATTTCCAATTCACATTCCATTTATCTTTAATATCAATAGAACTTTTCAACAAATTAACAGCTTCAGAATCATAAATCATAATTAAAAAACATTCTTGGATTTTTCTTTCTTTTTTTTTAAAAAAGAGAAAGTCTTAGCTTATTCAAATTTAATCTTAGGTTCTGCATTTTTTTTATGAATAGATAATGCAAAACTAAAATTTTATTTTTTATTCTACTTTTATAAACATTGCCTCTTTTATTTAAACTCAAACTGCTTTATTCTATATAATTTCTTGCAAAAACAATTTATAATAGAAAAACTCCATGAATGGTATTCCTATCAAATTTCTTTTTTGGTATTACACAATAAATGATTTAGACCAGGGGTCGGGAACATTTTTGCTTCAAAGAGCTATTTTGATAAAAAAAAAAAAACATAAAAAAATTAAAATTTAGGGAGCAGCAACTTGAAATTAATTTCATTCATTATTTATAATTTTTTTTTCTCATGTGTCATAGCATCAGCTGGGATGTGAACCTGCTAACCTGGGACAACTGCTTGTAAAGCAGTAACTTTAAGTATACGTATACAAGATTCAAACAACTCTTAAGTTTGAATATAATATTTTTGTTGGTGAAACAAAAAAAAATATTTTTTTTCTATAAATTTTACTTTTAATTAGAACTCCCCCCCCCCCAAATTTCTAGTAAAATTTGCATTATAAAATTTATCAGTGAAAAAAATCATGTATGTAAATATGAAGGTACAATGTTAATATTCAAATTTACTAATGTGACTTTTGAACTAATATGTTTTCAGCCAATTTGTTCAAATTTGAAGTAATTTCCTGCATTTTAGTAATGATAATAAACCCTTCAGACTTGAATCACTCAATCTGCTGCTCCTGCGTTTACTTTCCGCATAATCCATTGAAGAAAACATAATGGGCAGTACATTATTTTAAATTTAAACAACTCACAATAAAGTTCTAATAATTTATACCATTTGTATTAATTATATTAATTAAATTATAATAAAATTAATACAATTAGTTGTACATAAATAAAATATTATTTTATAATATATTAAATTTTTAATAAAATTTTTACATACATTTATCCAAAATAAGAGCACCACACTTTTTCCACTAAAGAGCTGCATATGGCTCTGGAGCTGCCAGTTCCTGATCCCTGATTTAGACTAACACTCTTCCTCCATGCTATTTTTGTATTACTAAACATATTATGATTCTCCTTAAAATTTTATAAAATCAATTGAAAAGACAAAAACATAAAATCATATTCTTTACTAACATTTTTTTAAAAAAATTTATCATTAATATAATTTCTATTTAAAAATATCCTTAATCAATTTACCATAGTCTATGTCAATATAATCTTTATAAAATTCTCTTTTTAAAGCAAAACTATACTTTTAAAACTGTTCAATTTCTCAATTTTATAATAAAAATTTCTTAAAGACAAAAGTGTATTCAATTCAGAGAGTTCCCATAATCTCTAATGAAGTGATAATGATTGGAAATAATAAGAATGATCAAATAAGCTAAAAAGTTGTATTCAAATATTTTTAAAAAAATCCAAAATAATATGGTTAAGTCAATTGATTTATTCACTAGAAAACAATTGGTAGAATATGTGTTATACTGATCCCTGGATCATCATTGATAGAAGTTCATTGTAAGTCACACCTTCTTAATAGAATTTATTTCAATATCTCTATTATACTATATGTGTTTTATATTCTTATTTTTATTATTGTTACTAGGATTTTTTTCAGTCAAATTACTACATTCAAGATGAATCTTTGGTGTTCAAACATCAAATGGCATTCTGGTTATATATATATATATATATATATTTAATATGGTGGTGCAACAATTAGACAATGACTCTCTTTTACAAAAAAACTAGTTTCCATCATGCAGAGAAATACTACAAGTTTTACTATTTATCTTGTATTGAGGCAACTCTAGTTAATTCGGTTGGAAGCCACCTTTAAAGGGAGCTTAAATCCAATCTTCATAAAAACATACACTTCTATTTAGGATTTCCTATACATAATAAATAATACTGCAGTCAGTATATTTTTTCAACATCTTAAAATATAACAACAATTAAATAATTACCTTTGAATACCTTTTCTTATCTTTTCTTCATTTAGTCCACCACATTATTTCTGGCATAGGGCAGGAGATCAAGATTGTCTCTGATTTATATATTGAATGAAGCACCAATAAGAAACAAACAGGATATAATATTAATTCAACAAATATTATAATACATTTATTTATTTACAAGATTGTTTACAAAATCATCACTACTTGATGGTTCAATATTTTGACATTTATCTTCATCTAAATATTAAAATGAGTTTAACTTTCATTTTTATACCTTCTAAGTGATTTCCCTTTTTTACTTTATCCTCAAATTTAAATGTTATTTTTCTTTTCTAACATTAATTATATGTTGACTCTAATGTCACAATGAATGATGTTATGAGTATCGATGGGTGTGTATGTTTATGAGTTTGGGCTACAATACTTAAGAATAAACTTTGATGCCAAATTCCCTTATAACTGATCTGGAGTCTTGGTAGCAATTTTGAAAGGCCTTAATAATCATTTCAATAATGAAAAGCTCATATTGAAAAACTCAGCTGAAATCAATCAAGGTTGAAGTATTTTACAAGTGGAATTAATTTTTTCTCAGAATTACAAAGAAGTGGCATGATCATATAGCTAAATAATACATCCCAGATATATATATATATAAAAGAAAATGAAAATTTGATGCCTTTAATCATATAACTGGATGCAGTAAATAATATTGTCATTAACAAACACATTAATACAGTACTTATTATTTAGACATATACTGAAGGCTCATGGTATATGGTTTAGTTAACTATCCATGCAAACCAAATAAAATAATTAAATTTAATTATCATCATTTTTTTAAAATCATATGAATGGCATGGCTAATAGAAAATAGATTTCTTAACTATATATAAATAACAATGATTATATCATAAATTATATTAACCCATAACAGAAGCATATATGCAATCTTGCATTCAACTTTTTAATATCAGTCTTAGGAATTCAATAACACCTAATTTTCATCATACACATCATTGGCAATGAAGTATATATCATTACTATTAATATGAATTATTATTAGTCAATGCCTTTTTTCTCTTTGACTTTATTACATGAGTAGTTTTAGGTCAAAATTAAATAATTTGTTTAACTTCCAAAAGCATATACTTTAAGTGATCTAAATAGAATTATTAACCCACATTCACACACATGTACATCCATATACTACTGTTAAATAAATTTTATTTTTGGTAATTTAAAAATCAATTAAATCCTAAGTAAACTCTTTTTTATTTTTAAAGCTCATTTTAACTTTACCCTTGATGTTGCTTTTTATGTAAAACACTATTAGTAATTGTTCAAATAAATGATTTTTGCAAAAATGTTGTAATTATAAATAACACATCATTTCAAAAAATAGCATATAAATTACAGAAAATAAGCCTCATGATCCTTTTTTAGTATTATTATTTGTCTCTTCAACTGCAAATAAATTACTATGGTGAGTGGCATAATTACTTATTTTAACTCTCCCTTCCCATCTCTGTGTTTAAGGATCTTGCAATGTATTTTAACCATCATAAAAGGGAATACAATATAACAAAAAAAAATATTATATCATCAGATTATATAAAAAGAAAACTTTTTTTTTTCAAAAAAAAAACCAAGTAAATTAAAAACAAGATAAAATAAATTTACATTCAGAAATCTCTCAATGTCTTTAAATGATAAATCATTTTTCTCTTTTCTAAAACCTTTTACATGAAAATCTGTATAAAATATATGTAGAAATGACTTACACTTTGAGATCTTTAGTTTTTTTTTTATTTCCATACAATGTGTGAGTACTCTATGAATCATCTTTGAATCCACAGTATTTATTGTTGCCAATTTTTATTATTCTTGCACAAAGTAATGTATTTCCTATAAATATCATAGTTCAGTGCATTTTCCTATGTGGAATGATTCTTGAGCATCAAGCATGGGAAATAATATTACTTTGGTATATACCGATAATCTGAGATAGATTCTATAGCTTTTTATCTATCCATTCAAGACTTCTTTTACATATAGCAGTCACTTTGGTTAGCATTAGAATTCTATTGGTATTTCACAAAGTTTTTTTTCTCTAGTAGAGGGAGAAATACTGGAAAACTAATGTAGTTTGACTATCTCTTAAAGCTGGTAGTTGTGTGAGTATTATTTAAAAAAATAATTATTTTTGCCTTTATATAACTTTATAATAATTGTCAGGCTTTTCTCATCTTGTAAGGAATTTAACAAACAAGTATAAGTCATTTATCAAGTACATATATCAACTGGTATTAAATATAATTAAAATATTATACTGTCCTTTCTATAAGCTTAATTACCAAGATCATTTGATTAAAAATATCTCTAATCAAAATTGTCATTAAAAAAAACTTTGATTTTGAACTTAAAATAATTATATGCTTTTCAAAATCATATTTAATCAAATTATTCAATTAAACCTTAATTTTTATTTTTTAATTCAATCTGTTTAACTAAAATTAAACTATTTGAAATTTTATTTAAAGTTTAAAGTTGACACCAGCTTTTATATTATTTTAACCATTATTTGAAATTTTATTTAAAATTTATATTGACTTGAAAATGTATATTATTTAAACTAACATTGGAAATTTTTAAACTTCTCACACACACATAACAACATGTACTTACAAATAATTTTATGTGACTGTGTAAATGTGTACTAAAATAATAATCTGAGTTTTAAATTATTCTGACTCTTTTAATTAAGCTACACTTATAATCAAAATCAACTATGCCACTCTCTCTCTGACTAACCATATACAGTTTTTTACTCTTTCTCAGCCTGATTTTGACACCTGGTCAAACATTAATGTCAAACACTAATGGTAAAAAAATCTTTTTTTTTTTTTTAATATAACATTTTAAAATTTAATATGTTATACACTTTTTAATCAGCCATAGCAAATTCAAAAGTGTACAACATATCAAATTTTAAAATGTTATGGTAAAAAAACAAAAACAAAAAGATTTTTTTACCATTAATGTTTGGCATTAATATTTGGTCAGGTGTCAAAATCAGGCTGAGAATAACAAAAAACATTTTATTCAGCTTTTAATAAGATTTTATATCTTATAAATATTGTAATAAGTTTAAAGATTTAAATTTTGAGATGAGTTAGCTGATTTAAAAAAAAAAAGATTTCTAAAAAAATTATGTGCAATGTTCACTATTTTGAAAAAATAAAATGGTATTTGTGAGTTTTCCAGTAAACCAAGATGGCAGCCTGTATTTTTGATAAATCTGCAATTTTGGAGGCCCCCAAAAAATGTTTACAGAAAAAGGCCTGCTGGTAAACATTGCATTTAATATTTATATTTTATTTTTTATTATTGTTATTTTAAAAAAAGAAACCATTGTGGAAAATTTAATCACACAATATTTACAGTTTTTTTCTTTTTTTTTTTTTTTGGATTAACTTATTAACAGAACAATGAAGAAAATAAATTAAAATCAATATTTACACTTTATTCATATTGGTGTCATGCAATCATATTGTGACCATAAATGTCCACTTTTTTGGGAAGGAAAAATCTTGTATCTTTGGAAATAGTCCACTGCACCATGTTCTGTGACAGGAAGGTCCCAACTTTTTATCATTATGACAATTTACCAAAAAAACTGCTGACAAAAAGAAGCATGCTGAATTGAACCAAAGTATGACAATGTTAAAAGCATCTCACTGATTCCCACATTATAAGTAAAAAAAATGAAATAAAGGTTCTTAATGAAATTTATTGGAATTTATTCCTTTTTTTAAATTTAATATGCATTTAATATTTATATTTTATTTTTTATTACTGTTATTTTAAAAAAAGAAACCATTGTGGAAAATTTAATCACACAATATTTACAGTTTTTTTTCTTTTTTTTTTTTTTTTTTGGATTAACTTATTAACAGAACAATGAAGAAAATAAATTAAAATCAATATTTACACTTTATTCATATTGGTGTCATGCAATCATATTGTGACCATAAATGTCCACTTTTTTGGGAAGGAAAAATCTTGTATCTTTGGAAATAGTCCACTGCACCATGTTCTGTGACAGGAAGGTCCCAACTTTTTATCATTATGACAATTTACCAAAAAAACTGCTGACAAAAAGAAGCATGCTGAATTGAACCAAAGTATGACAATGTTAAAAGCATCTCACTGATTCCCACATTATAAGTAAAAAAAATGAAATAAAGGTTCTTAATGAAATTTATCGGAATTTATTCCTTTTTTTTAATTTAATAATCGATGTATTAATTTTGTTTTAATTTAACAACTAACACATCTTCAGTAGATTATAGGCCCTTGAAACTGTATATTTATCAATAATATATATGGTCTGCCATCTTAGTTTACAGAGAAATGTGCAAGTACCCACAAAACTTCAAATTGGGATCTCAACAGAATTTAAATTTTTTATTTGTTTGGAAAACCATTGGAATTCAGCTTATAATGGGATGACCACATCAAATACAATTAAAAAGTATGATATGACAACAACAACAAAAACTTCTTTCAGTTATATCTATTTTTCAACATTTACAAAATAAATTACATTCCTACCCAAACTAACACTTTGTTTCATTTGCATGTTTTCCTTTTTTTTTACATATAAAATTCCATGTCTTTACATAGTCATCATTGAAAGTGTACTTTCTCTTTGATATATCTATTCTTCATGTTAATAATATAAATTTAAAAAATATTATTTAAAATGTTAAGTAAAAATATTTTATGATTACCTGTGTCTATTTTATATATTTGCTGATAATACAATCATTGATTTTTATATCTGAATTTATCAAAGATTTTACATATTACTAAAAGATAGAAATAAATAAGGAATGAGAAGAAAATATAGTTTTCCAATAACTTTTAAAAAATATTTTACTGTGAATTATCTATATACAATAATTAAAAATTATGAGCATTTGAAAATTGAGACATACAGTACTTCCAAAACATTTTTCCTGGAAACATTAGAATTCTCAACCAAAAATAGAGACAAGATCCCAAAAAGTGGAATGTCTAGTTACCCTAATTTATAATCTAATAACATGATGTATTACTAATGAATAAATTTAAATCTTAACATTAATGAATCAAATTCAAATTTATATTTTTAAAAATTGACATGAAGAAGAAACATGATATTTTGTCATAACATATAGACTATCATTTCATAAGTTATAAGATCAACAATTATAAAAACTTTTTTTAGTGAATCTTATGTATCTAATTTTGTTCAGTAAACAGAATAATTTTTAGGTCTGGTAAGTGCAGTTATTGGCATCACTTCTTCATTGTGAAATATGTAAACAGTGCGTTGACTAATAAGAACTTATACTCATATTACCAAATAATGAATCCAAATATTTCACTAATTACAATTTGTACGATTTTTTGTCAGTGCAAATGACTTCATATCTATTCACAAAACTATTAATAGATATAATTTTGTTACATATTTTGTTGTTAAATAGAAATAAGGTTATGATACCCCCCCCCCCCAGTAGAAGTTGCTTGTTAAAAAAAAACATGTTTTCAAGAGTTTTAAAGATGTTCAGAATTTATACAATAAAGTAAATATTTAGTCTGGGACTAATTTACCAGCTGAAGAAGAATCATAATTTTGTCTGAGATCTTTGGATGTTTATCTTCTCTACTAGCCATTTGGCTGCATTTCTTAAATATGACAAATTCATGTTACATAAAATGTTGTATAAAATAGCAACCAGTACTATGGATTAAAGTCATGGATAGAGTAAAAACACAGAAAATATTTCAAATATATATTTTCATCTGCTGTACATAGTATAAAATATTGACAGATAAGAAAAAATAATGTATTTTTTAAATTACAATATTAAAACAGATATTATTAAGTTTTTTTTAAATCTTACCGGTGAGCAAGTGTATGAAAATTTATAATATTTAAGAAGTAGCACATTATCGGAGATTGACTTCCATTTGAATAATTTCAAAGTTTTCAGTGCTTTATAATAACAGATTTACATTTATAAGTTATGTTTGTCTAATCCTAGGTAGTTAAAAATGAGACACTGTCTTTTTCCTGCAATGGGTTAAATAGATTTGCATAATTGATTATTTGATTATAACATCAGGCACACAATAGACTCAAGCCTTGATTTATGCATGGTGTATATAGAATGAATGCTCTAAACTTAAGTTTTTTAAATTCTTACCAGCCGGCAAGTGCATGGAAATATATAATATTTAAGAAGTAGCGCATTATCGGAGATTGACTTCCATTTGAATAATTTAAAATGGATATTGTAAAATGTGTGTGCAAATAATATTATTAATGTTAATTTTTAGTTTTGGCCTCTGTAGAAATTCTTACAATCTTTCAAGCAACAATGTTTGATGAAAAAAATAACCAATCTACCATTAGCAACAGTCTTATAAATTAGTCGAGTCATTATCAAACATAACAATGCAAACTCTATATAATATATAAACTCAATAATAACCCTCAATATGATATTAATGTTTGAAATTAAATTTAGCAATAATTTAACTCATGTATCCTTTGTCCTATTTAATTTTAATAGAAAGCAGAGTCTTTCAATTAATCATTTTTTAAACATTGTTTTCTAATAAATATTTAATAAATATTAAACTTCCACTCAAATATATAATTAATATTTATTAATGTTAATCTTTATTTATGTTCAAACATAACGTCAAATTGAGCATTGCAACTGAACTTATATAGAATTTTCAAAATTCCAAGATCAATTATTGTCAAATACATATATATTGCTAAAAGGAGGTTGCCTTGGTAACAGTTTGAAATTCTTGATTGTTATCTACATTGGGATTGTCGAAGTGTTGACTGTTTTATAATAAGACATTGTTTGATTTTTGTTTTCATCAAACAAGGCCCCTTGGAAGATTGTAAAATTTTTTATAGAAGATTTGGATAAAAAATACCATTAACATTATTATTTACATATTTGTGTGATTGTTAATTAATTATTGATATGTATGTAAATCAGTATAATCCAACATTATTATGCTTTAAATAATTTTAAAGCAAGATATTTAAATTTTAAATTGTTGTGATTTCATAATAACCTGCAACAGAAAGTGTTTTGCTCATTTGATTAACCGGTAAAATAATTGATCCTTTTAAACTGTATTTAAACTAAAATTTTATAATAATATGATTAATTTCTATTATTTATTATCTATTTTACTAAATGACTGCCGTTTTAAATGGTCAATAACTGAACTGATGATGCATCCATTTAAAGTATCATTGTGAAAATGGGCTGTTATTATATATTTTTCCAAACATTCTTTATAATTAGTCCATTTTAATTCATTAATAAAGCTTAAATCGTTTAATTTTTCTCCATTAAACATTAATTTGCATTCAAATGAATTGCACTTATAAATAGAATGATTATCATTTCCATCTAAGCTCAAAAACAATTCTTAGGACACAAATCAGCATATTTTGAAAATAGTGGGGGGGGGGGGGAGGATCCTTAAAAAAATTTACTTTTGAATATTTCATAAATTTGTTTTAAATTCCATAAAATCATTCCGTTTTTTTTTTAATTAAAGTAATATGTTGCCGCCTCTATTTAATAATACAGAATCTTTCTTTGCCAAACACAATTCTACTATAACAATATAAAGTTGTTTTATTTTTCAATCAATGATTCTTCAATAGTCTTATCTTGTATTAAATCCAGAATTGACAATATTTCTTCACCTAGGACTTGATTTTTCTAACTATCTTACTGCTTACACAGAGGCTAAACTCCCCATACAGTAGGTCATCAGTGTACACCAGAGTAATCAATGGAGGCAAGAAGGTTTATGCATAAAATTTCTATCTAGTGCCTACTCATCCAATATCCCCAACCAGTTTCTTCCAGCTTGTGATTTTCATCAGTGATGAGCCTTGGATCTGAGAGCACTGCAAGATCTTATTGCATCCATTGATTACTCTGGCTTGCACTGAAGGTGCTACTGTATGGAGAGTTTAGCCTCTGTGTAAACAGCTTGTGTAAGCATAAGAAATGGTGAGCATGTGATGTTTAGTGGTTTATCTTACTGCTTAACAGAAACTGACCAACTTTTAGAAAGAAGAATTAATATTTGAAACTTTTCATTTGCCTTAATGTTTGTTCATTTAATATTTCTCCATATATTTTCCATAAAAGATTTTTGTACTTTTATGATATTCTTAACTTTTCACTCCATCCCTCTTCTCTACTTAAATCTAGAAATAAAAAATCTATCTGTTACACTAGATCAGAGTTCATTTTCTTGAGAAGTCTTATGTGAATTTTTTTTCCTTGTCAATTTTTTCCAGAAACTAACATCAGTTTTCATCTCACGTTTTAGATCAACATTTTGCTCACACATTAGCTTTTTTATGTTTATGTATTGTTTAAAAAAATAATTGCTATTGTAAACAGTGCACCGAAATCCCATTTTACAACTCTTCCTGCAGATGACTATAACTTTATATTTATTTTCTAATTTGAAACAAAATTGAGTGAAATTCTCAATTACAACTTCCTATATTATTTTTTTAAATAATTTTAAAAAATTCATATTTTAATTATTCTTGCACCTGTCACACTTAATTTACATTTCACTACTGAACTGAAATAGATATTGCTACAACAGTAGAAATGTTCGGACTAATCTATTTTCAAAATATAAGGGGTTTACAGCAGAACATGGGCGTTTGATTATTTATATCTTCATTATGCAAGTTTTACCATTATTCAAGAACGATCATTTGTAGAACCATATCGTAAAATCTCTATCAGGTTCACGACATAGAAGCTTTCATGATTTAAAGTTTACAAAATAAAGTATATTTCACACTGCTTTAATTAAGGTTAAAAGATATATCTTTTTACGCAAAACGTAATATGAGGGAGAGGGGGTGTTAGATTAGAATAAAAAATATTCTACAATTACGTGAAAGTAAAAGGCTACGTTTAAAATAGTAATATAAAAACGTGATACAAAATAAAATGTTAATGAATGTTTAAATAAAAAATATCTTTGTCTACAAATAAGGCAATATCTTTTTCTTTTAAAATAATGTTCAATTTTCTTAAAGCTAACTTGGAAAAAAATAATGAAATAAACTTTTATTTAACTGATATGATTAAGTTAGAAATTTTCAAATATCGACTATTAGATAAAAGAAAAACTTCTAAATCTCGTTTAAAGTATAAGATAAAATAATGGGTATTGATGGTAAGATCTCTAGAATGATTTTTTAAAAATAGAGGCCATTATTAACTTATAAGGCTTAAAATCTTCAAAATACTATATTGCTAAAGTATAGTTTTAAATATAAAAGTAAAGTAACAAGAATGAAGAGTTGGAAGGGATGGGGATGGTAAATAAACGTCTTTTGAATAAATGGGAACTTTTTTCATTAAACTTAATAAATGGAGAGAGGGAAATATATGTTGACTGCATTTGTTAATTCACAACTTGCTTTTTTTATTTTTTTTACCATTAAAACTTTAACTTTTGTGATTATTTACTCGATACTTTTTTTAAATTAAAAATATATTGTATATATATTTAAATACATGCACATTTAAAAATAAATGCAGCAGGGGCTGTATCATTACATCTCACTAACTAATTAAACATTAATTATTATTCCTATGTGATTTGACTCCTATTGTTTTCTTATTCAATATTTACGCAATTTCCTTGGAAACAAGAATGGGAATCTTCTATACGTTAGTTTTATATCTCGGTTCAAGAATCTCTTATTCACTTATTTACAGTTTATCGAGTTAATATATATATTAAAACAGAAAAAAAAAATATTTAAAAAGATTTCTACAAATGTGAGAAATTATTTTAATTATAGTAAAATGAAGGCAGTATTTAATAAGTTTAGATTGACAATCTTAATTTTTTTATATAATTATCATTATGGAAAAAAAAATCTGGAAACATAAGTCTAGACCAGGGGTCCCAACCCTATGCCCGCGGGCACCATGGCGCCCGCAGACCATTTTACGTGTGCCCGCCGCTATCCGAACATGATAAAAAATTATTTATCTGATACAAATAAATTTAATTTTTTTAATTTCTTATAAATTATTGTATTATATTGTAATCAAATTGTAGGGCATACTATACTTTTACAGCGTAAAAATATAAACGTTAATTATATGTTAAAATTTTATTTTTGAAATAAATATTTTTTTGTACATTACGTGTATTATTAACAATATCCAACTATAAATTTACATTGAAAAAATAAACAGTGCCCGCCACCTGGTTGAAAAAATAAATGGTGCCCGCCACCTGGCCGGTATTATAGAATGTGCTCTAAAGTGCAAAAAGGTTGGGGACCCCTGGTCTAGACCCACATTTAAAATTCACTTTTTAAAATTTAGGATGCATTTATTTCAAAATCTTAATTTAAAAATACAAAACAAAACTGATCGTATTAATAGCTGAACAAAACATTTTTTTTTTTTTTAATAGCTTCAAAACAAATGAGTTGTTAATATGGGTCTGCAGATTAAATATAATCGTTTTTAAAAAAAATTAAAAGTTTTAACTCTAAAACAGCTTCAGATAAAATTTTAAAATATTATATTAATCTCCTATAAAATAAATGTATGCAAATTATAAAAAAAAAATTTACATGGACGCTTTTATAAATGAGCACACACAAAGAGTATTTCTATACTTCTAATCTCAGCAAAATGAAACTTTTTTTTCATGTAGCTCAGAACTTTTTAGTAGCCATTCTTAATTAAAGATCGAATTAAATCTCAAAGAATCAGTTAATGCTATGAATTCATCTTAAACTTACCTCAATAATATTTGTCCAAATTAAACTGAGTTCTTTGGATCAAATTCAGAATACAATATGGCTGGTTAATGAAATAACAATAATGTAAGCAAACAGCCAATAGCATAAAAAAGGCAATTAAAATTTTATTTTTTTAATTGAAGATGTTCTTAAAGGGGATTTGAACTCAGACTTTTATGCTCCCTACAGTCATCCAATCTATCCAATATAACTGATACACGTGGCCACATGCAAGTGAAAAATATAAGGGGGTTATTTACCTTTTTCACATGTAGGTGGTCATGTGTATCGGTTAGATTGAATAGAGTGGGTGACTGTAGGGAGCTTGAAAGATCTGAAGTTCAAATCACATTTAATTACATCCAGGTAAAGTATATATATATTATACTTGTATTTCAATAATTGAAGATGGTATAAAACAGTTTTCTTGAGTCATATTTACATCAATAATTAACTACTCTGGAATTACTGACAGTAATGCATATTGTAAATTATTTGCAGAATGTAGTTAGGCATATTCATTTTTACAGCAGGATGCTGTTGGAGGTAAATATTATTTGATTTTTATGAGATGAATCACTGTGATTGGAAGTGTTTTCTGACTGTTAATGGCAACAATTTGTAATCTCACCAACAATAACAATTTTCAAATTGTCATAAATACTGTAATTATATTATAAACAGAAGGAATAAATGTTTTATAATTATTTATTAGCCAGAAAATATCTTCTAACCATTAAATATTCACATATACATGATAAAAAATTAATATAGTTTTGATCTCTGATTGACATGAACTACTATTTAAAAATTGATCTTAGAAAAAGTAAATAAATAAATCCAACAAAATACATATAACCCAACTTACTGAAATTTACTGTAGTTCGCCAATTGGAAGAGGAGCAATAGATTTCTGCTTAAAAGTAAAGTAGTAAATGCTTTTTTTTTAAATTAAAAAAAAAAAACGCTTAAATAATATAGATATGTTATAGATTTATCTAATTATTTACATTAAAATAAAAATTAATATTTATAATAAAACAAAACAATGATATAATTTTTTTTCCAAAAAAAAAAAATTATATACAAATTGCAATAATTAAATAAAGTTGTCAAAATATTTCAAATAATTCAAACAAATTCTATAAAATATGTATTCTATAAATTTATTTAATTTCCACGATTGTGTGGATTCTTTTCAAATATTTTATTATTGATTTATAATCATGTCAGCATTCTAATTTCTCATTCTAAGGCAAATGTTTAAATGACTGGAAATGATTTTAAGCATACACTTTGATCTATTTTAAATTAATATTAATGTTTTATTGTTATTATTCTCCAAAACTACTTACAATTATCTTACTATATATATATTGTTGTCATGAAATGTTTCTTTTATAAAACAAACCTCACATGTCTTTAGTCATATATTTATGATTACATCCCTCCACAAGGTGTTGTGATGTGATCTCATGCGATGCACTGTGACTTCTTCTTATAGGAGTCAGGAATCTCTCAGCAACTATGCCCAGAGAAACCTGTTAGCCACTTTATCTTCCCTTTCCATTCCCCGCCCTAAGTTTCCCATATTGTGCTCTATCCCATTTCCACAACATAATCTTTGTCAACTCCATGGCCTTCATATCTAAATCCCCCCTATCTGTTCCCAAACCCAGCATAAAAACCAATAACCCACTTTCTGTATAATCCTTGTTTATATTTAAGTGAATAGAAACCAGTCCCTACCTTGCGAGAAAGTGGTGTAATGAAAATTACATTACAGAAATATTATTTATTATTGGATAATCTCTAGTCTAATGAATGACTAATTATTAATATTGGAATTCTTGTTTTAAAAGGTCATCTGTCTTCATACAAAATAATTAAAGTTCTAAACTAATCAAAAAGAATTTTTAAATGATAAATAAATAAATAAATATCATTACAGATTGCCAATTTTTTACATTTCTATTAGAGATGAGAATAAAAGTGTGCTAGGATTTTAATTAAATAAATTATAAAATGTAATGGGAAATAATATACATATAAAAAATCTTGACAAAAATTAAAAAACAATAAAACTTTTAATTAACTTTAAATTTACTTCCACGTTTTTTTTTATTTTTATTACAGTGTCTCTTATCTCAATATCACCATATCACAACCATTACCTAACACAGAAAACACAAACCACCCTCTCTTACTATATATATATATTTAATGAACAATCTACGGATTCAGAAACTATAGAGTATGATACCCATCCTTCTCCATCAGGAGTGAAACTTCATAATTATACATTTGTTTCTTCAACATATTGATACTTATCTGATTGATCTAAATTAATCTGGAATCTTTATTATTAGCTATTAATATTCATATATTCATTTTCTGATCAAAGTAGGATAGTTAATTTGGTTGGATAAGAGTAACTATCCGAAAAAACACCCCAAGTTTAACCAATATAGATTAATCTGGAAACTCATACTTAGAATAGCTGAATACTCATTTATTAATCACTATTCTATGATAAGTTGTGTAAGCTATATGAAAAAAAAAAACTAATAAACTTCTTTGCAATCTTAAAAAATTTAAAGATTTACTTGGCTTTAATTTAAAACTAGATGACATAAATGTGTTAACCATCATATAACATGGCTATGATGTGTGATCATGGAAATGAAATCTTTCAAATCCATGAAAAATAATGAATATGCAGGGATGAAAGTCTAGAATAAATATGCAAAAGTCTGACTTATTATAGAAGATTGCAAGCCACTACTTTGTCAGTTACCATAACTCATGCTTCTCTAAAATACAAAAGAAATTTCAAAATGCAGAAACTGTTTTGTTGTAAAGTTTATGGTCATAATATCTATCTGAACTAATGAAACAAACTTTGAGAGTTATTTCAGAAACTGGTGTATATAACTGATTGTAAGCCAAATTATAAAAGCATTTTTAATTTTTTATATATATAATTATCAATGTTTAGAAATGTTTAAATCTTGTTTCTTAACATGTAAAACTTAAGACTATTATCTCTGTTATGCAAAAATATCAAACATGAGGTAATTATAACACAAACAAAATCCATACATACATATATATTAGATAATGAGCTTGCAAATAGTTCTTAACAAGCTTTTCAGAATATCCCCAACCTTAGACCAGTTTCTGCTACTGGCTTCCTTGGTGAGGTGCAAGGATATTCAAGCATTAGATTGAAAATACCAGGCCAAGCACAGCATTTTATCTAATGGATAACTATTAAATGGAATATGAAATTTTCAGACATCCATATGTCTTCCAATCCAGCTACCTAACTTAAATAGCCATATGGGACTGAACCAAGTTCAGATACACCATAAATTAATAGCTTTAGCAATATAAAATTGCCAAAGCCTTAATAGGAAAAAATAAAATTACAAATAAATCAACTCATATGTCATATGACCTAATTTAACAAACTTGTATTACAAATGTTATATAATGAGCTTGTAAATAGCTCTTAACAAGCTTTTCAGAATATCCCCATCCTCAGACTGGTTTCTGTTATTGGCTTCCTCAATGAGATGCTAGGATATTCAAGCATTAGATTTAAATTACCAGACCAATCCCAGTATTTTATCTAATGGATAACTATTAAGTAGAAAATATCACTGAGGAAGCCAGTAGCAGTGAAGTTGGGGATATTTTAAAAAGCTTGTTAAGAGCTATTTGCAAGCTTATTATCTAACATTTGTAATACAAGTTTGTTAAAATAGGTCATGTGACAGATGAGTTGATTTCTTTATAATTTTATTTTTACTATTAAGGCCATCAATTTTATATTGCTAAAGCTATTAATATATGGTGTATCTAAACTTGGTTCAATCTCATATGGCTATTTAAGTTAGGTAGCTGGATTGGAAGATATAAGGATGTTTGAAAATTTCATATTTTTTACTTAATAATTATCCATTAGATAGTGTACTGGGGGCTTGGCCTGGTATTTTAAATCTAATATTTGAATATCCTAACACCTCACTGAGGAAGCCAGTAGCAGAAACCGGTCTGAGGCTGGGAATATTCTGAAAAGCTTTGTTAAGAGCTATTTTCAAGCTCATTATATAACATTTGTAATACAAGCTTGTTAAATTAGGTTATGTGACATATGACTTGATTTCTTTGTAACATATATATACTCTTATGTACCATTGAAAATATACACTATATAAATATATAATAATATATCTAATGTTAATTTTAACTTACACCCTGTATAAAAATATTTTCACCTTTCAAATGACAATGTTTGATGAAAAAATTAACCACTCTCTAATGAATATATGTTTCTGTCATAATTGACATTATAAGCAGCATAAAAATCAAATGACACTGAAATATTAAAAATTGAATGTTGTGATAGTATTTAAATAGAGGTTGATTTGCTGTGTTTGATAAGTTGTCTATGTAACTAGTGATATTAATCATGGCAGAAAATATATGTCCAATAAAAAATGCTTGATTTTTTTCATCAAACATTGCTGCATGATAGGGCATGGAAAATTTCTACAGAGGGTGTAAGTTAAAACTAATATTATTTCACATATAAGAGTTGTATTACCATTAAACTTTTTTAAATAATATATTATTATTAAATAATCCTCATATTTCTGAATTTTAATTAATTAAATAATAAATCTATTTGTTTTACAATTTCATATGTTTAGGAGAGGTTTGATTTATTTTCTCATGTAATTTAATTAAAGTTTGTATTTTTTTCTTATAAGAAGAGTTATGTAACTTATGTAAATATATATTTAATTTCTATTTTCAATTAAAAATAATTATGAGATTAATGCATTTATTATAAACAAGAATAAATCCCTGTAAGAATGTAAAAACATGTTATTGTAAAAATAATTCTAAAAATATAGTTTTGAAACAAAGAATTGATAAATAGATTAAAATGTATATAAGCTGTGGCATAATTAATAAATAATTAATTGTATAGACAGAGTTTAATAGCTGTGAGTTATCAGAATGGACTGCTTGTCAATGAGATAGTAATTAGCTCCAGCCAGTCATTAATCAATTCTAGAAGAAGCCATAAAGTATTGGCAGATACAACACACTTAATATAAAGTTTATTAATCCAGACTCTCAAAGAATATCTGATTAGACAACTCTTTTTGAATCAGTTGCCAAAAGCCTACTTCCAGAATTCTCCTGCTATTCTGGATTGCAGTACATGCAGCTAATAAATAAATATAGTAAGTCATCTCTATCAGATGAAGCTATAAAAACTGATTTATGAAAATCTACCAAGATGTGATACTTATTGAAACTAAATTTGAAAATGTTAATCTTATATTTAAGTTATTTGCGATATCATTAGTATTTTTTTCTGGGAAATCCAGATTAAATTTATCTACTAACTGAGAAAGAAATTATTACTACAAATATGTAAGCAGATTAAAAGGAATTCTAAAACCATGAAAATTGAATATTTTTTCAAAGAAGTTGGCATTTATTATTCTTTCAATAATCTAACCATGAATACGGCCAACATTTTCAAAAGAAAAAATGTCCCTAGCAATTAAATGTTCAAATGTTAATTACATAATGGAAAATAATTATAATGCTAAATATATATAATAATTGATACTATATATGAAAGATTGTGGAAAGAAACTACTTTTTACACATGCCTTTAAAATTGACATATACTCTCCAATCAATAAATGTTTTAAAAGCATCATGCTTTTAAAATCAAATACTATGCTTAAAGCTTGTCACTATTTCAATTACTACATAATTATATATATATATTCATTTGTGCTAGTGTAATTATAAACAAATAGTGCTACAGAGGCAGATTCCTGAAGCCAAAATTCATGAATATGACCCACTTTTATCACTTCCAGTGCTCAAAATTCTTATGAACTTCAAAATAATAAATCATTCAATTTATTTAACATTATAGTTAAATAATCTTTATAGTAATATTTAACAAAAAGATGGGTTTTTTCCTGTTATTTTTAATTGATAAGAATGAAAAATTTTGATTTTCTTTGAACATTAAACAATTAATATTTTTTTTAATATTTGGAAGAGTTAAGATAAATAAATAAAAATAAATTAATTACAACATGCAAACTTATTATCAATAATAAATACATTATGCAAAGTAAAATAACTTGCTGCAGAACTGCTAGGCAAAACAATGATCCTCCAAATAGTACAAAAAATGGGCATATTAACCAGGCTTTCCAATTGCTGATCAGAGAGAATAATTAATTAGCTATTTATTGACTAGTAATTGGATGGTTAATTAGATGGACTATGAAATGGATATCTGAAAACAAATCCTAATTCTGTCTATAGCCAGCCTGAAAAAAAAATTAAATTTTATCCATTCTAGATCCAAAACTCGGGATATGAGCATTTCAATCATTTCCATTAACTATTACACTCATACAGAGCATTTGTCTAATATTTAACCTCCATCCCAAACTTTGAATTACCTGTAACTGTAAATACTGATTATAATGATTCCTTAAATCAACCTTTTTGTTTGGTATTTAAATAACACTAATATCTAAATGCGCAGTTAATTTATCAATGTCTATTTTACTTTGAAGCTGCTTCTTTAAACTTACTTATAAAAGATATTAGTTCACACAAAAACTAATAAAAATGATACTGTCTTCAATTTACTTTACATAGTGCAAATATAATGTTTCATTATTCAATATTTCCAAAAGTTGCTGGCAGTTTTAACTATTCATCAATTTTTTTAGGGCTGTAACATATATATTGTAACTGTATATTTAAGCCCATAAGGGTTAAATATAACTTATAGTAATTAAATTTTTTTATTTTATTTTAAATAACACCAATCTTGTCACAAATGGATTTTATTTTGATCAAGTTGCATAAATATTAGTTAAATGAATTGTCAATAAAGCAGTTTCCTAAATACACTTTATTAATACTCATTTAAGAAATATTGCATAGTTTATTGATAGATGTTTAGAATTTCAATTTAGCAATCCAAACTTGATCAATATTAAATTTGGGTATACTGTTCTAAAATAGATATGTTAAACTTCTATAGATGTTTGCCAGTTATAGTTTATTAAATGTATTATAGTTTATTTTAGTTTGTTTGACAGTAAGTGCATTTAAAACAATAAATAAAGTGTTGATTGTTTAGATAGTATTTGAGTGAATTTAAAGTTTGGGTATATTAAACTTAGAAATAATTGACTGGAGTTTTGCATTTAGTAATTTGTGTTAAGTAGTTTAATTAGTATTATATTTAAAAATAAATTATTTCCTGAAATACATATGTATATATGAAGTTTTGGTGTATGTATGATAAGGAAGATTGGAAATAAATAAAAGCATTAATTAATTTTAAAAAATATAAGTAATACTTTATAACAATATTGAATAATAATGATTATAATAATACTAAGAAGGAACTCTCAAATAAAATAAAATTAATTCTCATGTATTCCGACAAATTTCAGTGTTCTCACTAGATTTAAGCTTTCAACTTTTATTTTGATATTAAACCATTATTATTTATCAGAATATAATAAATTTGACCTCATTCGATAGTTTTGTTTAGAAATTAAATAAAGTTTTAAAAATCACATTTGATTTCTGGAATTATTTTAAAAATTACATTTATATAAAGCAAAGCATCACATCATCAAATTTCAGGTGAAGCCTATTCAATTTATAAAATGAATGAAATCTTCGTTTCATATTTGATTTAAAAATCTGAATGAATTTTTTTTAATAACTACTAAATCTATTAATTTTTATGCTTTAAAACTTTGGAATTTTTTCATAATTTTTATAATATCACTGAATATTATAATCATCATCATTTCTAAACAGTTGTATTTCCCATGACTATAATCTATATAGTAACAATAATTAGAAGAAAATATTCTTTTATATTTAAAAATAAAACATTTTTGTAAAAAATAAATATGTAATATTATTTTTGATTTTTAATAATTATTACACAATTACAATACAAATATAATCATAAACTTAACAAAAAAAATCAAGTTTTTAGACCATCATAATATTTTCTCGATGATTGTAATATTTTCATGAAATATACTTGGCAATGTTTGTGATCGCAAAATAATGTCTACTCATCAAACCATGGTTTCAGTGCCTTTATAATACTGATTATTCAATTTTCCTGCCATCTTTTGATCTTTTTGTAATTAAAATATTAGAAAATAAATATACATGACTTTTAAAGCCGTAAAAAAAAAACTTTCACAAAAGTTTCACCAGAGGAAAAAAATGAATACTTTACTTTTAGAAATCTCAGATGAAGTTCTGTCATCTTATAATATGACATGGTTAATGAATATTTTAAATAAAGGATATTTTAAATTTTAAAAGTGTGTTTTAAGATAAAATATATTATATAAGCTAGGTAATTATTTGACTGTTTAGACAATGTGTTTAAGCAATTCCTTTAATTAGAAAGGTCAAGGTCACATTAATTAAAAAATCAAAATAATGCTAGTATTCAAATGTCCCACCTCCAATACTTACAATTGGATTGAATATGATGTCATGTGATAAATGATGCAATAAAAACATAGGTATATTAAGAAGAGAATTTTTAAAAATAAATGGTATTGAAATTATAAAAAGAAAAGGGAAAAAGGAAAAGAGAGGAATTAAATAGTCTTTTAACAATGAAGTTAATTAGTTTTCATCTTTGTTTTATCATTATTACTTTACAAGTTAAGTAATTTAAATGACAGAATGAAAAGCTATTGTTATCCTTCAGTGTGTGTCCAGTTATGCATTGAATAAAAATTGCTAAAGAAATACTGAATTCGTGCTATTTTTAAAGAATGTAAACTTCTTACTATTTCAAAATAAATTGTAAAGATGTTAAGATGAAAATCGACTAGAAATCAATAAAGCATCAGCAGATGATTATTCATTTTTATCTTATTATGAACATTGTTAGTTAATTGAAGTTTTTTGGCTATTGATTGTTAATTTTAACATTTATAGTATATAATTTTGAACTGACATTAATTCTATTAATTGATTGATTATCTATTATGACTTCATAATATTTGACTTTAAAACAAATGAGTTAAATAAAACATTATTAATGAAAGACCTCGTCAAATTTGCCTATCAAATATATTTTATAGTAGCATTTTTTGAAGGAGAGGAAAATTAAACAGATGATTGCTTTTCATTCAACTTTAAAGGCAACACAGATTGTAGTAATTAAAAATATTTTTCATAATAATGTCAGAAGAAAAAGCCATTATAATTTACTTCTTCTGTACATTAAATAAAAGTTTGTTTATATGCTTTTCAATTACTGCTGGTAAAATAATACCTTATTATGACTATTATAACTGATTAAGTATACCAAGAATTGGTTAATTGCTAGTTTATTTTACCACTCAACAAAAGAAGAAGACAATTTAAATTCTTGCTGTGTTTGAAATTAAATAAAATAATGCTCAAACTTACAATGGAACCATTTCATTATTCATTAATTGTTAAAATCTGCTCCTAGCTTTACCAACACATTGTTTTAATGAATATTGTACCACCAATAATATTTTAAGGAATTCCTAACTTGAAATCTTATGTGTGTTTTCTTTCAATTCTATAATGAAAGACTTGTATAATATTTTCCAGCTAAGAAGAAAACAAAAGGTATTCCTTGCTAAATAGATTAATTTTCATTATAAATGAAAACTTTAATTCTTTTAATTGATCGGTTGAATGATTGTAACATATATAAATGTGTTTCATATATTAAACATATATATATTTGTATTATATAATCATAATATTATATTTTATCCCTATGTTATTAATATACTTCACATGATATTATGGGAATGTTTATAACAGAATTAGATGAAATTTGTTTTTGTTTTTGTTTTTTTTTTAAAAAAATACATCCAGGTAAATATTTCATTTTGACTATTATTGAGAGTTCTTTGAGTCCGATGTTTGATATAATATAATACGTTGTTATATTGGGGTGGAACAATCTTTATATTTGATGTGTGTGAACATTTATAGTGTCTGAAAGTCAGTGCATGAAATTTAAATATCGTATAAAATTATAATATGTAGATTTGTTATACCATCGTATTTTGTGAGTTCATATATAATAATGAATTGTATAAATGTTTTATTCTACATATGAGAATGTGTATGTGTGATTATTCATTATCATTGCTATTATTATATTTATACCTTGTTTATTTAGTTATTGATTTGCAGCTTGAAGTAGCTGTTAATTTGACAATTGGTGTTGAAATTTTTTCTCTTGCTATTGCAGGATTCAGTGTCTCCATGAAAGAGAGATCGTGGCTTATTAATCTTTTGGCATTGCCTGGACGTAGATACTGGGTGCCTATTCATGATATTTTTTCTCTTTTACTATTTCATATGGTGAGAGATTGTGGCTTATTAATCTCTTGACACTGCTTACATATAAATACCAAGTGCCTATTCATATATTATTTATTATCCATCTTGCCTGTATTATAATGTTTAAATGTGTTGAATAATTCAAGGCATTTCAAGGCATATTTATTTTAAGCGTATTCTCTAGCTACTATAATTTCATGTTAAAGCAGCTCTTGAATTGTATCGTGTATATTAATTTCCTCACCTCTCATAGGTTTCAATAATAGTTTAATGGTGTACTTATTATAATTTATACCATATGCTATCTTTGTAATATAATAAATTCTTTCTCACACTGGTTTTGAGACATAGTTGATATCATTGATAGTTAATATCACACTAGTGGCCAGTATAAGAATATATACTTGTTGTTTTATCTTTAGTACAGAATAGTTGGAAAAATGTGTTAGATAATAAAGAAGAAAACTTAATAAATAATGCAAAGGTTATTATTATAGTTTTGTAACAATACTTAAAAAGGATATTTATTGCAAAGTTGTATAAATACTTTGTTATCTTAATTTGTTAAATGAAAATGTTTTTTTAAACATCTATTGTACTAAATTTCAAATATTTGTTTATATTGTAAATAAATATTTTTATTATTATTAAAATGTTTTTGTTGCCATTATTATTGCATTCATTGACAGAAAATCTCATAATAATAAAGTTTTATTATTCATTGTTTCAAAAAAGTACATTTCAATGGTCATATATTACATACCATCAATTGCTAAGAAATATTATAAAATATTTGCTGAGTCCTTTGAATTAGGATTCCACACCCCACCTTCAAAAACAGAACGATAAACAATAGCAAAGACAAAATACCTTCTGATCAAATAGCCCAAGCAGTTTACAAAATTCCATGCCCAACCAATGGATGTAGAGTAGCATATTATGGAAAGACCCATGACAGAATCACCACCAGAACATCACTATTTATACAGGAAAGCTTTAAACAATACTGAAAACAAATCCATATTCTTTGAGCACCAAAAAAAAAACAACAGGCCATGTGTTCGAACCAACCATAGCAAGGACATCGAACATAATATGAAATAAAAGATAAAGGAGGCATGCTTTATTACAAATGACAACTATGCAATAAGCCCAAATGAATTGTGATTTGCAATCTCCACAAAATGGTCTTTATGAAAAAAACTTTGAATAAATTTTGCATAAATTACTGCTAAGCTTCACTTAAAATCTCAATGTGAGCTGACACTCCCAAGATAAGCTATGAATATGGAGACCTAAGTTCTCTGAAAATGCTCAGCTGTATAATTCTTTTCTAATAATCATCACATGATCACATTTCCTACACTAGCACATTAATTGTTGATAAACAGAGCAAAACTCTCCATACAGTATTGCCACCTGTGCTAAACAGAGTAATCAATGGATGCCAGAAGGGATTTTATGCACAAGCCTTCTGGCATCCATTGATTACTCTGTTTAGCACAGGTGGCAATACTATATGGAGAGTTTTGCTCTGTTTATACTAAACTTCACTTTTTTGCATAAAGCGCAATTTAAAACTTACCACTCAAAGGTGAAGTAAAAAATTAAAAAAACAAACAAGGATTTTATTTCATTTACTTATCCATTCCACCTGCATTGTGGGAAGTCATATGCCTCATTAATTACTATTTATTTAAGTGAGTTTTTGTAATGCTGTGGGTAGCATAAAATGTGCCATTTCTATCTGCTACATTACTTAATCTATATGCAATTGTTATAAATCTGTTGATTATAGTCTTGGATATACTCATGTGTTGTATAAATAAAATATTTACATAGGAAAAAAATTCAAAATGTTTTGAAGAATGTTTTGTATGCTAATATTTAAAATTTTAAGATATCTAAGTTACAATATGAACCCTGAGAGAAGAAGTTTTAAACCCATTATTGTAATCAGATGGTCATATTTTATTAAAATAATAATTATTATTATTGTTCGTAATTGTATTTCATTATATAAGATTTATAATATGAAAGAACCTGGAATTTGAGTTTTGAAGTAAGTGCATTTGATACATTTATTCATAGTCAATTTCATGCTGTTCTCTAGCCTTCATTGGAAAGTTACAGTTGGTAGATTTGGGGAACCAACATGGTGATGTTTGTTTGGTCCATGTTCTGCAACCATTTGGAAATTTACAATATATAAATATATTGTAACGTTTTTCGTTTTGCTAGGCCTTTACACGCTAATATAAACTGCGCGTGAGTTGATCAAGCTATGTCAAAAAAGAAAAAAGACAGTTGTATTTCTTTTCCTAAAAAACACAGCTATATTTCCTGATCAAACTTTGCCTATTGATGGTTGAGAATTATGCTATTGATGAGATCAGCTTTTAATTTATTTGATAGGCGCCAGGTCTTTTTATTCTAAAAAGACCGCTGATATCTGTCGCCAGCATGTCTCGCAAATAAAAAAAAATAAAATATTTTTAAAATTATTGGTCATAGATTTTAAGAATCGGTAATTTTACGGTAAACTAGAATTATCTTTTTTTTAGATTATTATTGCTGGGCTTATTCAAACATATTGGCAAGGTAAATTACTTTTAAATCTTATTAAACTAATAATAACTTTAATACTAAAAAGAATAATAACCATTATTAATAACGCACAATGAAAAAGGTTGATAAAAGTATAATCTCTTTTATTCTAACAAACTAAAATATTTATAAGTTAAATTACGAATTAACTAAACTGGAAAGTACACACATGCTAATCCAGATAATGAATCGATTAACAAAAACAGATTAAGCAATTAAAGCAATTTAATAATGTCCCAAGATCTTGTATAAAATTCTTTATTAGAAAGTCCCTTGAATACGAAAAGTCTATATCAGGATGGTAGTCTAAGCTTAGATAAATAATTGTTTGCAAACTTTTAAGTCACTATCAGGAAAATTTATTCTTAACTTACCGGTAAGTTCATGTAGGTTTATGGGATCCCAGATCATGAGAATTTCCATT
Source organism: Epiperipatus broadwayi (assembly GCA_028023455.1). Lineage (NCBI taxonomy): Eukaryota > Metazoa > Onychophora > Udeonychophora > Euonychophora > Peripatidae > Epiperipatus > Epiperipatus broadwayi. Next base: position 326,871 of record JAQFVV010012825.1, read on the forward strand.
GGTCTCTCCTGCCGGCGTCTTCCATTATTGTTCCGTTCTATAGCTGGAGAAAAGGCACGATTGTAGTGACCCTTTTATTGCAAAAAGCGGTCTTCACAAGTCCCGTTTCCATGCTTGCATGACAGCTTGGTACAGCAAGGGGCATACCTGTGTAGAAGTATATTTCTTGCCACAGGTTATGCTTGTGGAAACCTCCAACTTTCAGAGACGTAACTAGAAGTTAAAGAGAAGACCCAGATTGAAGTTGTCATCTCCTTTTTATATCACGCTCCATTTTTGGAACTTCTGCGCACTCTTTTGTCTTTTTATCAGCGTATAAGATAATAATCTTATACACTCTCTCTTAAATTTAAGTTACAAAGTTCTCTTTTTTTTTAGCATTATTCTTCCATCTTTAATTAGCTAAAATATTTTTCTTTTAGCTTATACTTTTGGAATTCTTTTAATTTATCTGGATTAGTAATCTGTATGTCATTTATTCTTTCCAATTAGATAAAAAAAAATAAGAATGACAATTTTAACCTTCATTGCATGTTTTAACAAAAATTATACTAATCAAAAAAAAATCTAAATTTACTTTTTTAGCTTTTACCAAATGCCAATATATTTGTAACGTATATAAATAAACGTTACAATATGTTGTAATGTATTATATACACAAACACAAAAACTGTATTAAGAGCAAAGCTTTATTAAAATTAAAAAATACTGTAGTGCTGAATATGCTATTGGCTGCTAAGCTTTTATAAATTTTACTCATATATTGTAATAGTGTAAAAGTATTAAAATAAATAACTCATCATATAGCCCATAATTTGGGACACCAAAATATATAATGCTATAATGATGTAGTTTTAATTATCATCAAGACCCCACAATTTGGGCAAGTCAAATTTGTAAGGGAATAGAAATATATAAAATAATTGATTTACCAAATATTACTAAGTAAATAGCACCTTACATTTGGGCACTCATTTTGTAACAGTATAAAATAGATATATCATTTGATTACTGATTTCTTACACTCTGAGATGCTAAATTGTACTAGCATGAAATATTTATAAATTCCTAATTAAATAATATAAATCATGAAAATACAAATAATGTAGAGCAACTATTTATCAGTTTAGAATAAATTGATATAGTAACTTAACCAATTAGTATTTATTAAGACACTGACTTAACTTTTAATAATTATTTATTTGTTGTAATCAATAAAATATATAAAAAAAACTACTACAATAATATAATAAATTATTAAAATATGTAAATGCTTATTTAATATTTTGGCTAGTTGAATATTTAATTTGAAAATAAAATATGTAGAGTTTTTATTAGAATATAATATAATGTAAATTAATAAATGAATTAAATAATTTTGCTTAGGATATTTGACTATGGGTCAATTATCAATGGTATAATGACATGTTGTATAAATTTCTTATTTACATATTTCTCAGATGATGTAAAAAACAATACACTAATAAACCAGAAAAAAAAAGTTATATTTTCATAAACAATTATAACTAAACCTTTAATATATATGTTGTAACCTTATATTTAGTGCAGAGAGAGTTAAATATACAATATAATGCTTTAAAAAATGTTTTATTTAATTTAAATAAAAATAACTCTTTTTTCTAGAATGTCTTATTCTAAACTCTATGAGATCCTTCTTATGTATTTTAAATTATATTGATAAAATGTATTTAAATGTTAACTGATAAGATATCAATTCATTTGATAGCTATTTAAAGTTAAAGTTTGACAGGACAATAAATTAAATAAAAATAGTTTGAGATATATTTTGAGTAAATTTTAATAAATATATTTTTGTTATATTTCAAAAGTCATTGTTAAATTTTACAACAAATTTTATAATTCTAATTACTTCCTGGTATGTATGATGTGTGTGTGCACATGAGTATTTTTAAAAGAAGAAAGTATGAAATAAATTATCTTTAAAGTTGATGATTATTTTTAAAAGTAATACATTTCATGAAATAGGTATTATCTTAGTATTAGAATGATTTAATTAAGTCATAATTTTTGAGATCTTTTAAATAAAGTAATATTACTTTAAATAAAATATCACTAATAATTAAATAAAGTTAATTAGCTTTATTTGTTTTAATAAATGTCTAGACAAATCTCAAGATTAAATCTATTTTAGATGACCTGATTAGAAAATAGTTATGGTGTTGTATCAGTTAATTTAAAATACCAACCCACTATTAATTAATTAAAATCACATGCAAATTCACCATGATTCAAGCAAGCACACACACATTTGAAAAGAAAAATGGGAAATAAATTATTACTCTGACTAAGATATCAATTTTAATTAAATATTTTTTTCCATGTGTTACTAAAACATTAATGTCATTTAAGAAGTCTACTCTCCATACCATGCTATTGCTACCTTCAAATAATAACTTTCATCCGAAATGTATAATGAGCTTCATTGTTATATAATTACATAAATATCTCCAAAGAATCACTAGATATGAAAAAATACTATGATAGAATGCCAACCTGGAAACTATTGTGCATTACTTTAAAATAATTTACTAACATTTTGTTTTAAAAGTTATACCACTTATTTCTAAGGACTGCTAATGTTATTTTTCAATGCTTGACTAATTTGAATTACTTAAAAGTTATTTATTGCAGACTATTATAAACTGTTTTGATTCTTAATTATTGAAGCATTCTTATTATATGGAACTGTCTTAAAGTTTATTATAGTTTAAATTTTCTAAAGTAAATGCTAAGAAAAATTATTTTAAAATTATCATGGAATAGAAAAAGGAAATAAAACACATTCATTTCAGAAATCGTCAAACATTCTCACAAAAAATAATAAATGTAACTTTTTTCTCCATATTTTATAAAAATGCTATTATGTTGTTTGGCTACCTATTTGATAGAGCTTTTAAATAGTACTTATCATAGAGCAAAAAAAACAAAAACTCAATATAAAATAGATTGTCCACATTTATTGCTGATTCTATGGCTATAAAATTTATTAAATAAAAGTAAGAAAATAATGTATTTTGCAATAAAAATAATTGATTGGCCAAACAACATCAATTATTTAACAATAAAGTAAATTAATGATAACTAAATTTTGCAGAAATGAAAATTTATAAAAAATATCTATATTTGTTTTTGAATTTACTGTTAAAAGTATATATTAAATAAAATACTTAATTCTAAGAAATAATACTTCTTTATGTTGTTTATCTTATATTCAATGAAATATAATATAAATCTTTATTATATAATAATAACAACTTGTAAATACATCACAGAAAAATTATATATATAAAAGCCTTTTTCGGTAATTCTCAATTTTTTACCCTTCTCAATATGATACCTCGTACTAATACTAACACGTATATTACGTATATAGCGACATCTATTGACATTTCCTATAATTCACATTTTATCATTTTATTTATTTCCCCTTATATTACTTTCCAATCTTTATCCATTTATTTATTTAATGAATGATTGGGTAATGGATAAAGAATGGAAAGTAATATAAGGGGAAATAAATAAAATGATAAAATGTGAATTATAGGAAATGTCAATAGATGTCGAGGGGAAATAAATAAAATGATAAAATGTGAATTATAGGAAATGTCAATAGATGTCGCTATATACGTAATATACGTGTTAGTATTAGTACGAGGTATCATATTGAGAAGGGTAAAAAAATTGAGAATTACCGAAAAAGGCTTTTATATATATAATTTTTCTGTGATGTATTTACAAGTTGTTATTATTATATAATAAAGATTTATATTATATTTCATTGATTAAATAAAATGAAGAAAACATAATATTTTGCAATAAAAAGCATTATTAATTTTTTTAAAAATAGACAGTCCACAAAAAAATGTGTATAAAATAAAAGTAAACAATATTTCATATAAATTCATCATAAATTCAACAACAAATGCAGATATTGTAAATTCCAAAATAAGTATTGATATTTTTATGGATTCGTATTTTTTGAACATTTGATTTTGTTGTCAATGTTGTGTGTTTTTTGTCAAATAATTGATATTGGTTTTTTAAATACATTATTTTTACTGAAAAATATATTGTTTTTTTATTTGATTTGATATATCCTTGTAACTAAATAAACCACTAACTATGTCTATAATGTAAATTATATACACACATATATCCATGTGTCATACAGAGAAGAAAATGTAATAATAATAGTAATATTTAACTGAGCACACTTTCAGAACTGTATACTAAAATCATGGCAATTTAACTAAACCAAACTGGTTAATAATTCAGTGCATGCTCAGTGGGACTCCGAGTTTCTTTCATTTATGTTGGGTACAACAAAAATATGTTATATTGAGAATTAACTTGATTTTATGACAGAGTTAAGTTTAAACACAAAGTAGATAAAAATAAAATGGACAAAATATGGATCACCTTAGCTTATGTGCCAAATCTGGATGCAAGATTAAAAGGAGTAATTTGTAAATATTTTAACGTCAGGTTCAATTCACCTTTATACCTAAACAGACTGATCAATAATTCAAAAGATAGGATAGAACAAGATGATAAGTATGAAATCATATATTTGATTATTTGCCAAAAACCAGGTTGTAATGTTACTTATTATGGTGAGATGAAAGCTAGTGTGTCAGTGGGTTTATGACAACACATATACCAATATAAAAAGTCTAAGGTGGACTATCAAGTTAATTCTGTTTTCTCCAATCATGAAAGAAATACTGGACATGAATTTATCTTCATATAATTAATGCTGTTTGCAATGACCCTAATGACAGAAAAAAGATAAAAGAGGCTTGGTTTATTGCCAAGTCTAATAACATTTGTCAAGCAAAGAAACACAAGTGTCCCATTGAGCATGCATTGGAATATTAACCAGTCAGTTTAGTAAATCATCATAATTTTGGGTATAGTTCCGCTCTGTATGACACATAGATATACAAGTGTGTATAATATCCTTGTAACTGTGAATTCAAGAATAAATATGAACATTTATTTTTTATCCATTAGTATTTCTTTTGCTCAATGGCAAGATATAGATCAATAGAGTTGGTATTACATATACTATATTAGGATCCTTATAAGTTTCAATCATCTCTGAATTTACATCTATCAGTATCACAAATATATTGAATTTCAATACTGATCCTGTTTTGAAACAATCATAATTTTTTATTGCAATATATTTTTAGCTTCCCTAAGATTTTTCCAGCAGTATTTGCAAATGAGTATAACCATTCCAATTCCATGAGAAAAAGATAAAACAACAATAATACGCTAAAGATGGATTTTACAATGATTATATAAACCAATATGTGGACCAAATAATTCTACATACAGAATATACAAGTTCAATATATTATTTATTTAATATTTTGTAATGTTGTCTATAATATTTAATTCACTTTTATTCACAATTTTTTTTTTAATCCTATCTCAATTACCTAATACATTGTATGTCTAATATCCTATTAGTATGTTTACTCCAATTTTTATATAGATACAATAAAATGTATTCTAAGATTACCAATTTTTAAAAAAAATTAAAACCAGGACATTTGAAATAGCTCAGACAGCACGAGTATAGTTGCTGTCATAGAATATAAGTTGAAAAAACATTAGAGAATATGCTTATTCTTTTTTGCCTTTAAGTGAAAGAATACAATAAAAGAATCAAGTATAGCAATAAAACAAAATGGTTTTAATAAAAAAAGATACAAAAGTATTTATAATTTCTTAAACTCTACTGGTTACATTTCCCAGCTAACCAGAATGAATAGCCAGAAAACCAATACTGTACTGTTAAAACCAGTACTATACTAATAAAACCAGTACTATACTAGTAAAATCAGTATGTATGGGTCACCTTAATGTATTCACCATTTACATCACATACTAACCAATTTACATGTAATAAAATACTTGATCGAAAGTATTTTTTTGCTGCCATCTATTAGGAAAAAAGGAAACTATTATTGTAAAACCCACATTCTACTTTTAAAAGTGGGCCACAAAAGCTTTAGCCTCATTTCTTTTTCCATTTATTTAGCAAAATAAAATATATATATTTCCAAATTCCTAATTTTTAATTGCAATATTTCTCAATTTTTAATACAAATACATTTGTAATAAGAATTTCACTTACTACTAAAAATAAACAATCTAAAATCTAAATGAAATGATTCTATCAAAAAAGTTAAAATTCAATTTTCTATAATTTAAAACATTAATTCCTTAAAAAAAAAATATTATTATTAAAATTAAACATAACTTAAGGTTGTTTTTCGTTTTACAGATAAAGAGAAGTTAAAGCAGTTACTTTAAAAATAAATATTTTAAATTTATTTTTTAAAATATATATATATTTCGATATTTAATTCTCTAAAATTAATTTCTTTAAAAATTTGATTGAATGTAATATAAAAAAGTATTTAAAAAAAACAAACAAAGTTATTGACTTGGCATAATAATAAAAAATTAGAATTAAAACAGACAAAATATATAAAAAGTTTATCAAATAATAATAATATATTTTTTTATTTATTGATGACTTCTAAATTTTTATTAACAGTTAACCAAGTAAATAATATTTTCAAGTTTTTTGCTTGTTTGTTTTATCTATTTATCAGTACAGAAACTCAAACAATTCTTTCTCACTAACGAAAAAGTATTCAGAGTCAACATTGATTTGAAGATTCAAGTGTTTGATACTTATAGATCACCTGGCAAATGAAAATTGTTCATGAAATATAGGCATAGTAAAGAGGGTGATCTCAATTTTTGTGCTGGCAAGTATTTAAAATATGAAGATAAGGAGATATAAAAAAACAAAAGACCTTGATGTGAGAATATGTTTAACAGTAATAAAAGTAATGGATGGGTAAATGATTAAAATGCTACTTTGAGTTTGAATCACAATAAAAAAAAAACTAATATTTTTCTACAGATAATTCTTGGAAAAATCTGTTTACCATGGCGGATTTGAGATATATAACCAAACTCATCTTCAACATGGTTACATTAACCAGTGCATAGGTTCATGGTCATAGTTAGCTGCATGATTATATATATCTAATATTAAGCCATAATGTTTAAGGTGCCAGTTTGGTTATAACACTTGTTTTGTAATAGTGTTTGGTATTCGACAGTAAAATTTTTCTGTGAGACATCTCAAACTCTAAATTCAGTGTTGGTACAGCTATGAAAAGTATTTATGCCGTGAGAATAGGCAATATTATTTATAATGATTGTTACAAACATTATATGAAGTTACTTATTGAAGATTGTGATTAATTACTGTTAAAGACATTTTTAGGTTGATTTTTTTAGAAATATCCATGTTTCCATTATTAGAAAGTATTTTTTTTTACTCTTTATATTTTTATATTTCTTTATTTAATCATTTCTAGTTACAATGAAAAATCAATTTTAAATTATCATATATTTTATTATATAAATATAATAAATACAAATTTGCAATGTTTTTAATTTTTTCATGTATTTTAGCATGTACTAGTAATAAATGCATCTCTTGGATATATGCAATCTATGCTACAGTTTTTTGACTGTGACCTTCAAAGGATTAAATCAAAAGTTGGGAACTATGACTTTAATCCACTGAAGAAATGTTTTTAGTATTCTGTGATAGTGTCAAAAAGTATAGTCAAGTTGAGAAGAATAAAATCATTCATAAGGAAGAAAATTGTTTTTAGAAAAAATTAATAAATATTCAAAAATAAGTAATGGAATGGCATTTCTATCCTATGGTTGGTTATTAAAATTATCAGAAATCCTCCCAATGCATCAGTGTAAAACACTGGGGGGAAATGAAAAAGAATAATATTAAAATCAATAGATAAAAAGAATACAAATATAAATTTATTTATTATATACAAATAAAATTAAACTACAAATTTAAAAACTAATGTGATAATGTAAAATTTACTTTGATTTCAGGTAAATTTTGGAAAAAAATCTAGTAACTAAGTATTTCTGTACAAGTTTGGGATTTTCCTATATAGATGACTGGTGGACCAATTCAGATTAATGCTAATTATTAATCAATAATTGGGTGTCTAGTTATTCTTAGCTAAAGAAGATAAGAACTACAAAAATAAAAAAGAAATCTATAAAAATCCCCACTAACTGGAAATTTTCTAGTTCAATAAATAATGTTTTTTCATTCTATTGCTTTATACACCTCAATAGAAATATATAGATCGTCTTAAACAAGCAGAAAATAAATAAATGAAAAATTATGCATAAAAATTATTAAACAAAAGCAATAAAAAGAAAATATTGAGAAACAATAATTTGAGAAGAAATATAGAATACCTAAACCCAATGAAAAATTCAGAAAAAATAAAAAAAACATTACGATATTACAACAGACAAGTATTTAATTACAATTTGACTTGCAAATATCAGATTTACTGCATTCATGATTTTGATGCAATTTTCTTTACATACATAAATAAATAATTATTATTAAACATTTATTGGACTGGAAATTCTCACATCATTCCTAACAATTTAAAAGTTTATACTGGATTAGGATTGATATGAAAATCTCTAGTCTAATAAATAATTAATAATATTCATTAGTATAATTATTTAAAGTGGATGGTATCAAAGTTATGATTGTAAAAATTTTGACACTTGTAAATCAAGTTATAATTTGATAATGATAAATACTGAACAAGTGAGGAACACATGGGTCAAATGAGGAATTCTCCTTTAGCGTGAAATGCACTTTGAAGGTTATTTATCTTTTTCATATATCTTTATCCATGTTTTAATAATGTGTGGTGAAGTGGATGTTTTAAGTCTCTTTAAAAAAGAACATATTTATTAAAACAAGTATTTCATTTCTGCCTACAAACTAAATAAAATATTTCAATACTCATTTTAATCATTGATTAGATGAAATTGTAAAATATTGATGCCTTAGAGGAAAAAACACTAGCATCACTATCCAAAATAGTGAGAATAGTTAGAAAAATTTTAAAGAGAGCTTGATCAACAAACACAAAAAATTAATTAATAAAATAGGAAGGCATTCAATAATATAAAGTCAATACAAAAGAATAAACATACAAAAAAAAAAAAATTTTGACCCTCATTAAATACAATAAAGTTAGATAAAGAAAATTATTTATTGAAAGAATACTAAAATTATAATTTAAAAAGGTTAGATTTCAGTATAAGTCAAAAAAGACATCAAACACAATTACATACCATTATGAATTTGCCATACTGCATCATATAGCTGACTTGATTGATATAATTTTCAGATTCTCTTCAAAATTGTATATCATAGAAAGTTATATCATATCAAATCAAAAGATTTTAATTATGTTAAGGTCATCTTTTTTTTTCTTTTTTCATCTGTCAAATGCGTTAACTGGGAAGTGAACCCAGGCCATCTGCTTGGAAGGCAGTTATGCTAACCACTAGGCCACCAATGTTTGACATGTTAAGATCATCTTTATTTAAGACAGTTTCAAATTGATAGCAATCTTTTTTCAATCTAAAAACAGTTCTATTGTAATTTATTTCTATATAGATGTACAATAACTTCATTCAATATCTACAAACAAATTTAATATTTATCATTTTTTAATAAATATTTTAAACATATATCATATATGCACATAAAAATTCCATCATTTAAAAACTAAAAATTACATAAAGCATTGTTGAAAAGGTCTTATATGAAATCTGCTTTTATTTTTATGTAAAGAGTTAATAAAAGCATTGCAATATAAATGAAAAGAAATGTGGGCATCTTGAAAGGAATATATAGTATTATAGAATATGTTCATATTAAAGGCTTCCCTTTACTATTAAAATTATCTACCCCTGAAAATGACCAAATAGCAAAACAACTAATATTACAAGACAACCACGTGTTCATGCCTGAGCAATGATCCTTTTTTTAATTTGAAAAAAGTACTGATTTTATTTTCATTTAGTTTTTTTTAAAAAAGATGCAGTAAGAGCACAAGATAATAGTGTTCACTTCGCAATCATGATTTATTGTCAATTGTGTTAAACAGTAGTTTTTAACTTGACAATCACAATCTATCTGTAATGTGAATTAGTTATTTTATGCATTTGTGAATCAAAATAAGATTAATCTACTTAATACTGAATCTCATTTAAGGATGAAGTTTGTTTTCCATTACACCATTAATCTAAGAGTTGTTATACATTATTAAATAATGTCAACTTGCATGGATTAAACAATGGTAGAGTAGCATACTCTAGTGTTCAATATCCACAACTCATTTCTATTGCTTCTGGTATTTAAAGTTCATACGGAAAATCCCAAGAAACAAACTATTTGATTACTTTATTAAATAAAGTATATAAAATAGTATTTAAGTTATAAATATAGATATGCAATTTTGAGGTGTCTTTATTAGACTTCTGTACTTTTTTAAAATTTCTATGACACATTCTTTACCTCAGTGCCACCTTATTTCTGGTAAATGAATGTGATGAGAAATGCATTAATAAAAAATTTAAAAAACTTAAAAATTTGAAATTATCCCTATAGACTAAATTCTTTATTACTGCTATTGTTTTTTTTTTTTGTTTTGTTTTTTGTAGATTTTTTAATTTTTTCTAACATTGATTATGACTGAAAAGCAATTTATAGACTTAGAACCTAAACAAATCATTAATGTCATATATCCAGAGACTTGGATAGAAAATCCTCATCTAGTGTTCAGTCATTAATCAGGTTTTGAATAGATGGATCTGGAATAGAGTAATAGAATAATCACTATCTCTGCCTTTGCTATTTTCTTCCAAAAATCCAGTAAATATTGCTCAATTGTTAATATCACAATTGTAAAAGATTATTACTAATGATCTTTTTTATTATTATTGGTAATATTTTAATAATTGGCCCAATTTTTTTAAAGAAAAATATTCAGTTTTAAATTTAAACATGTATAATCCAGAACAATTAATTAGCTTAAATCGAAAAATACCCTAAATTCATAAAATATTCTATTAATTTCTTTCACAATTAAATAAGTAAATGATTATACTTTGAGATGATCAACACAAAATTCAGTTTTAAAAAATATCTAACAAACTGATTCAATGTGAAGCAGAAGTATGCCTTTTGAGTCAAGCGTTGGTATCCGAGTGTTTAGCACAGCTGCTTTACAAACAGTTGTCCTGGGGTTCGCGACACTTTGACACATTAAAAAATAAAAAATTAAAAGTATGTCTTTTGAGTAAATTGGTTTTGAGGGTTTTTTTATAGATAAAACTATCTCATATTTCTGAAGTTATTCCCGTTTAATTTTAATATTTAATTCCATAAATGCTTTTTATTGATTTTTCCATCCAAATGTCAATTGGTTGTTAAACAGGTTTTTTCCAGGTCTGCCTATCTTGAATTCAATTTCCTGTTACATATCCTGTTTTTGTCTGAAGGCCTTGTGATGATGGTATTTTAATTTTAATTGTATGCTGGACTATTTCCATGTCTAATATTAAATATTGAATGCCTTTAGAAAAATTTTAAACTTTATTTAAACTTTCCAAATACATTTCACTGTAGATAATAGTAAGCAGGTTAGAATATAATACAGTGTTTCAACTGATATTATTCTCCTCTCTTCTTCAGATGTTATTAGCCTAACCAGTGGTAGTATTAGCATGGGAGTCAAACTGGAATTTTAGATTCATTAATATTGAATTTAAGGTAAAACTCTAACCAACTGACCTATTCTAGCAGTTGAATGTATCTGAAAAGTTTAAAGTTTTTTTTTTTCTCAAGAGACATTCAATATTTAATATTAGATGATGAAAATAGTCTAACACATAATTAATATCCAGTTTTTGTCCCTGTTTTATTGTTTTTTTAAATTAATAAAAGGACAGTGTGATTTTGTATATAATTTCACAATTCTCTGTAAGTTCTCTTTCAAATCCTATGACCAAGTAATAAAAATCATCAGTATTAGAAATGTTTTATTGCTTGTCACCTTCTTAACAAAATTTGTTTTAGCAACTGCACTCAGTTGTCTGTCTTAAAATGGTTGTTTAATCATACTTTACTCTATTAGTTTCCCTCTTTTATGATATTGGTAATCATGATATAATGTTTAATGATAATCAATTTCACAGTTTTTTTCTATGTTTTTTTTAAAAATTGATATATATATATATGTAATAATATTATGATTCGATGTCTGTATTTTTAAAAACAATATACGTAATTATATAACTGAATATTTGTAAATACAGTAACTTAATAATTAAAAATATTTTATCCACTTAGGAGTGCTTTCGATTATCCCAGTAATCTGTTTCAACTAAAGCTTTGAAATGCTAACTTTCCCACAATTCCATGATCTTAATGTTTGCTGCTTGCCTGTTAATCAATTCATATTTATATTTGTTTATTAGCATAGCTTCTTTAATTTTTCTTTTGTTGTTATTTTTTTCAATTTGCAATATTTTTGCACTGTTAAAATTGAAGTCAAAACCATAAATACATGATTTATTATGGTCGTAAAAAACAGATGCTGAAATATTATTATCTACTATGCAATTTTCTTTTAATTTCTGAACACGTTTTAATAATAGCAAGTGTTCTTTAGTTCTTTTTTCCAACGTACATCTAGATTCACCTATATATCCATCACCACACCTACATATCCATTTATATATGACACAATTTTTATTTATAAACGAGGTTTTATCTTTGGAGTTATTTATTAATTTGTTTAATGTAGGAGGTGTATAAAATGCAACGTCACATATATCTTTATAAATTTTCCTTATAAACTTTACTTGATAATTTGAAATATATGGGATTGATATCCATATTTTTTTATTAGCAGGAGAATCAATATTATTATTAAGATTTTTATTTTCATATTTTATATTAAAATCTCTAATAACATTATATATGTGATTATAACTGTAGCCAACATTTAACAATTCATTTGAATATATTTCAATATTTTTGCCTTTATCTGATGAATATTTGCAAAGACTATTATTTCTAAATAAAAAGAACTTCAATCCTGCCATTTTGTGTGACATTGGCACTTTTGATTTATATGGAATATAACCTCTTTTTACTATAGGTTTAATGGTCATACAGTAATCCAGCATGCATTGATTTCTAGTTATTTTAAGATCAAGAAACTGAACGCACATTAAATCTTCATCTGTTTTTATCCATCTTAGGCCTTTCAAACAATTTAATTCCTTAAATAACTCATTAATTGTATTTGGTTTACCACATACAAAAACATCATCAACATATCGATAATATGCAGTAATATTTTTTTGATAATATTCATTTTTCAAAATATTTATGGTTTTGACTTCAATTTTAACAGTGCAAAAATATTGCAAATTGAAAAAAATAACAACAAAAGAAAAATTAAAGAAGCTATGCTAATAAACAAATATAAATATAAATTGATTAACAGGCAAGCAGCAAACGTTAAGATCATGGAATTGTGGGAAAGTTTGCATTTCAAAGCTTTAGTTGAAACAGATTACTGGGATAATCGAAAGCGCTCCTAAGTGGATAAAATATTTTTTAATTATTAAGTTACTGTATTTACAAATATTCAGTTATATAATTACAAATATATATATATATTGTAATGGTCAGACTTAGCATAGTTCATTTACTTACATTTTCTTTATTTATTTATTTACATAAAATTATATGAGCGCCACTTGATTTTAAACATCAGGACATAAATTATCACTTGCATATTTAAAACAATATTTTATTCAGTATATTAATGTAACCATAACACAGCCCCATTTATAATACCAAGCTAAATTGTGGAAACAAATTATCCAATGAATGATGATATACCACACAATCTTACATAAACAAAATATATTAGATAATAAATATGTGAGAAAAATATAAAAATGCATAAATAAGGTACACAAAATTGAATGCAAGGCATGTAAAAGTAAAAATATAAAAACTAATTATGTAGGAAAAACAAAGAATTCAATTTGTATAAAATTAATTCAACATAAATATGATCACCTATTTATTTGCATTCATTAGAAACAAGTCATAGGTTAAGAAAGATAGTATAAAAAGGATTAATTATACAAATAATAGTAGGGATAGAAAAATTAAAGAGACAATATTGATTAAGACTAAAACCAAATCTTAATAGAGATTTTGGAGTAAAGACAATAATTTTATAAACAATTATTATCATTAATAGTTTGAATTTGAAAAAGGTTAAAAGGATAAAGTTGAAGAAAATGATGATAGAGGGAGGTGTTAAACAAGTATACAAATTTTGAAAATTTTGTCAGTTGGATTTTTAGAAATAGGATTGTAAAGATGTAGGTAAATTTTGTAATGTAAAAAGTAATTTGTAATGTGGAAAAAGTTAATTGATAATTATAAAATATTTAATAAAAATAAGAAAAGATTAGAAGTTGATTAAAAATATAATTAAAAAGACAATAATATGTATTAAATAATGGAATAAAAAGTTTAAAAAAAATTAAAATTAAAATAAATATTTTTTTAAAAAATAAAATAAAGTGATATAAAGTAAATGTGGATAGAATTATTTAAGAGTAAAATAATAAAATGGGAAATGATTATTTATAATGGTCAGGTTAAAATGTGTTTTATTTGGTTTTATTTTGTATATTTAATTATGTATATGAATATGTGTATATATAATTATATATTTGAATATTGTAGCTCTAATGATGACTTCAGGACAGTCGAAACTGTTAGAATAAAGTTTTGATATAAAAAATAGTATGGATAAAGTATTTAATGAAGTTGTAAATGGTATGATATGTAAAAGTAGAAATCAATACATAGAAAATTAGAAGAAGAAAATTATATAAAATTGTATAGTTCATTGCTTTAGAGGTCATGTAATATAGCAGGACATTAGTAGCTGATTAAGTATTTAATAGTTAAATTGGGTTAGACTGAACTAAGTCAGTTCTGAAGCCTGCACTTCTGATTCCATTTTTAATAATCAGATGGTTAGTTTCTTTGATGGTTGTTTGACAGGTTGAGATAAAATCAGAAGCTTTTAGCTCTTGATTTCATTTATCTCCCACTGAGCTAAATTGTGCATTGCATTTTATTCTAAAAAGAATCAAACAGTTATATAAGTGTGTGATTGCTAATTATAAAAAATCGTTTAATTGAATAATTTTTTATTTTGTAAGAGCTGAACATTTAATTGATAAACTATCAAACACAAATTGTTCAAATTCATTAAAATAATAATTAAAATAATAATTAAAATGATGCATAAATCATTAATATTTCTAATTAAAAAAACTCATAAATTTAAAATAAAAGATTTCTTTTATTTCAATAATTAACAAAATGTTTTAATTACAAACGATATATTACTTTTTGTGAATTAAAAACAAAAATTATGAAAAAAATATAAATCTCTAAATCTATTTTTAAATTTAAAAATAAACTTTAAATGTATATATAAAAAAGGCATATAAAACCTGAAACAAATAATAATAATAATTGAATACTTTATTGATCAGAAGTTTAAGCACTAAAGTGACAAAATTTGTGGATCTTGAGATCTAGAGTCTGTTATCTTATTACTGCATCTAACCAAACCCAGCACTAAAAGTGACAAGTTTGAGATCTGATCAATGGATCTTGAGCTGAAGTGTTTGCCACTCTACAACTGCATCAAACTATGAAGGACTAATAAATAAGTCAATGGTTTATTGGTCAGGCATTCATAAAAAGTTTAAAAAGAGGTGGTGATTAATAAACCATGAGTTCCATAATCTGTCACTCTATTACCCCATTATTCCATGTAAAGTAAAATTGAAGATTGTTATACAAATTATTAATCCAGATACATTCTGTTTAATTTTTTTTTAAGAAATATAAGGCCTTTAAATAAAATCTAAATTATTTTTAAAATTATAAATCCATATCTTGCTAGCTAAAATAATTTTTATAAAATAAAATTGTGATAAAAATTAAATAAAGTTAAATTTGGATGTTTGATATCAGAATAAGGATTGTTTACAAAAGGATTGTTTACAAAATTCATGTTGTCACTGTCTGCACTGGTGGATGTTTAAGGAATGGTACAGTTGAAATGAAAAATGCACTAATAAAAAGATTTAAAAAAGCTTCTAGAAAATAGATAATACTGATGTTTAAATATGAATTTCTTTTTTTAAGTCACTAAACATCACATGATTACCATTTCTTAAGCTTACACAATCTGTTTACACAGAGGCTAACCTCTCCATACAGTAGTGCCACCAATGCAAGCCAGAATAATTGATGGATGCAAGAAGGTTTGTACATAAAATCCTATCTAGTGCCTACTCATCCAATATCCCCAGACTAGTTTCTAGCTTGAGGCTTTGCATCTATTGATTATTCTGGCTTGCACTGATGGCGCAAATGTATGGAGAGTTTAGCCTCTGTGTAATTTCTTTTTTTGTTATTATTGAATGATCAGAATGTAGCTGCATGTTAGTATTCTTAGATATTGAAAAGTTTATCTTAGGAAAGAGAAAAATAGTTGTAAAAAAATATTGAAAATATGGAAAAAGAACTGGAATTAATGCAGAATGATTAATGATATTTGCAAGAATAATCGTTTATAAATACCATCTGCAAGATATAGAAACCAATAGAAATTAAATATTAAATAGCAATGAAATATTGCTTATAAAAGAAAATGATAGTTGCAATAAAAAAAAACAGGTTTGTTTGGGGATTTTCATAATCGAATCAGAATTCGTAATATGGCAAATTTCTTAAATGTGGATGATGTAGTATTTTTTGTAAGTTGTATAAAAAAATATAAAAGAACATGAAAATTACATTTTAAAAAAAAGTCTATTAATAATTAGTGAATAGGAGATAACTAAAGGATAGAAAATAAATGTGTTTTGAAGAAAAGAAAGCTTTTTTTAAAAAAATTAGACAAGGAATTATTTGAACAGTTGAAAGACAGAGTTGAGACAGAACAAAAAATAGATTGAGAATGTTTAAAAATATAACTTAATTTTTATAATATATTTATAAGGTATATAGAATAGTTTAAAAATAGGTAACAGTAAAACTTTACACATTGGTATTGCCATGAAACAGTTATTTTTACTATTATATAAGATAATATATGTATATATTACCATGGTACATAATGACCAGTATGGCAAAGCTTATTAAATATGGAACAGGAATGACTGCCATAGGTCACCATTAGGACAACAGCCTAAAACTAGGTTTGAATTAATCCCCATTTTTAATGATCTAACACAATCCCTAGTTGTTGTTTTTTTATTTATTTAAGTAGCATGGTAATCCAAACTCTCAAACCCTGAATTATTGTACCCAAATACCCACTAACATAAGGCATATCTTTAATATATAATTTATAAATTCAGACATACACATAAGTAAAATTATCCATTTAAGTTTTCTAATAACACGTGTAAAGTTGTATCTAAGCGAGATGATCGACTTTTTTCCTCCCCTTCTCCTCAGCTGCTCCTGATTCTCTTTACGTAATCTATTTCTCAATATAACCATTAAACATTTATTCTTACCCAATGGAATGTGTTGCCATCCCCTTTTTTATTGATCTGTGGAGATATGAAGTGCTTCCTGAGATCTTGCCCAAATAAAAGTACCCTGACCTAGACATATTTATATAATTAATTACTAAATCAACTCAAACTCTCATCATTTAGGTGAAGAATTAATGATTCTACATTGACAACAAGTATCTCTGTGGCTCTATTATTGACTTATTTATCTATTCTACTCATGCTAACTTTCCAATATTGTCTCTCTCAGCTATACGTACACATACACACAGAGCAAAATAAAACTTATATAAAAGACAAAATTTATAAAATGAAAATATGGTTTTAAACTATTATAAATGCATATATATCGGATAACCCAATGTTAAGCTCTATTGAGAGAATGTGAATTTCCCCAAATAAATTTTATTATAGGATATGAAATGAATTTCTAAATTGCATCCAAAAAAAAAATAATATCCTAGCATTTAGTTAAAGGGACAGTTCAAAATTACCCACTGCATTGAAGCGCTGTTACTGTTGACTGAATTGATGTTGACCATCTGCATCATACTTAACTATCGGCTATTTGATCACTGAATTCATTCATGAGTGAGTAGTCCCTGCATTGCTTCTTGTATGTATCTGGATTATCTTGGCTTGTAGTGTTACAGCCTTGGCTAGCTGGTTGGCACTTTTCCTTCAAGGGTTTAGCAATTCCCATGACAGCATGAGGCTCAGCAAAGAAGGCAAGGCTCCCCCTGGAAGAGTCCGATCCCTCTAGCCAGAAAACATTGTAGATTCACTGCTATATAGTTTCTATGTATTCCCTCCTTCAACACCTACTGCTTACTGAGTTTATAGTTTTTTCTTTCCACCCACCACCCCCAATTTCCTTGATTTTTTTTAGATAAGGTTCACACTTCTGTGATATTTTTAGAAATGATAAACATTAGAAATAGCAAAAAAAAAAAAAAAACTTTATCCTTTGCCTCCCAATTTATCAAGTGGATCTTTAGTTAGATACAATATACCACTATAAAAAAAAAATACTTGCACTAATATCTCACAATAGACTTCTCCCTCCTTATCTTCTTTTTAAAACTTTTCAAATTTGTGTAATTAAAATATATTTTTGCTTAAATAATTAGTAGAAAACTTTTAAATCCTGATTATAAGGAAAGATAAGAATTTTTTTCTTTCTCTCTTTTTTAGCTGATTAATATATAAGATAGGCCACACATTATAAACTTTAAAATTTATTAAATTATTAATATGACAAATAAAAAAAATTAATCAAAACCATTAAGTTAGAATAATAATACATTTCTATATGAGATGGAAAAATACTATCTCAATATATATAAGGTTATATAATAAATGTTTTTTTTTGTATATTGTTACGTTATTTTTGAAATTATATTGGATATCTATATGAAGGTTTTATTCTATATTACTAATGTTTTATTTTATTACTCTTGTTATTTTACTTCCATTAATATACACTAGATGGTGTTATATATACAATAATTTATTAATGTTGAAATAGGTTATTAACATTTGAAAAGGGCATTAAACGATGTACAAAAACAGGTTTTTTATGTACGATTAATATATATTTCTATTAATTGTTGTATATGATTTTTATTATTTGTTATAAAATGAAGAAGGTAAATACCCATTGAATAATAAATAGATGATTACAATTTGAATGATATATCATGGATAGCACAAGAGAATATTTAAAGGAAAATTGTTTTTTTTTTTTTATTAATGAGGAAAATTAAAAGCAAATTTAAAATATTTGGAAGATTATTATTTATGTATAAAAATAGATTACCATTAAAAATGTTTTTTTAAAGAAGATTATGAACATGACAGAAAAGTTACATTTTTCTATGTAACTTTATATAATGCAAATACAATATTTTATTATTCCACAGTTTTAAAAAATGAAGCTATATTTATTTTCCAAAATATTTGAAACTTCTTTTATCTTTAGTGCAGTGAAGTTACAATTTTTTTTACAAAATAAAAACCACACATATCATAATGCTTTGTTTAAAATACATGTGATAGTTACAATTCTCTTTCAATTTCTTCATATCTAAAATACAATTGATATAACTATCTCTTACATAAACATACCATAACTGATCTAATATATATATATATATTGTAACAATCACGTGAGGTGTAAATTGTGGTTATACATTTTATTTATGGATAATAATATTTTATTAATGGGTTATGTCTATTACGTTTATTTTTTTTATCTTTTCTTTACTGTGAATTTATCAAATATAACTGTATAATCATTTGTAAATTTATGACAGCTTTGACCCAGTGACTGTAGCAAAGGGGAAGAATATTATTGAGAGATCAGCTGTAAATCTTACCTATGACCAGATTGGGACTGCGTAAAAGCATAATCCTGATCATAGCACCATTCCATAACTGCTGGGACAACACCAATAATCCAAAGTTTATTTTTTTCTGAGAATCAATTTCAGGCACCATCAGATCATATAAATATTATATGACCAGAATGCCTGGACAAATCATAGCAAAACCCAGGTCTTGAAAAACTTACACTCCAAATAAAAGGGTGGGGGGCAAGAGGACCCACCACATTAATAAAGAGTACATATCAACAATCATCTAATTTATGGTGATGCAAGTAAAAGAAAGAGAACAGGCCAAGTAATATTTAGCAAACATTTTTTATTCCTACACACACACACATCAATAACACATATATATTTACCACAGTAAAATAAACATACCATAATTATCAAACATACTAAATATCATTTAAATCAAGAATTAATTCAGCACATATTTCACTTATAATTCTTACATTTGTTAATATTAATAGACCTTTTTTATAACAGTCTATTTGCTCTTAAGTAATGTCTAGACATTTATGAACAATATTAGAATATTTTATATTTACTTATGCTTTTAACTTGGAGATGACATCATCTATTTTGAACAGTCCCCCTTCCATGGTTCATGGTCTTTTTAGTTTTTCCAGGAGTGTCATCAGAATTTATATCAATGACATCAGTTTTTTTTCAAATTTTTCTATTAAAGTTAGGAGTCAGAAAAACAACAACATGTGTTGCCAAGAAAACAACAGGAGTGCTTATCTAGGTTTCATGCCCTGGTCCTTAGCACCATCAGTCTTACCTCAACCATAATATAAGACTCTGCTGTGTACTCTCTCCTATTGCACTTAGATACATTGAAGAAAGAAAAAAACATTACCAATGACCGAATGTCCAGCTATGAGGAATCTCAGAAGCATTCGGAACTAAAAAGACCATGAACTATGGAAGGCTAATGGTTTAAAAATAGTTAAGGATATAAATAATGTGTTAGTGAAATGGATTACAATTGAGGAAGAGAATGAATTAAAATATATTTTTTTAAATAAGGCATATTATATGAAAAATATGAATAAAGAGGCATAATAAAAAATTTAATATTTTATTAGATAATAATTATAAAAATTATTATGATAAATGTAATAATGAGAGTGTGAAATATGATAATATTATTGATAAAAAAAAATTTGTTATTAATTTAACTGATAAAAAATTTAATAATGAAGAATTGAAATTTTTTAAAAAAGGGTTAAAATATGTACCAGAAAAATATGTTAATATTAATAAACAAGTTATTGAGATTAGGATAAAATTAAAAATAATTGAAAATAAATGTGATAGTTTGGTTAGGATTGAAAAGATAAGGAATTTTTAGATTTGATATATGAATTAAAAAATTTAGAATATGAATTAAAATATAATAATAATGATTATGGTAGAAAATATAAAGAATGGGATGATGGTAAAAAAATGTGTGAAAAATATAAAGATGTGTTGTTTTTTTTAAGAGGGGATAAAACATCCAGTATGATTATTATGAATAAAGAAGAATATAATTATAAGTTGCTAAATTTATTAGAAGATAAGTATTTTGAAAGAATTAATAAAGATGAAAGTATGAATATGAATAAAAAATTAATAATATTGTTTCAGTAATATATGAAAAAGGTTTTATTGATAAATTGGAAATGATTAGATTAAAAAGAATGGATGTAAATTGTGCAAAAATAAAAGGTATTCCTAAAGTTCATAAGGAGGTTGTTCCAATGAGACCAATTGTTAGTGGTTTATATTCATATTATGAAAATGTATCTAAATGGGTATATAATAAAATATTTAAAAGATATATGGGTTTATTTGAAAAAAATTGTGTAAGTAATTCTAACTTTTTTGCAAGTGAATAATTTTAAAAATATGGTTTTTGTTAAATTTGATATTGTTAATATGTATACTAATATTGATCCTGAAATTATTGATTTATATAGAAAAAATAAAAATATTAAAAACAAGATGGAAATTTATATTTTGTATGAATTATTGATTATTTGTTGTAAAGATCTTATTTTTAGATATGGAAATAAATTTTATAAACAGAAACATGGATTAAATATGGGAAATAGTTTGAGTGATTTTTTAGCAAATGTATATATGTGTAATTTTGAAAAAGAATTTTTTAATAATGGTAAGATGATTATTTTTTGATTTTTAATGTGAATGTTAAAAAAGTAAATATTTTTTTAGGGTATATAAATACAAAAAATGATAAAATAAAGTTTACATGGAAAAAGAAAATAATAATGTAATTGATTATATGGATATAAGAATTTTTAAAAAATTTGGAATGGATGGAATAATTTATATTGATACAACAGAATTTAGAAAGAATACATATTTTGGATTAACTAATAATTGGTATTCTGATATTGAAAAGCAATGTAAGCTTGATATTGTTAAAAATAAGATTATTAGAACTATTAAGGTGTGTTCAAATAAACTGTTTTTTTTTAAAAAAAAATGAAATAAATAATATTAGGGAGGAATATATTAAAAATGATTATCTTAAATATATTGTAAAAAGATTGATATCTAATTATAATATGAAAATATAAAAAGGAAAATTAAATTGAATAAAAATTGAGAAATTAAGAAAATAATTTATATAGGATTTAATGTATCAAGGTATTTAGTTTTTAAAATTAAATTTTTTTTTAGGTATTTTAATAGGAGATATAATACATTAATTTATCCGGTTTATACAAGGAAACAATGTTTGGGTGACTTAATAAATTATTATGATAAGATTGATATTTTAGAATGTATGAATTCAGTATGTATAAATGTATGGATTTTTATAAAAGTAACCTAAATATGACTTATATAGGAACAAATAAGAATAAATTAAAGACTAGATTAAGGCAGCATTTATATAATAAAAAATCTGCTATATATATTCATAAAAAGGAATTTAAACATGAAAATTTTGATATAAGGCCATTGAAATGTGTTAAAAAATTTAAAGAGAGAATAAAAAAAATAGGAAGCATATACTGATCAGTATAAACCAGTATTAAATAGAATGTTAATAAATAAAGATAAAAAAATAAGATAATATAGGAATAAAAAGGTATTAAAAAGAACAATGGGTAAACATTTAGAGAAGAGATAATAAAATTATATAAGAAGAATATTAAATTATAGAGTTATTTTAAAAGAAATAGTTAAATATAGGGAAGGAAGTAAATAATTATATTTGTAGATGTAATAATATTGTGGTTTTATTTGAATATTATATTTGTGATGAATTAATATTTTATTTATTTGTGTTATTGTTTTTATGTTTTATTTTTTGTTTAAGGAAACTTGATAATGACTACAGAATGTAGTTGAAACATTGTTATGGAGAAAAAATGAAATTATAGTTTGAATAAACAAGTTTTAAAAAGAAAAAGGAAGAATGTATATATATTTGTTTTCAAACTATGACATGCACATGTAACAGATATATATATATGTGTGTGTTGCTCTATATATATATGAAAGTATTACAATATATATATATATATTAAAAAACATAAAGTTGAACTAGTCAATAAATAATCAAAATTACCCAAAATTCACAACTCAAACAGACTAGCCAAAAAATAAACTCTAAAACACAATCAATGGTTTCAAGTGGCTTTTAATGATAATCATAATAGATACAAAATTTTATAGTACAGATTTCTTCAGGATTCAATTCTATTATCTATTTTATTTAATATATTCATTATTAATCTTTCTAAAACATTCTGCACAAAACTGATTTACATTAATGATATTGCTTTGATTTCTGAAAGAGATCCTTTTTTAAAAGACAAAAGTATTTTTATATGGTATGAAAAATTAGAAATCTTTTTCAAATATTGAAGTCTTATTCCTAATCCAATAAAAATAGTATGCTGAGTTTTTCATTTAAGCAACAAGGAATTCTCTTGTAATCTGAATATAATCTTTTACAATAGTAGACTGAAATACATTCCTATTCCATGTTATTTAGAAGTAACTTTGAATCATAATCTTATTTTCTTTATTTAGATAATGTGAGATTGAAATTTTTTTTAGGAATAACCTTGTTGAAAAGCTAACTGACATTATTTGGGATTGTGCTGCAAATATTTTAAAGATAACTTTTCCAGCATTATCATGTTTTGTTTGGGAAAAACTCTCATACAGTAGTGGCACTCAGTGCAAGCCAGAGTAATCAATGGATGCAAAAAATTTGCCTGTTTCAACAGCTTGAACAAGCATAAGAAATGGTGATCATATGATATTTAGAGGTTTAATACCAATCCTACCTAATAGGATATTGGTTATGGTTATTAAAGAAACAAAGACACCAAGATGCAGGGACACTGAACTGAGTTCAGACCTAAGACCATATAAGCTAGTGAGCTTGGATTGAAAATATTATTGTGTTTCCACTTTCAGACTCATAGTTTTGTAGTTAAGTAGAAATAAAAGGTGACTGCTGGTGGATTGCATTAGATCTTAACATCTAGGTGCAGTGCTCTCAGATCCAAGGCTCCTCACTGATGAAAACCACAAGATAGAAACTAGTCTGGGATATTGGGTGTGTAGGCACTAGATAGATTTTATGCACAAACTTCTTGCATCCATTGATTACTCTGGTTTGCACTGAGTAGCAGTACTGTATGGAGAGTTTTGCCTGTTTTAACAGCTTGAGCAAGGATAAGAAATGGTGATCATTTGATGTAAATGTAATTGGAGTTTTCTCTTCAGATTCAAAACAACCCATGATTGCTGTGCTCATGTTTTATAAATAGAATTTATTGCTACTGATATATATATAAATGTGAGAAACATATAATTAATGACTTCTAAATCTATGGCAACTATAGCAGAATTGAATAAAGGCATTGGTGATTTTGTCCTATGGTTTGAATTTCTACAGATTTCTGTATAATATTTTGTTAATACATTTAGCTGTTAAAAAAATCCATAAGCTAAATAAATAAATGAATTTATACTTCAGTATGAGTGAATACATAACATTATATAAACATAACAATTGCTTGTGAGCATGGCCATCCCAACTCCAAGTAGAAAATAAGATGGAAAAACTGTTTTAGAAATGATTTTTACAATGATTATATATAACCAATCTGTGAGCCATAGAACATCCACATTAAAAAAAATGCTCATTTTTCTGTTTATTTCATATTTTGTGATCTTTTAATTTCTTCTGCAAAAAATTCTTCTTTCTAAAATATTGCAACACTATATTTAGTTTTAATTCTCCACTGTATTGATTTCCTAAGCCATATCTTCCTACTTAAAATAATCAACATTGCATCTCTTTAGAATATTTTTGGAATAATCCTTATAATGTAAACAGGATCTACTTCTATCATGAAGACAATGTTCAAATTAACCATAGAGCACCTTTTATAGAGCCTTATATTGTTCATTCAGTATCACATCTAGCAAATTGAAGAATATATTAATTGGTTTTATGATTTTGTCTTTATATTTTTAAAATTTTATAGAGACAGAATGTCCATGTCTCACTTCCATACAATAAATTAAGTAAAATAATAGCTCTTTATATGGTTACTTTAGTTACAATAATTTTTCCCTGTAATGAAATGCACTATCTTTTAATTTGTTAAAAGCATAAAAGCAATAAAAGTACATTGGACCTCTGCACTGCATTTCAATCTCTTAGTCCATCTATCTACTCAAAAAATTACATTCTCAAGTTGAGAATAATCCAACCCAAATGTTGCTGAGGATTTTTTTTCTATCACTGGCTGATAAAAAGTTTGAAAGTTCAGCCTTAATTATTAAATCCAAGTTTTTATATATTGTACTCAAAACCTTAAATATATTCTTGCAATCATTTATAAATTGGAAAATGTAGCACAATCATCAATATACTGTAAATTCAAGATTCCAAAAAGTTTTGTTTTTAATTGTTTCAAACAAAAAATTCACCATAAAAGCTGTATCATATCTTGATCCTTGTTTTATTAAGCCATCTACAAACAATTGCAGAGACAATTTGTCATAAAAATCAAGAACAATACTGGAATAAGTATACATTCTTCTTTAATACCAGTTTTCATTTTAAATGTCTCAAATTTTCCACTTGTAATAATAAGATTCTCTCTCAATTTATTGTGTAAAAGCTGTATAACATAAATAAACTTTAGTGGACAAACAACTAATTTCAAACAATGCCATAGATTGGTTTGATTAGCTGAATCAAATGCCTTTGCCAAATCAATAAAAACAATATATAAATCATTCCTTTGTTGCCAATATTTTTGTTGTATTCACTTTGCAACAAAAAGCCATGCTTAAAATGCTTCTTGATTTTCTAAAGCCACTATGAATTTTAAATAAGCATTCATCTATGATTAGAAAGAATCCATCCATTAAAATTCTTTACTATACTTTGCTATAGTGGATAATAATGATATTCTATGATAATCATCTCAATCTTGACTATTTTATGAGTCCATATATTCCTAAAAAATTTCAATATTTTTGAAGCTAACATATCACCACCAGATTTTAAAACTTCAGGTATTTCATAAGGAACTAAACCTTTCCATTTTAGAACTATAAAGAGCTATCTTAACATTACTAAGGTCAATATATGAGTAAATAAAATTGATATATAATTAAAAGTTAGCATCTTAATTCTTGCATCATTATTCAAAAGATGATCAAACATTCCACCTATTCAAAATATCATTTTCATTGTATGAAATAATGACATTGCCGATACCATTTCCCAAATCCATATGTGATTTTCAGTACATAAAAAAAATCTAGCATGATCATGATATCTGTAACTTTTTTGAAGTTTTATTCACCAATCATTTTAAACCTTTTGTCAATTATTGAACTTCTGCCTTCAAATCTTTAAATTTATTATAAAGTTCGACATTTATTATTCTGCCAATCAAAAAATGCTACATATTTTCTTTTAATTAATCAAATCACTAATAATAAGACCATTATTAAAAATCTGTCATGTTTGTTTGCTTTTTATATAGTAAAACTAAGAATAGATTTATCTATTTATCTGGTTTCATAACAAACTCTTTAATAAAATTCCATGGCTTTTCAATATAATTTTAGCATTTAACATGTCTGTGCTTCTAAAGCAAGAACTTCAATTTTCTTGGGGTTATGATTGAAATAAAACTTTTTAATGCAATCACCATTTTAATCTTGAAACATATTAATTTTTGATCCATTTAACAATCTTCACTTATTCTGACTCCTAACTATAACATAATCCATTAAATGCCATTATTTCAAGTGTGGATGCATCCATGTTCCTTTATAGTGACTTTTCTAGTCAATCCATATTCTGTTCAAAAATTTAATAATTAACTGACTATTTAAATTTGCTACACCAATACCATTATTTAAAACAATTTTTGTTCCAATATGTGCATTAAAATCTCCCAGAAGAAAAAATTGATCTTTTAATCATATTGCTGTCATAATACTATCCAGAAAAAAGCAAAAGCTTTGTTTCTCTGAATTTCTGATTCTAATATTGAAGCATAGGCACTAATAAAATAAGTATCAATATCACTGTGCAAAGAAAATTGTAACACCATTAGACTTTCATTGATACAATAAAGAACTTCAAGTATAGAAGATACTAAATTAGACTTTGCATCAAATCCAATGCCATTCAGTCTCCTTTAATTGATTGATCTGTCCTTCAACAAAGACCTGTAGATATCCACTTGTTATATTAAACTGGCTTCATCTTGATGACAAGTTTAATTAAGAGTATTTACATCAGTCTTATAACATGAGAGCTCCCAAGCCACCAGAAATTTCTTCCATTTTAGTTTTGAATTTGAATTGAGTCAACTTCTACACATTCTACATATCTATATTTAAAAAAATTATATTTATAATACTTATCTGTGGTATTATCACAGCCTACTATTTTACCACTATTTGTGATAATCTTATTTCTATTGTTTTAAACAGTAATTCACCAGACATGACAATCTAGTAAGACTTTATGTAACAGGTTATTTTTAGAACATATTTTCTAGGTCTGCCCTTTTTCTATGTTAGAAAGAGGGAATCCTAAATGGGGATGGATAAATGTACAATCTTTGCCAGCTGAAATTCCCATCTCAAATCTAGTTCCAAACAGAATTATTAATGATTGCATTGCCTTAATCAAAGATCACAATTAAAAACGTCCAGCTTACTAAACCTAATCCAAGTCATTGCTTTCTTAATTTTCTAAAACATGAGCCAAAAAAATAAAATGGGGAAATTGAAATTAGAAAGACTGTGCATGTAGCTAAAGAATAGAAATGTGGTTACACAAACACACAATTCCATTGTTTCAATTAATTTAAGAAGATGACCAATAGTATGAAAAGCTCATGATGATCTGGACTCTAAACTAATTTGAGTAAAGAAGGAAATTTGGGAAACATAAAAATCTGTTTGTTGGAAATAGTATTTAGCCTTTGACAAAAGCAACACAGCAAAAAGTATTTGCGTTCAGGCATTGTTTACTTATTTACAGTTAACTTTCATATCTGAAAGTCATTTCATTAACCACCACCTATATAGTCCATTAGTAATCTGAGCCTGCACATAATTGATGGAATTTGTTTTAAAAAATATATATATGAAGTGTCTGAGATATTTAAATAATGATATTTATATGTGTCTATGTATATTAGATAAGTTACATATTTTTGTAATAGATAATTGCAATACAATAGTTTTTTTAAAAATTGATAAAGTATGCTAGTCAGCCCAAACTGTTATATATATTAAATAATTCATTGTGAAAGGTGCATTTTCAGAAGGATATATATTCTTTAATAAAGATTTTAAAACAGCTGACAGTTTCAATTATCCAACATTCTTCTTCAAGTTTTTTTCACTCTGAAGAAGGCTCTTGAACAGTCAAAATTGTCCACTATAAAGTATTACATTTGCTTGGGTAAAGTGCGTAGAAGAATATGTAAATATTTTTAATTTATATGATTATTAGTATAATCAATGAAGAAAAGTTAGTGAATAAAAAGAGAATAATTAGTTTCACAATATATAAAGTCAGTACACAGAGAGATTATTTCCATATATTTAGATTGAGAAAATAGGATTTGTACAGAACATAATTCAGGTTCATAATTATAAAGAATGTGGAAAAGATAGATTAAGTTATTCAAAGAAAAATGTGAAATTATGGGAAATAAATATAGGGGGGGGGGGGTAGAATTGAGATAAAAATAAAAGTAAACCAAAACATCTATTCAAAATTAAAATACATATAACGCTTCTTTTCAAAATTTTATTTTTACTGAATTAATAATAAATATTTTGTGTAAATTATCAATATTTCAAACACTTTTATATGCCCATTATCAAAATAAATGGAAGAGAAATTATTAGTATATTGGTTTAATAGCTTTATATTTTACAACTAATGATAATTCAATTCCTTTCATAATTAGAAATTATATAAATATATAAATAGGAATTGAAAGGTAAATGTTTTAAATTTTAAAATGTAAATTGGAAGAATAAGAGAAAAGAAAAATATATAATTTTTAATACAAAACATTTTTTTAAAATAATTTTTGATAAATATAGTAGGAATTTTCATGAGTTTCATATTTTCATTTTGTATATAGTGTAAAGTATCTTGACAATAGGCTTACAATAATGTCAGATATATTAGTAATGTACATAAAATATTTGCTATGAATTCAATAAAATAAATAAGTTTTGAAAAATGAGTACAGTATAGATGAAAAAGTATATATATTTAAACCACCCAACCCAAACGTTATGATGTTTTAGCAACGCCCTCTATATCCTTTTGAATTTAGTTATTTGAGGTTCGGAGTTTATATACTGTATATTCACAGAGGGTGTTGCTGAAATATCATAAGGTTTGGGTGGGTAATTTAAATATTTTATATTTAATTTTCAGATAGCAATATGCACTGAAATATTTTCTTATGAATAAGTATTTAAAAATTGAATTGCATTTAAAAAGAAAAATGGAGGAGTGGATTTTTAGACTTTAAATTTTGTTTTGTTTTTTTTTTTTAAAAAAAAAAAAAAATTAGTCAACATCAAATGAAAAATTCACTATAAATAATCACCATTAATAGTGAATTTTTAATTTCATGTTGGCTAATATTTTAATTTTGAAGAGGAGTATTTGGTTTAGTATATTGATTAGGGTTTTTTTTTTTTATATTTGATAAGACTAAAAATAAATATTAGGTATGAAATAATTTATAATACCAACAATAAGAGTTTAAATTTGAGACTATGATAAGACCAAGAAGAGAATGGATTAGACTTTGATCTGCATATTTGAATTATGTAGATATGAGAAGGAAAATAGATAACAAAAGCTATGTGAAAAATGGACAGAATACAAAAATAACATGAGAAAAAGATATATATATTTTTGGTTTTTGTTAAAGTATTTATGATGGAAATGAGGAGGATTATAATAAAAAAAATATTGGAATGGATGAAATAGTTTTTTTTTTAAACAAGATAAAAGAAGAATACATCATTGTTGGCAGATAGGAAGAACACAAGAATGTCAGAGCTAAAAAGTGTTTAACTTGGATAAGAGAATTTTATGCATTCTTTATCATTTATTTCATCGACCCATCTATTACAGTTCAGTACAATATTTTAATTTTATAACTAATGTCAGTTATGCATATTTATTTTCTCAGACTCGTAATTAAATTCTGATAAAACATAATATATAAAAATCTTCTTTTATGAGCATAATTATATTTTTTTTAAATTATTTCTACCAGTGACATTTTTCATTTTTTTGATTAATTTTACCATGTCAATTTTAATTACTATGAAGGGTTTGTAGAATAAATAACTAATAAAACACTACAAAATGAAATATCAAAAAGCTAAAAATAACTGTTTTCTTCAACACAGATATGGTGCAATCTGAAATTAATTCAATATCTATTTTTTTTACAACTAATGATTGAATTAATTAATTCTGGATGCAACACACTTTTATTTCAAATTAAATATAAAAACCCAAATTGTGATTGAAAAAAAACAATTCTTTTTAGCTTTTTAATGCACATTAAAGTAAAGTGTTATTTATAAAATATTTATATTATTTATGCTGAGTTTGAAAGAATATTTTACTGTTTATGAGTACATTCTATTACTGAGTGAATGCAGAATATACATATAAATTTTGTACAAAGTCAAAATAATGCAATGTGCCAATAAAGAATTCTACAGCATAGTTTCTTATTAAATTTAGGGACTAGCTTGTGCATGGTACATAGATTTCTGCTTTAATATAACCTTTTATTCTAGCTTGCAATACACTATAGTTTTTAGACATATTTGCCACATTATCATACATTTGGCCTCTACAATTTTTTTATATCTACAGATAACTCACCCAAAAATTTAATAAGATTTGTTTAAACTATAGCAGAATCACATTTTTAATTTTGAAGAATTCAAAAAAAACATTCTTTTATATTATCATTTTTATCAACAAATATTAGGATAAAAGTTAATTGGTCTACATAAATTATATCAAGAGTATAGTCTATAACAGTGTTTTCCAAAGTGGAGTACGCATACCCTTGGGAGAATGTGAAGAGCTTGGTGGGGGTACGCGCAGCATCGAACTTTGACTGCATCTGATGCAACAAGCAGTTTACCATTATTTATTACAAGCATATAAAAATAATAAAACTTTTTTACTTATTAGTATCGTGTATATGTAGTTTTGTATGTGTAGCCATGGCGCCAACAAGCACTTTGATTCTATGTATTCCTCTAGTCTATGTCTCAGATAATGTGTTACATACGATACTCATTCACATTGATGTGTTACAGCACTTGCATGCATATTTTTAGCTTATGTATATGCAATTTTGTTGATGAGGGGTACTTAGCATTACAAAAATTATTAAAGAGGTACACAGGTGTTGAAAATTTGAGAAACACTGGTCTATAGTAATGAAGTATAAACTATTTTTAAACTTCAAAAAATGAAATATTCTAAAATTTCACTGCCTATAAAATTTATAATTTGATTGCATGCAATGTGTAACAAATAATTCACTTTTCCTCTATTTAGATTTTTGAATCTTTTCAAAAAAGTACTGAATTCTGAAAAGTACTCAATATACCTTGTGAAGTTTCCCTTTGATTGAATGTGTGTGTGGGTGTGTATTTTTGTGATCATAGAAATTCTAACCCCCAAAACTGACCAATAATTTCCTAATGGCAATCACTTACTTTGAATATTGATATTTTAGTAATTGATAATTAGTTTTGAAGAGTTAACATTGATTTGAAATGACATGGAGAAAATTCATGTTCTTTCAAGCTTCAGGCTAAATTTTTTCAGTCATTTAACCCTGTCAAAATTTTTGTTTGTAATTCAGAAATAGTCTGCACAAATAATAATCGACTCATTTATTTGTTCTTAAAATTAATAACTATTGACAATGTCAAAATATTGCACAGATTGTTAAATTATTCATGGGATCTCCAATTGTCAGTGATCTCCAACGATTAGTAGCTTCAAATATCAGACATATATAATATCTTGCTGTTTATTGAATGACTAATGCTGTATAATAAAAGTTTTTACTATTTGATAACTAGCCAATAAAATTTCCTTTTTGATCATGATAAATTATCTTAAGTAATAAATAATATTTAAATTTTGTTGCGTGTTTAAATATAATCAATCTTCTCGCAATGTGCAGTCTATGCAAATGAATAAAAAAATTCTTAAGTGCTTGTGTTAAGTGTGGTTGGTGTTTTTAGTGTCACATTTTTGTAAAGAAAATATTATATTATCAAATACGTATTCATGCACTACATTGCTGTTTACATTGTATAAAGTAAGCATTGTTTGTTATAATTGTAGTGTTTTGTAAAATGGCAGACATGTTTGTGCACTCCAGAAAAAACTAGAATTTATTCGTAAGGCAATTATTAGCAGCCATATTTGGAGAACAACAGCAGTAGTTGAGTAGCAGATTTTGAGTAGACGTCAGTTTAACACCAGCAAATATCTTGCGTTAGTGCTTGCGGTTAATGACCAGCACCCAGTGGAAATGTAGTTCACGGGTATAGCTGAAAGAGACCGCAGTGGAGATATGGAAAGCATTAGTTGCAGAGTAGAGCATTCGTTGCAGAGCAGAGCATTAGTTGCAGGAATAGACCATTCGTTGGAGAACATTAGCGAACGTTATTGGATAGCCGCACAGTATGACTTGCAGTTATAACATTGGCACAGTCGTAAGTGCGGATATAACAATAATCACAAGTTATTAACATTTTAAGCAATATTGAAATCAACTTTTAAAAAATGCATTTAATCTTATTTTGCTATTACTTTTACTTAGCATTTTTTATTTATTTAATCACGAAGAAAATATTTTACAGCAGAAGTGAAAAATGCAAAAGGTTAAAGAAAGCGAAAAATATATGCTGCACCCGCTAAATTTTTAATAATTACATTTTGAATTACAAGTGTCAAACTAACTCAACCCATATCTTTGACACCATCTACTTTAGATAAATATAGTAATGATTATTACTAATCATTTATTAAACTAGAGATTGCCTCTGGCAGAGATATAGAGTTTAAAACTCAATTAAAGATTAATGTATCTGTTGTTGGATTTTTTAAAATTAAGCATGCACACACACATGGAGTTATTCACATTTCTCTTTCCTACATGAACATCTTTATAAATATATTAAATAACCTCAATACTATCACATATTCATTTAAATTCATATAAATAAAGATACAATAAAAGACCAATGACCCCCCAAGATGCATTTTGTGCTGAACCAGCACTCATCAGTTGGTCCAGGTCACAATCTTTCATATATATCTATATAATTATTTAATATAGATAAATATTTTTTCATATAATATATATATATATATGAGAGGTAATAACATGAATCAACTGATGAGTGCTGATTCAGCACGAAATGCATCTTTAGGGTCATTTGTCTTTTATTGTATCTTTATTTATATGAATTTAAAAGAATATGTGGTAGAATGGACATTTTTAACTGAGTAAGCTGAAAAAGAAATTTAAATACATAGAGAGAGAGAGAGAGATCTATAATTTTTGTTATGCATATTAATGATGAAAAACAAAAGACTGAAAAGAAATTGGGAAAAATCAAGAGTGAATTGAAAAGTAAAAGATCAAATACCAATTTGAAAGATTAAAACTCTGTACTATAGACATTTCTAATGAAGAAAAACAGCAAATAGTATATGAAATAAAATAAATTTTGCAGCATTTCAGCAGATTGCAGTAAAAATAAAAACCATAGTGATTTTTCCAATATTGCATTGTGGACAGTGAATTTATTTGATAAAAAACTAGAATAGTATTTAATTAATAAACGATGTAACAATGGAGATATTACAATTCTTGAAGTACAATATATAGATAGGAATCAATTTTACTATAGAAATATTTCTGAATTTAATTTTTATAGTATAATGGTAATAAAAAATGTATTCAATGGTTATTTATTTTCAGGAATAAAATATGTATCTATTGTTATGTGTGTAGACTGTTTTCTACATTACAACAAGATTCAATAATTGAAAGAAATTTAGTCAAACATGAATCTTCCCCATGCCTTTTTAAATCAATGTTAACTTTCCAAAAACAATTGATTACTGATAATATTGATATGCACCTGGAAAAATTAATTGACTCAGGAAAAAGTAGTGGCAAGCTGTTATAAAACACATGACTGCCATTGTGAAATTATTGATGAAGCTGGGATTAGCATTTCATGTCTGCAAAGAAGGTACATATTCATGACTGAAGGGGAAATTTCACAAGTTGTATTGAATATCTTGTAGAATTTGACAGTTTTTGGAAAGTCTGGCAAAAATTCAATAGTGCTAGTAGAGGAAAAGTGAATTATTTGTTGCACATTGTATGTAAGGAATTTATAAATTGAATAGGCAGTGTAGTTCAGAGATATTTAATTTCCAAGGTTTAAGGAGAAATTATTGTAAACTGTATTCCTGACATATCTCATTTAGACCAATTAACTTTTATCTTGAGATTTGTTGCTTAAAATGTAAATATAAAAAAAATCTTATTTTGAATTCCTCAAAATCATCATGATTCTGCTATATTTAAAATATATTGTGTTAAATTTTTTGGAGTTATCCTTGAATATTAAAAAAGTATAGGCATAAAACACACATAATTTAATAAATGTGGCTGAAAAATAGAGCTTATTGCAAGATAGAATAAAACACCATATTGATACAACTTACAAGACACTGTAATTTCTAGCCATATTTACCACATTATCATATGTTTAGCAATATTTTAAACTTATTAGGAAACTGTGCTGTGGAAAACTAATCTGACTATTTCACTTTATTCAAAATTTATATGTATATTTTTCATAGTTCACTCGACAATAGAATATACTGTACAATAAAAGTATGATACAAATTCAATCAACTGACACTAGATGTCATCAATAGCAGATGCAGTTTCAGCATTAAAAACTAATTATCAAAATATTAAAGAAGTTTCTAATTCAAATTAGTATATCTGACTATAATAAAAAAACAATGAATAAATTGGAAATAGAGAAACTAATAATATGTTAATGAATATGAAATTTCTTTACTAAAAGTTTTATGAAATATGTTATTACAGTGAATAAATAATACCAGCAAAACATTTCCAAATAAGCAATACAATTTATAGTTAGAGATAGGAATTTATTACAAATATCAAGAATAAATTTAAAACACTGAGAATTATGCCATTTTTTTAAAAACAAAACCAAACAACCAGATTTAAAAGTAAAAAAAAATGCCATTTGAAGAAACAATTCTAAGAAACACATTTGCTGTGACACAAAACTTTACAATAAGGGTGTATAATGTTATTTGTGATATACTTATTTCTGAAATATAGAAGAACCATGGTTCTCTAACACGTATGTACTAACGTATTTTCAATTATTTTTTGATTTTAAAATGACGTGATTGAAAAATATCATTAAGATATTGACATTAAATATTTTAAAAATGAAATTCATCATTTTATTGCTGTCATAAAAAAAAAGAAAATGTCACCAATCTTGTTGACAGATACAAATTAATAATTGAGAGTTTGCTGTCGACATTTCCAAATGTAGAAACAATTAAGAGCCTCATTTTCAGTTTTGAAACATGTTAAAATTTATTTATGAAATTTGTTGTCATTTGCATTTAATTAATTCATCAGTAATATTAATAGAAAATGTAGTTCAGTTATTAGATTAGGAATATATTATCGATAAATTCACTAGACTTAAACTAAAATATAATTTAGTTTTTTAAAATTATAAATTTATTGTGTGTATGTACTTGCTTTTATGTTCTAACAGTATTTAATTTTTCATAAATTGAAATAAATTTTTTGAAATAAATAACATACATAATGTATTTTTTCTTATTTTTTTATTAATTAAAAATTGTATTTTGCATTTTATTTTAAATGCCACAATAGTATTTTAAGTTATGATGATCACACCTATGACCACAAAAAAACATAAGATAGATTTATTTTTAAGGAAATGAATAATGGATTTTTTATTTTTTATTAAGCCTTACTTATTTCAAGGGAAGCTCAAAACTAAATTGGGCTCGGCTTGTCAAGCGTTAGTGGTTGAGTGGTCAGCACAGCGGCCTTACAAGCAGTTGTCCTGGGTTTGTGGGTTCGCTTCCCGGCCGATGCTTTGACACATGAAAAAAAAAAACTAAATTGGGCTCTGATCTCTTCGAGTGCTTGATCTGCCAATGATCAGTGACAAAATTCTTTGCTGCTATTTGCTTTCACACAATAAAAATTATATGCAGAAATATTTCTATAGTAAGATTGGTTTCTGTCTCTATATTTTACTTTAGGAGTTGTAATATCACTAGTTTTGCACAATTTATTGATTAAACAGTATTCAACTATTTTCTCAGATAAATTCATTCATCACAGTGCAAGATAATTGAGAAAATCACATTAATTTTCATTTTTGCTAGTCTGCTGAAACTTTAAAAAAATTTTGTTATTTTAATTGCTATTCACTGTTTTGTTCCTCTTAGGAGTACCAATAACTCAAGGGTTTATTCTTTCATATTTTTTGACCTATTCTTCATTTTCAGTTAACTCTTCAGTTCTTTCCAATTCCTCTTCAGGTTTATTTTGTTTTACATCATTAAAATGTATAGCACAAATTATTATTTTTATATGTATTTCAATTTCCCTTTCAGTTCATTCAGTTTAAAATTTAACCAATGAATTTCTTTGTTGCAATACAAATAGCATATTTTATGTGAGGTGTTTGAATTTATTCTTTGTAATTTGTTTTATTTTACTAATTCTTTTTACATTTTTTTGTATGTGTGGAAATATTAATTTTAATCATGAACCAGAAAAATAAGTCAAAAAATTAATCAGTATTGAAGCAAAAATATATATTTCTAAAAGAGAAGCTGTAAAATCGTTAGCAATTTAAAATTCTGAATACAATATGGCTCAATCAACTATCTACATTTTCTTTAAAAATGTCAGATTAGTACATGTACAGATATTGAAAACGATTTTCAATTTAAGCAGTTCATATTGTAACTTCACAGTACAAATAGAAGTGTTTTTGCTTATATAGATTAATCAAAAACAAATGATTGACAATAGCAACATGCTATGTCTTAGGGTTTTCTTAAGTTTAACCAGTAAGATAGCAATAAATATAATTTACTCTCATTTATAAATCTATATATTTTAATAACTACTTTCAACAACATGGACATACAATTATAATATAAAATAAAACACACAAGATTTCATTTAGTTTATTTACATACTAATATAAACAATGTTTGCTATTTACCCATCTTTATT
The DNA here is from genome assembly GCA_028023455.1 of Epiperipatus broadwayi. Classification (NCBI taxonomy): domain Eukaryota; kingdom Metazoa; phylum Onychophora; class Udeonychophora; order Euonychophora; family Peripatidae; genus Epiperipatus; species Epiperipatus broadwayi. Next base: position 364,885 of record JAQFVV010012825.1, read on the forward strand.
TTCATGCCTTGCCACAGTAGCCATTTTATCTACAGCTTTTTCTGCTATGGATTTCATATTTTTCTTAAGACTGTGCACTGGTAACATCCTGGGAACTGAGAGTGATAAATCTATGCTGCCAGTTTTATACTATACCCAATTTATCGGGCATATGTCCTGGAAACTATAGTTTACAGCAGCGCTCACTTTATATTTTTGTGGAGCATTTATGTTATGAGGTAAGTACAATGTTACTATTTATCACAAACCAAATGTATATATATATAGCACAACAATGGAATGATCATTTGTGAAGGGGTCAAGAAATTTTTTAAAGAAGTTTTGCTAAGGTACAATTGCTGCTTCTGGAAAAATATATTATCAGCATAGTTCATCTGATTCAGTGAAAAAACTGGTCTATGTAAGTGTTATAAGGCATAGTATGACTGCTAATGCTGATACGACTGCTGTCAAATGTTATCTTATAAGAAAGTAGAAATTCTTACATCAATAATCTGTGAATTTTTATTAGAATATGTAAGAATTGGAAATGAACTGTCATGCATTTTTACCAGAATTAATATGCTTCACATCATCATGGTATTTAATGACTACTGATACACTTTTTTAAATATTATTTAGAATTTGATAGTACATTGCTTTAGATATTGATTTTCCAAGGCTTTAATTAATGCTACAATGATCATAAAGTCAAAAGCCATTTCATAATCCTCAAATTCAACATCTTTTATTATTTAGAAGGGATCAACTGTGCTGCAACAATTTTTAAATTCAATTTTCTTTTTTTATTATTATCTTTCATGGTTAGAACAATGATATAGTAGTGGATTCTGAAACTCAAGGTCTATGAATTATAATTCAGCTATATCACATTTAGAGCTTACTTATAATTTTCTGTGTAATTTATCATTATTTGCCACACTTAATTTGGTACTGTGATAGTGGAAGACTCTGAAACTCAAGGTCCATGAATCATGGCACCAATCTGTCTCTTCCAGTGCTTAAACTTCTTATGAACTCCCAATCTATAAACCATTTGATTATTTTTGACTGGCTTAAATTCAACGTCCTTTGTATTTGTTTTGGTGCAATCTCAATAAATAATTTTATTTGTAAAAGACTGATATGTCAATAATTTCTAATATTATTTTTTCATCCTTTTTAAATAATGTCACCTATCATATCCCATCAACAAATGATTAATTATTTTCTGGAGCTTTTATTTTTTCTCAATTTTATTTTATGAATAATCTCTTTATTTTAAACTCTGTTTCCAAAACACCTTAAATACATGGATTACTTTATTTTATTATTATTTACAACTACATAGTTCTTTGTAAAATTCTTCCATAGAATTCATAATGTTATTTCCAGTTTAAATAATTTTAGCATATTTTTCTTTTTAATAACTTTTCCTCCAATATCAAGATGTAATTTTATTCCTTCTACAGATTTTTCTTGCGATTTTACAATTATAATTTCTTATATCATATTTCATTTAAAAGATGTTCAGACATCTAATTCCCTTGAATGGTTATTTTTAAATATTTTTATATTTATTATTTTCATATTCATTGCCTACAATAAAAAAACAACATTTATGACTTGTTGCTTTCTTTTAGCTAACTATTTTATAAGTTTTATGTTAAATTCACTGAAACATTTCTGAATATTTGAAAAATATCAATAGTTGATAGATTATCAGATATTAATTTTATATTTGATGTTTTTTTTTTTCATATGTCAAAGCAGTGACCAGGAAGCGAACCCGGGCCAGCTACTTGGAAGGCTAACTGCTAGGCCACCAATGTTTTCACAGTTGAATGATGTAGATAAATTATTTTTTGCATTAAACTGTGTATTATTTTCCATTACATACCGATATTTCAATGAATTAGCATCCACCATTGTCAAGGTTAACTTTTGAAAGAAAAATCATTAGATCTCAAACAGTAACGTGACTTTAAGCTGAATCTCATTTCGGATCCAGTCAACTAATGATTTTTCTTTCAAAAGTTAACCTTGACAATGGCGGATACTAGTTCATCAAAATATTGGTCTGTAATGGAAAATAATACATGGTTTAACCCAAAAAATAATTTATCAGTATCAGATATTGTTTATCTTTTTAAAGCCTTTGACTTTCATAGTTTTGCTATAATATGAATCTCATATTTCACTAATTTATTATTACTTTTTGTACTATACCTATTGAGTAAATTATAATCTCCAGAGATATATTTCAGACATACTTTTATTTTTATGCTTTCATTTTGATTTTCTTCTAGGATTTCTTTCTTTCTTAATCAAGATTTTCCAATATCAACATTAAAATCTTTTATAGCAATTTAATGATATCATTTGGCCTGCTTAAAAACATTTTGTATATCTATACTTCTACTTTATCAGAATGAGAAATTATTTGTTTGTTTTTTGTTTTCATATTATTATTATTACGATTAATACTACTATTATTAAGTAATGGAGAGCTCTGAGTGGACAATAAGAAATATCGGCTATTTTTGAATATTTGAATATAATAAACTATAGGATTAGTATTGTGTAAAGTGCAAAAAGTGTATATTATTATTGTTAGTTTACATTATTATTATTATTATTCAATAGCAAAATATTTGAAATTTTTATTTGGAATGTAAAAGTTGAGATGAAATAAACTTCTATTGGTATTGAAAGATTTTGCTCATTATTCAAAATAAAAGATTATTTGCCTGAGATATTCTAGAAAACAATTTTTTATTAAAATTTATCTACAAAAAAAAATGTACTTGCTTGATCTGCTTCAGGTGCCAAAGTTAATTAGCATAGACAAAGCAGTTCTCACTTTACTGCTATCTAGTGAAAATTTATGTAATCAGCGATTAGTAGAGGCAAAATCCCTATCCTTAGTATTTAAATTCCATCTTCAGAACAATTTTTGTTAGATCTGAGATTCAAAATTGGAAGAAGTCTATACAGTATATGCATTGAGTAAGTGCCTTTACTTTATTTATCAAGCTAAAATCTTTGAATTCCAGGCCTCATTAATAAAGGCAAACACCAGAAACCAGTCTGAGTGTAGGAGTTCTCATATTAAAGATAGGGATTTGTGTGCATCTAGTAATCACTGATTACTCAAGATTACACTAGATGGCAGTAAAGTGGAAAGCAGCTTTTGTCTAGCTAGGTATTCATGAGTTATTATTATTAATTGCATAGCCCTTTCTCCTATATAATATTTATTTATCAATAACTTATAAGCAAGTAAAATTATTATTAAACCTACAAGATTCTAAACATTATTAGAAGCAAATTACACAAGACAAAATTTAATTGCTTGCCACTCATGGAAATATATTTAGTTGTCATTTGCTAAATGAATGGGTTATATTTTAAAACATTTTATTTTTTTTTTCTTAAATACTGCTTTCCTAGGCATATACATATATTGCCTATTGATAAATCTGAACCTATAATACAGATCCAAATCTCCATAAGTAAATGATAAAATGGCCTTTCGAGTTAACAATATTTTCAGTAGCTGCTCTTAGTAAAATAGTGGAACTTACCACCAATTATTAGGGAGACATAGAGAGAATTTGAGATTTTCTCCTAATACTCTTTAGCTAAGAATAGGTAGACATCTATATAGTGAATGTTATATCTCAGCTTCCTTCAAATAATGAACTAATCCAGATTCCATCTTATTTTGATCAGATTGAGCATTCACTGCCATAGACCAATGGCTATACATGTAGATAATTATATCCAAATGTAAGAATAGGCCAATAGGTTATAATGCTCATTGAATCCAATTGCTCTCATCTTGGATAAGGAGCTGGTATAAATAGTCAATCCATTTGAAGGTAAGGTCAGACAACAACTGTCAATGCTGAACGGCAACATACACACATTGTTCACCATATGGTGCAGCAATGAGGGAAGTTCACGTTAGAACTGGAAGCTGCTAGGTATAAACCAGATAGGAGGTAAGATGTCAGAGTACAGCTAGACGTGTCACTATACCTATATGTGGTAGGCTGTCACAATACAGATGAAAGTGGTAAACTTATAAGGACATCTGACATTCCTTTCTCAACTTAATAAGGATACCGGAAGTTCCTTTTTTCTATAGTTGGAAGGCAACTAGAAGTTATACCTCATTAATGGTAGCAGATAGAAATACAAGATTGTGTATATAGTGTAAATATGCAATTGAATATTTGTTTCATTAAGAAATATATATTAATCGTATTTTATGTGTTTATGTTTATAATGTAGTCATTAGTAAACACAGCACTAAATATTTGATGTTTTTTTTTCTTTCACCACAGTTATGTCATCTACTGTATGGTTTAACTGTGGTGAAATAAAAAATAGTATGCTACGATGTGCAAGCTGGAGTCATGTGATATTTACGTACTAATGGATGTTCAAATACATTATTTATGAAATGGGTATTTGAATCGAAATTTCTAAGTTTGTTAGAATTGGGGGGGGGGGGGGTCACTGTTTTAATATCAAAATTCAAATCTAGTCCTAAACATATCTAGAAGATGAAATTATTGCTGCAACGAGATCATATATATATATACAAAGTTTGTGTTTAAAGTTTTGGCAATATATCTTGGCAATATTTATTCTAACATAAAAGTAAAATAACAAGAAAAAAAAGCTTACTCAATCTTTTTTTCTCTTTAAAACGTAAAAATAAAAATGGATTACATTAAAGTTATAAGAAGAAATGCCTTGCTTTAAGTGATGTATAATGGCTTGTCTTAAGGAAATAACCGAGCCATCTCAATCTATCTTCATCAATCAATCTTGCTTTTATGGAAGTAAAATAATTTCCTGTTTACTTTAAAACAGATGTCTTAAATCACAGTTTAAGCCTAATATTTTTAATTTAAAGTCATGATCTTTAATGATTTCATTGACGAAAAAAAAAATGAAATGCAGATTAACGTGCCTTAAATAATAATAAACAACCCTTCGTTTTAAAATATAAACGGAACTTATTTTTATATTAAAATTTTATTTCCTTATATTTATTTAACAAAAAAATAAATCTTATATATAATGGAATAATTAAATATCTATGTATTTAATATACACACCCAACATAAAGTAAAAACAGTTCACCAAATAAACGCCACCTAGCGTAAACTTGGTTAATCAATGATTAACAGATGCATATACAATCCTTATCATTAGGGTTTCAAAGCCTTTCCAGTCTATAGACAAGACTTAATTACTAAGGATAGGAATTTTATATGCATCTAGTAATCATTGATTACTCAAAATTACACTAGATGGTATTAGAGATGATAATTGCTCGAACAGGATCTTTACCAACAAGAGAATATATATGAAAATGGAAAAATATGGGTGATTTGGTCTGCAAATTGTGTAAGGAAGGCATAGAAAATATTAGGCACCTGTTGATTGAATGTAAATGCTTGAAAGCAGAAAGAGTACAAATAATGAAGTTATGGAAGAATAAATATGAAGTGATTATACAGAAAGTGGGTTATTGGTTTTTATGCTGGGTTTGAGAAAAGATAAGGGGAATTTAGATATAAAGGCCATAGAGGATGGAGCAGATTATGGGAAAACTTAGGGTGGGAAAGTAAAGTGGCTAACAGATTTCTCTGGGCATAGTTGCTGAGAGATTCCTGACTCCATTTAAGGAGAAGTCACAGTGCATCACATCACACATCTTATTAATGTTTTTATTAAATGCAATAATAAGCAAGACTTTGAAAATTTATTTTATGGATCAAAAAAAGAAACTGTAAAATGTTTAAAGTAAAAAGTGGAATTTATGAAAGAAGCTAATTGACAAAAAAAAATCCAATTATTTATATAAACAAAAGTAATTAATAGATGCCAGATATCCAGACAATTTTTTCAATATTTACATTTGTCATAGAACTACTGAGCTGCATGTATTCATTTAGCAGCCACATCACTTCTCTATTATAGTCAAGTATTATTTTCAACATCCTTAATCAAAATTAATTTATCAATTTAACTATAATAAAAAATAAAATAGGCTTATGGTTTTATTGCTCAGGAATTCATAAGAAGTTTGAATGCCAGAATCAATCCTGCAAACTCCCAATCCCCAATTCAGATGATCTACATGCTGTGCCAAAACATGCAGGGCAATTTAACTATGTTTTAATATATTTTAGCTCTTTCTGATGCAAACTTAAACTTTATCATCATTAACTGCTAGTTAACATAAAATAAATCAATCATACTATATATATTTCAATTGCAATCTAGCCTAACATAAGATACAGGTTTAAATATGAGAGATTAGTCTGTTTAGAAAGCAATTAATTATAACCATGTTTAAATTTGTTCCGGAAAGCACTAAAATATACTCTATTACAAATACACCCCCCTATCCATAAGTTATGAATAAATAATATTTTTACAAGTCAGTGAATGATAAAGAATAGAGTGAATCCATCTATTCTTTCTTTTTTGTTTTGTAATGTTGCTGGAAATTTAGAGTGAATATTATACCTTAATCAGATTTAACTATGGTATTAATTATTTTGAAATTACAACTGTTCAAATAGAAAATGGAGACTAAATCTTATTTCAAACAACCTCTATTACAGTAATCAAATATGTTTGCATGTATAAATATCAAGTATAGCATAATATATACAAAATTTAAACAGAAGTAAACCAAATTCCTACAAGCTATGAATAAATACTCTTATAGGTAAGCAAATGATAGAGAATAGAATAAATCCATCCATAATTTCAGCTTTCAGTTTTTATAAACTCTTTCTTGCTAACATTGCTGAAAAATCAGAATGGATCTTATATAGGCTAATTTATAGTAAACATTTGTGGTATAAATATTGTTTTTTTATTAGTAAATCAGTCATCAATACAGTATTATCATGAGCCATGCAGCTGGTATGCTTATGTGGAATGTTATCAATGCAGCTCAAAAAGGAAATTATTCCTGAAATGTATGTAAACTGTAGCTTAATTTGTCAATTTTTTCATATACTATAATCAGTGTAGCAAAGTGTATTATTCACAATGATTGGTGTGGACCTTTTTCTACATTTACTTATATCTAATTCAATGTGTTAATCTGCTTATTAATTGTATCTATAGGTATGAACAAAGAAAAAAAGGTTTATTGTGGTCTATGAAGAAACTCAGATATGATGATGTACATGCTGTTTGAAATTCTTGACAGAGGATATTAATCTAATCTTTAATAATAATAAAATCACAAAATTATAGAGATTATTTAAAAGTATTTCTTTGATTTCTTGTGAAAAGAAAACCAGTAGTCTATTCCTAAGAAGAAAGCTCAAAACTTTTTTAGCATAATTCATCTGAAGAAAAAATTAATTCTAATTAACTTGATCTCAATATATTATCATGTTTACAGACTGTATTGATCAAATAGGACCATATCTATTTCAGAAGAAATGATTGAAGCTCTGGAAGAGCTATAAACTTATCAAAGGAAAACAAAGCTTGATATCTTTTTTTAGAAACAGGATCTTGACCTTGCTAGCTATTTCTTAGAATTGTACATGTGAAAGTAACTTTAGTTACAGATTTTTTTTCTCATATACATGTTTTCCTTTAAATGTTGTGTATAGATAATAGATTTCAAAATAAAATGTATTTTCCTCAGAAAAATAAATTGCTTGAATTACTTAAGTTCTTTGACATTTAAACTATTCAGATTTAAAAGAATTGTATTTAATGTAAGTTCACAATGGGTTTATACTCTTATTAAAATATATTTAGTTTAAGAACTTCATTTCAGATTATTAACAACTTGAAATTAAAGAATAAAATTTATTGCGTCCCGGCCGATGCTATGACATATGGAAAAAAAAAAAAACATCAAACCAGTTTTCATTCCTTATAGAAACAAGAAGTATTAAAAACTGGTTTGATGTTTTATAATAAATTTTATTTATTTTTAAATTGTTTATTATCAATTTTGTTTAAGATTGATAAATATTCATATATACAGATGGTAAGAATTAATAGTTTCTTTCTAGAATTTTTGTTGTAAGTTATTCTAAAGACCATTAAAAAATGAATAATTAAGCATAAAATAATAAAATATATTTAATGTTTTTATGACTATACTATGTGGAAATATATAATTTGTACAAGCACATGTATTAAAATAATTAAATATTTCAACATGGTTAAATTACAAAATCTACTTAATATGTCTGTATATGCATTCAGTTATTTTCATATCTAGCTCTGCTTTAATATATGTACAGAAATCAGATTAACATTAAACTTGTCATGTTGTTATATTTATTAGTTTGCAATATCTATAAAGGAACTTAATATTCCTTTTAATTTATTGTTTTGAAGCTATCAGAATCAACTAAACAATCTATTATTTCATTGTATGCATTTAAGTTCTATATCTAACCAATTTATTAATTATTACTACATTACATTCTTTTTACCTACATGATAAATTTATCTATTTTCTTGGTTACATGTGTCAGAGTTTTTATTTTATCTGAGCTAAGCACTGTTTGGGGATAACACAAGAGTCTGTGTGTAGATCTCTTTAGAATTATGTGGATTATTACTTCTAATAAAGATTCTATTCTATGATGATGAATTTTGGCATATCTATGAATCATTGACACACACTCCTACATATTGATGTACATTATTATTGATTCAAAAATAATTATAGAATATTCTAAATTTATTTAAACTAGAATCCATCTTTGGTGCAAGAGTGTAGCCAGTGATCATTTTTCCATGCATATATATAATACATTGAGATTAATACTCCAATTAATGGTTTATCAAGTAAATAAAATATTCTCAATCCAAAGCTCAAGACAAAACTTTTGTCTTGTATAAATAAAAATTTTGGCTTGTGTTTTGGATTGAGAGTATTTAAAATATTAATCTTGATGTTTTACATATTGATCACAAGGAATGTTTATATTTATATATGTCCAATTCTATTTATTTTCTATTTATGATTACAATATATGTATGCACAGCCAATCTAGTATTTTTAGAAAAGTCTCTATTCAAATAAATGAGTATGTTTAACACACCAATATCTACTTATATTTTTAATATTAGTATTATTGAAAATTTAAAGTTTATCACAGACTTTAACATTTCTGTTATCATTTAATAAAGCAATGAGTTTAAATAATGCATAAATAAATATCACATTAAATTTTATACATTCTATGCTTTCTGTATTCTATTATGTTAGAAAGAAACTGAAGAAAGGGCTATACTTAGAAAAGATGGCATTTGAATACAAGTTCTTTATAAATATAGGCCGAGCTCTGCTATGCAATAGTGTAAATATATCTTTGTTACTAGATGAAGAACCTGCCTTGCATAACTTGGAATTGTTTGTTTTATTTACAACTTAATGATAAAAAAATTAAGAACCATACAAGTACTCACAAACACTTTCAATCTTCCTATATCTACATCTCTTGAAATGCTACTTCAAAAGATAATTATATAATAAAATATATACCTATTTTAAGTCATCGACAATAATACCACAAATAAAGACCTAAATAACAGAAAATTGAAGATAAAATATATTATAGGCACAGACTAAAAGTAGAAAAATATTATTTCACTTTAAATTTGGATTATGTTAAGAGTAAAACATGGTTGAAGTGATATTGACCTGAAAAATTATAATATGAAGATCAGCCATGGTTAAACATTGTTATAAAACAATAATAATAAATTTGATCTTTCTAGTTGTAATTGGAGTTATCAGTAGAGTCTGGAAAACTTATGGTTATTGCACTCATAAATGAAATTTAGTAACCACCAATCTATACTATAATGGTCAGGGAAAAGTGAGTCTTACCGTATCTGCCGTACAAGGGTGCCACCAGGCCATTCAAACCTGAAAAATTTATATAGTAGGCAGATACTTACAGTAAGATCCAATTTTATTTTACTATAGATCGTTAGCCCCAGTCACTAGCTCGCAGAGCAACAGAGATAATATATATTTTATTATAAAGAAAGATAATAAAAAGTAAGAATAAGCCACTGCCAGATTAACAATACACAAAAACATTTGTTTTGCACATATATAAAATTTAGAATTATTTTAGTATAATGTTTACTTTATAATTTGATTTACATTTTAACTTTTGATTTTATAAGTTCGCACAGATGAATTTATTAATATTTTATTAGTGTCGAGTATGGATAGACTACATAGATTGCACTCGAAAAAGAAAATATTCTATATCCCTTATTTAACCCTAGGCCAAAAGTTCACAGTCAAACTAACGCCAATCTATCTGATATATCAATGTATTCAATGTAGCATGAATACGACAGTACAATACCGTACTGTCAGAAATATACATCTGAACAGCACGGTTATCGAGAAGAAATGTCTCTCATCCAGTCCAGGAATACTCCGTCTGTCTGGCAAGAAGAACAATAAAAAAAGAAAACTCCATAGGAAGGGATTGCGGTCCTTTTTGCCATCTTACTATCCCATTCCATAGGTTAATGGGGTGATCCAAGGAGCAGGGAATACCATCTGCTTCCGATGGTCAGTAAGAAATGGGACTTATTTTGCCCAAGTGCGGCATATAATGTGATCCTGCATGTAGAGGGTCTTCATGCTCCATTTACTAATTACACCAATACATCCAATCCATTGACCCAATCTAACTGCAAAACAAATAACCTAAGATTTACTCTCCCTTAAACTAACATAACTTTACGAATCTATGCAGCCATTCAGCCCGACTTAAATTTAACATGATTTAATTAAAAGTTTTAGCTTAATGTGAAAAAAAAAACATAATAAACACTTAAAAGAACGGAAAAATTAAATTAATGGAAATGATTTTAAAACTACATATGATAAAAATAATTATTAATGATTTAATTTGGTCAGATAGGAATTTATATTTCTATTTAAATATTGGAAATATTTATACTTAATGTTCATGAATTATATATATAGTTCTTACAGTTTAAAAGTCCATCCTTAATAGTTGCTTGTAATTTGGATCCAGTATTAATTCCCATGACATCCTGGGGAGACCGGTATGCTGTTTGCCATTCTATTGGTATTCATCCGTAAATCCTTTACTGTAGCTGGTATATTTCTTTGCAGGATTTTATTGCAGGACCCTGATGTCCTGGGATCTGCAATATAGGAAAATTATATTTCATTTCTTCTTTTAGAAAAACTGAAGGGATTGAAAATGCATCTTTTCAATCCCTTCTCCTTCACCTCTCTCAGACTTAACACATATAGAACACCTAATATTTTATTTTTAATCTTTTTCTTTTTATATTAGCTTTGTGGATTAACTGAACATGATGTCATGACGATGATGATCCTTTTGCTGTGGTCTGTTTCCTGAGGGATTTTTTATTGACTATTCTTATTGTTATATCTCTCCTATCTGACCTTTAATTATATATTTTTGAGATGCCCAAGGGCTAGTTTACTTAAGACTAATTAAAAATAATCATTTCCATTTTTAGCTCTTTTTACACAATAGAATTAATTAAATTTTGTATATTTTTAAAGATATATTTTTATCTTTAAATTTTAGTTTTAAAATACTTTTTTCTTTTTTAATAAAGTTTTCTTTTAATAATTTTTCCATCTGTGCGATTTTATATATACACGCGTTTAGATGACTTTTAATTTTTTTACAAACAAACTTATTTGCGAACTTTTATTTTTAATGTCTAATTTTATTTAAAATAGTGTAACAGCATGTGTGCCTGTTACAATACAAATGTGGACAAACACATGAATCATATATTATGACTGTCAAATCGGTGGCTACAATGGCAGAATTGTAGGATTTGATAATGGAAACAACTGAAACTTTATTATCCTAAATTAATGGAGCAAACTTTTATTTGAAAATAAAATGTTCTCTAGGATGTATATGATCTAAAAAAGATGCACAATTTGCTTTGTAGACCCTTAAAATCAATATTCTGCTTTTGGATAAAAGCCTCCTCAACAGTGAAGAAGGTATGACTCTATACTTGTCAATTATTGAGTGTTTAGGATTTAAGCAGTTTTCATTTCTTTTCTCTCCTCTAGTAGGAATAGTCAGAAACTCATTTGTAACCAATATTTAATACTTGTAATAATAACAACTCAAACTTCCAGTTTAAGCAATAGAATAATAGCTCTATTCTCTACTGCCATCTAGTAACTGAAACACACAGGCTTATATATATCTGTGTCTATATATGTAATATATAGGGTATATGAGCACAGACTTTCACATGACCCACCACTCTCCACTCTATCTCATAAGACTTATACACTTAAACACATCTATGTTGAAAAGATAAATAATCACCAATATACGTATTTCATGCTAAACCAGCAATCATCAGTTGGTCCAGATTACCTTCACACATATATGCTATAAGTGCTCAGATATATATTAAGATAGCCAATCCTCATACTTTAATGGACAGGGTGGAGTAGATTGCATATATGTGTGTGGAGATGGTAATCTGGACCAACTGATGATTGCTGGTTTAGCATGAAATATGTATATTGGTGATTATTTATCTTTTCAACATATATGTGTTCAAGTGTATCAGTGTTATGAGATAGAGTGGAGAGTGGTGGGTTGTGTGAAAGTCTGTGCTCATATACCCTATATATGCCATCTAGTATAAACTTGAGTAATCAGTGATTTCCAGATGCATATAAAATTCCTTTCCACCATTTTCTGAATAAAACTGGTATTCAAAATTAGAACAAATGCAGTCAAACTATGTGGAATTCACTGTCTTATTTAATAATTAATGGGTTGACATTGTTATTATTAAAAAAAAATCTGAAATAATAGTTTCACTTAGTTCAACAGATTTCAACCTATCTGCTACCACTGCACTAAGAAGCCTTTCTCATATGTGACTGCAAAAGTGCAGTATTCTATTAACTAAAATGAGATCTTTTGATCCACTTTAAGGCCCTAAAAAAGCAAAACAGGCAAATTTGTAATGTCCATTCCATTAGTCCCTCAAAATCTTCAAATAATTTGAAATGATGTATTCATAGAGACAAATATTTAGGACAAAGAATAACATACATTGGCTTCCCAAATCATGAGTTTTGTTCATAATTAATAATCCACTTTAATAGGTTTTATTTGATCATGTGCAGTAGAGGATTCTGAAATTCAAGTCCTTGAATCATAGTTCCAGTTCCAACATTATTAATAATCCACTTTGATTAACAAGCTTTATTTCATGATTATGTGCAGTAGAGGATTTTGAAATTCCAGTCCTTGGATCATAGCTACAGCTCTAACATTTACAGTGCTACCATTAGATAATTTAACCAATCAAATGCCTCTAGTCACCCAAGTATCACCCTTATGTTTATTGATTAAAAACAAAGGGTTTAAATTAGCTCAGCCATAAATATTCTGTGCAGAGCTCCCAATGAATAATTTTATTACACCTGAAATGTTCAAATGTGAGTTCATTTTGGCAGTGATTTGTTCCACTTTATTTATAATATTTGTAACTTTTTTATGTAAATAGTGATTCCCGAATATATTTGATTTAGTAAGATGTGTTATCTTCTTTGAGAATATTAATTTACAATTATTAAACAGTTTTGCAATTTAGGTTTCAATTAATCAGGAATCAGTAATTAAACATCTTTTAAACTTTAAGAAATCAACCATTTCTTTTGAAAATTTAAACTTCCAGTTATATAATTCTTATTATCTTTTTAGAATTCATTGGAGTGTCTTTTCATCTTTATTGTAAATGAAGTCAAAAATAAACTCCTAAGTGTACAAGTTATTTTGTTTAACTTCTATTTGCATTGTAATGAAATTAAATAATTTAACTGTCTGTATAATTCAAAGTGTAATATACATATATATTCAAAATAATAAGAATTTTAAAAGTAATAAACTCAATTTCCTTTTTTTTTGTTTATTTGTTCTAATTTTCCAATAATTATAAATCATTTTTATTTATTTTTTGTTTGTTTATTTGTGAAGAACTAATTTAATTACAAAAGTGTTTAACTGTATTAATATTTCACTTATTAATTGGTAAATTTTTAAATTAAAATATGAAACTTGAATATAGATTTTGTACATTAAAAATTTTATTATATTAATTAAAAGTCATAAAAACATAACAATTTTCCAATAACTTATGTTTAAATGTAATAAACACCACATAAATATACTTAAAATTAAATTTACATTATAAAATAACATATAATTGACATTTTATGCACATAGATGCATATGGCATATCAAAAGTGTTCAAGTAGCACAAGCATAAATATAATGAAAGATACTTATGAACAAAATAATTTTGATAATGATTAATAAAGTTCACAATTTTATGCATTATCAGCAATTAAAATAATCAAAAATGAATTAACAAGCAAAAAAATTTCTATAAAAATAGTATTTATTTTACAATGCAATTTATTTTACAGTTATCCAAATTACATACATTTATTTATAAATATAAAATGCTTCATGCTATTGCGTATGGATCTGAATTTTAGATTTAATTCTTATAAAAAATTATTTAATAATATTCTCATTTAACAAAGTTTGGAATTCAGTAATGCTGTTTGTAGCAATTCCTGATTGTAACATGATCATTTTCTAAATTAAAGATAATAAACAATTGTTTAAGAAGTTTTATGAATTAAATTAACTGCCTGATTAAAGTACATTATATTTTCTTTTAAGAATGTATTTTGATGTACAAAATATTGTAAATGTATTTGCTGTTGCCAACATTAAAAAATTAAATTTAAAATAAATATAATAATTTTTAGGAAATTATATTACTGTTTCTTACAGTAGAAAAATATCAACAACAATTAAATATCACTTAAATGTATTTTTGGTGCAGAACGTCCTTTTTAAAATGCAAATGCTCTATGCAAAAAAAAAGGACATTTTCATTTTGTAATGAATAATATTTTTTTAAATTAAAATTATGGTGTATGACAGTGAACAAAATTTTTGACATAGGTGCCAAAAAACTAGTTATCACAACACCATATATATATATAATATAAATTACATTTAATGATATTCGTATTATAATTTTTTTAATATTGTTTTCATAACTGTTATATCTCATCTTGCCATCAAAGAATGGACTAATCCAGATTCCATTTTATCTTGATAGGATTGAGCATTCATTGCAATGGACTAATGTATATACTAGTGGATAACATATCTCCTATAGCAAGAATGGACCAATAGGGAATGATGCTCACTAAATCCTATTGCTCTGATTATGGATAGGAATCTAGTCATAAATAGTTAACCCATTTGGAGGTAAGGTCAGACAACAACTATCAAAGCTGAATGGCAATATGAGTTGTCCACTATACAGTGAGGACTGGAAATTATTAGAACCTAAATTAGACATGTGGCAAGCTGTTACAGAACAGCAGAGGGTGTCACGTACCTACTTACAATGCAGGCTAACACAATACATCTAGAAGAGATAGGTAAACTTATAAAGACATCGAAAGTCTCTTCTTTCTACAGTAGCATGGCAATTAGAAGCTATACCCCACCAATAGTAGGAGGAGAAGTATAACCATATAAAGATTATAAATATGCAATTGTATATTATTTCATTAATAAATATATATTAATCATATTTCCTCAAGTTTATGCTTATATAATAATTCACATGAATAAACAATTCATACGAATAAACATAGCAGATTTGGCAATTGAAAAAATGACAACTATTTTTTTCACCATGGCTGGAACGTTAACATTAGTGTGTCAATAATAAAAAATTAAAATCAAACTAGAGTAATTACTCATTAACAATAAAGGCAGAATCTTATCCTCATGGGTTGTTTAGATCTGTGAAATTAAAAAATTGACAACTAACATTATTACTGCATCAATAAAAACAAAACAAAAAAATCAATCATGAGTGGTTACTTAATAAGTTGGATAAGAAGATTAAGTTTGTTATAGAAAAAGAAGAGGATAATATACTGACATATTTGGATATAAAAATGATGAAGTCATATGCGAAAGGGACATGTAGAATTGAAACATTAATTCATAAGAAAAGTGATATAGATAATAATATAACTAATTGGCATTCAAATATAAATGTGAGATATAAAGTAAATACAATACATTCTAGAATTCATAGAGCGGTAAATTATTGTTCAAGTAAAAAAGATTATGTTAAACAGGTAGAGTTAATTAAAAAAAAATTTATAAATAATGATTATCCATATAAATTTATAAATGATAATATTAGATTAATAGAAAATAAGATAAAGTCTATGAAGAAAGAAGTAGTAATAAAGTTAATTATATAGGTATAAAGACAGGGAATAATTATGTAGTTAAAATTTAAATAAGGTTATAGGTAAAATTAATAAAAAGTTTGGTAATGTATTAAATGTTAAAGTAGTTTATAAAAGAAGAAAAAATAGGATTAATATTTTAGAAAGTAAATATATTAGTAGTTATAATAAAAATTTAGATCATGAAATAAATGGGTATACGAGATTAATTGCAAAAAGTGTCAAATTAATAATATAAAAATAAATTATGTTGGAGAAACGAAGGATTCAATATACAGAAGACTGTTACAACATAAATATGATCAAAATTCACCGATATATTTACATAAATTAGAATCAGGGCATGAGTTTGAAAAGAATTCTATAAGGATGGTACACTTTACAGATAATAAAAGGGATAGAAAAATAAGAGGCTATTTATATTAATAGTATTTCTATGGAAAGAATTTTGATATAAAATAAAGGATTATATAAAAAATTTTAGTTATATAAAAATCAGAAAAGGGAGGTGCTAATAAATTAAGGGGGGGGGGGGGGGTAATAATAAAAAAGTTTAAAGGTTATTTTTTAAAATTTGATTGTAACAGTTGAGATTAGGAGATATAGCAGTGAGTTAAAAAATAATTTGAAAGTGTGTTTAAAATAATAAAATTAAATGTTAAAAGATTATAAATTATTGGATGAATAGATTATAAATATTGATGGTTAGTAAAATGGATAATAATAAAAATATAAAAGATATTAAATTAAAGTGGAGTGTTTAAAGAGTAATGAGAATAAAATAAATAAGGAATAAAAATAAAAAAATTTAAAAAAATTTGTAAAATAAAAGTAGGATATATATATATATGGGGAATATACATATATATATATATATATGTGTATATGTATGTGTGTATATATGTATGTGTTTATATATAAGGTAGGAAATATTTTGATTAATAAATATAGAATGTAAAAGGGTAAGAAATGTATAACAATAATGTAAAATAAAGATATTATAAGATGTATATAGATTGTAAATTATATGTTCATGGATATTTAAACTCATATGTTTGTACTATGTTGTAGTTCTGAAGAAGATTGCTGGGGCAATCGAAACTGTTAACAGCAGGAAAGGATGGATAATAAAGCATCGTAAAAGTAAAGTGTTTTGTCAATTGAATATTATATGATAATTCTTAGTAGAGTTGATTTTTTTTTCTCTCCCATGACAGAAAAAAGAAAACTCAAAATGGGTAAATTTGGCTTGAGATTGATCCAGCCTATTCTGAAATTTTCCAAGCTACAAGGATCAAGGAATTTTCTTTATACAGAATCAAATCAAAAAGCCTGATTTAAAATTAGCTACACTAGTCAGATCTTAGACATATGAGATTCTTCAAACATAGGCTGTTTCCATGCTTCCAGCTGATCTTGATTCTGACAAAGCATTGTGACTATTGACAAACTATTTCTGCCTAAAACTCTTAAAGCTAATGCAGAGATATCATTTCAATCTCTGGACACAATTTGAGAAGGAAAAAGCTAAGGATTTTGCTGTTAAAATCAGCAAGCTAGCTTTAAAGTAAAATTTTAAAGATTTCCTCAATGAATCTCTGATAGATTGTTTCATTTGTAGAATGAAAGACCACAATCTTAGAATTTAGCTGTTAATGGACATTGATATCAGCTTTGATTCAGCTGTCTTTCAAGTGACTCTAGCAAAGGCAACAAGTCAAGCAAGTACAATGAAGAAAATGGACTATATAGCATTAAAATTATTGATCAAAAAAGTGAGTCAACTACCAAGCTGACAATAAAAAAATTGCCCGAATAAATTGGCAATAACAAGTAAAAAAACTTATAGATGGAATGAGTCAAAGTATGCACATACCAAATGTGTGTAGATATTGCAAGTATGTTGATCACACAAAATTTGCTTGTTTTAAAAGAAAACAACAAGCTGCTAATAAAAAAATAATAGTCCATTCCAAAAATGAAAAAAAAAAGCACCAAAGCATGTATAAATAATGTGAAAGGCATTAACTGTGCTTTTGAACAAAACTTTTATTAATGATATATTGAAGCAGTTGACCTGATACCCAGATCAAGTTTCAGAGCCCACTCAGAATCTCCCACCACCAAACAATATTTAAACTCCATCCTTAAGCATATATCCGTATTTATTAATACATATTTTTTTCTTTTTGCTTAACTATTAAAATAACTGACATAGATATATATAGATATCTTAATGTAACTAATTTTAATAAATAAATATTTGATTTGATTTTAATTTGTATACTTGTGTAATGGATGTGTACATATTACAGGTGAGGGGAGATTAATTTTGAAACCTATATTAAGAGAAAATGTATGATATTAGTGTGTATTTTTAAAATTATATTTATTATTTATTTTAATTATGGCAGTCAGAAAAAGGTGACACAATCCTTGTAAGAATATTCTCGAATGTAATTAAGACAATTTACCGGAAACCCATTAGTCTAACTAAAACATATGATAATTTTATAGAGTAATGTAAGAATCCATTAGTGGAAATTTTATCCACTTCAAATTTATAGATCATATTTTAAAACAATCATTTTGAGAAATTCTAACAGGATTGCATTGTCTTTAAAACTTACTTAAACAAAAGGTGCATCCAGTCAGCAAATTCCAGATCCGCTAAGTGAATAAAGTGTTTCAGGTCTAGCAGCTAAGTGCTTTCCAAGATAAACAGAGAAATAGTATAAATACTGCTAGATTTGAAACCAGAAAAGAGACTCGTAATATTTAATCAGCAATGGTAAATATAACCCATGCTCATCGTTATAATAATCCAGTGTGTCGTGAGTAGTGGAAATTTTCACCCTTTGCTCCAATCAACATGCTCTTTCCTGCACTATCACCCAGAATCCCATTACCCATGAACTGTAATATGCTTAAAGACTAAATAATGAAATGCTACCTGCCTGACCGACAAAATCTAACTAGATCTAGTTCATCAATCCCAATGGATGCTGAAATCATCAAGAATTGCCATTAATTACAAAGGTAAAAGAACTTTAGCCGCTGCCTAATGTCTAAATTTTTAAATTCAGCCTTTCATAATGATTTCTAATAACCCTATCTGTCATTTAAAATAATATTATTCTATCAGGTGGTCTTTCATCCAGAAATTAAATATTTCGTTAAATAATTTGTAATTTACTTACCTAATATTAGCATGTATATAACTCTATATAATTTTCTTTGATTTTGTTTTATCATTAAGCCTCTATTAAATAAATGTAATATTTTCTTTCACCTTCATGCGGCAATAATCTGTTATCATTCTAATCCTTATGTTTTATGTTTCAATAATATGCCAATAATTTCCTAAAGTTGCAAGAATATTCGCTCATCTTTTTATTTTATTTTATTCTCCCTTCTTTTCATGGGGAGGTCAGTTTAGCTTTTAATTCAAATGAGTTGTTATTTTGACAACAATGAACGCTTGCAAAGTTGGGTAAATAAATTATCTTATAATGTCATTGTAGAAAAACAGAGTAGAAAATCCGTTTTTCTAAGAAATGTTTTTTATTTTTTTCACTAATAAGCGCTAACCTTAAAACTTTATGAAAGCAAATCTATTTATTATGAAATTAATAACCACCATCCCATTCATATATGTTTAAATTATGTTTAGTATAATATCAAAGCACTTAAAACGGAATTCTCATATTTATTTAACGTGGTGGGAAGTTTATAGCTAAATTAAAGTAAGGGGGGGGGAGTCTCTATTCCAATAATTATGAATTTTAGTAATAAGGTTAAATAATCCATTACTGTTTAGTATTCAAAGTCATACTATTATGTTGGACATTCCCAATATACATAGGTTATCAATCGTTCGTCCTTAGTTTTTAAAATATTATGTCTTTCGTTCCAAGTGTTGTATGCAAACCGGCCTCCACATTCAAATACACAAATGTGTGTCTTCGTGCTTCATTCCTAAGATTTTCGGTAATCCGGATCTCGTATATTCATTCCAAGTCCAAGAACATGGCTGGCAACCCCCCGTGGGTCTCTCCGGAAAGATCCGGCCTATAAACAGCTGACACCTTCGTTCTGTGAACCAAATCTGCTAAAGTAGCAGAAAGAATTCGGTCATCATTCTTCTTCCTTAAATTTGGAAGCACATTTTTCGAATTCAAGATTGGATCACCTAATTCTGCCATCATGCATACACCGCTCTCTTAAAGTTCTCACCATAACTCAAATCTATGAATGTCCATAATCCATAATATTATGATTCTACTAAACAGATCTATTTATTAATATTTTCATATGCGTATCCTTTTGCAATGTCATTATACATATGTTAACAAGCTATCCCACACACGTATCTCATTCAGTATAAACTGAGAGTAATTTACTTATATCTTTAAAGTATATTTTTGTCATAAAAAATATCATCCTAAATATTCGGTCAAGTGCTATATTTTGTTCTTTCTGGGGGTGGATTGGTATCTCGCAAAGATATTTCCTCATATCGCTAAATCAACTGTTCCTCAAGTATATTTATTAATTATTGGCATATGAGCTAGCCACAATAAAATAGAATAATAATTAAAGTTGTCATTTTCTAAGTTATAAACAATTTCATGTGATTTACCTGTTACCGTGTAAATGTCAAGCAAATTATATGTACGTCAAGAGGCCAATAATGATTAATGAAATATTAAAACAAGTATTTACGCATACTTCTTTAAATTAATAAATCTTATATATAAATCATAAACTTGCAGAATCATTGCTTCTTTTACTTAAAATATTAATATTTTAGTTATTAAATTATGCTCGCCCTGACTAGATGATCTCCCGCTAATCTTATAGATACAATTAATATGAAAAGTCACGACCTTTAAATGAATCAAACTTATATTGTGTGCTAAAATATTGTCTCTGCTTTGCGATGCTGGCAGAGAGAGATAAATTAGATAGGTATCATCGGGATTGTTGTTCATAAGTTGGTAGATCTGGAAAATAGGTAAATAGGGCAGAGTTCATGAGTGTTCCTGACCTATATATCTTGCACATGATTGGACCCAAGTACTTTTGCCTAGATGCTAGATCTTTTTATATGAACAGACAAAACTGACCGGAACAATATCCCAGGTCTACAATGTCCATTGTGTCAAAAAGATATGGACTATCATTAATAAAAAAAATAATTATCTACATCCTAGTAGGAGCGTGATTATTGACTATAAAGGCAATGAAATAGCACTCCAGACAATAGTTGAAGTTACAATGCCTAATTAAATCTACCTTTGTTTGTGACTGCTAGTAAGCAGAGTACTTAAGTTTTGCAATGACTAAAAGTGAACCAGCTTACAAAAATAAATTCAAAAAGATTCAACCCAAAAGTAGTTAATAAACCATATTTAATGCCTAAAATGTCATGAAAGTAAAAGTGCAAAAAAAAACAAAAAAAAAAAAAACAGATAAGACCTCACTTACTATGTTATATGTTCAAGGGGATTACTAAATGTATTCCAGTACTTGTAGTAATCAAAATGAAAGCATCACAAACAGTGGTGGTTCAAACAAGTGATGAACAGCAACATCATAGACACAGAAAACAACAAAGGTTAAATTATGAATCACCAATCATCATTGAAAAGTCATCACCATCAGTAAAGTCATTAGACAGCAGTGAAGAGTCACCATGTAATGATAAAGAGTCATCAGCTAACTGTGATGAATCTACTAAAGTAAGTTTCCAGTCTACAAATGAAGACACAGGATCTGCTGATGACATCACTGAACCTGATAAAGCGAGAAAATTATCTTATGAAAACATTTGAAAGACTATGTTCTCCAGAGATAATTTTAGCTAGGGAGACAAAATGTTATGTCGCACCTTGTCTTCAAACAAGGAAATAGTCCAGATTTGATATTATCTTGATCGGAATGATATACAAATAGACAACATTCATCCAATGACAAGAATGGGCAATAGATGATGATGCTCACTGAATTCAATTGTTCTCATCATGGATGGGATCTGGCCAAACATAGTCAACTCATTTGAAAATAAGATCAGACAACTGTCAAAGCTGAACACAGTAAGATCATTGTCCACTATTTGGTTAATGCAGTGAGGCAAGTTCACGCTCTGGGCTGGAAACTGCTAGAACCTAAATCAGACATGAAGCAAGCTGGCACAGAGCAGCTGGAAGTATTAAAGTATTTACTCATGAGGCAGACTATCACACTACAGCTGGAAATGGTAGGTAAACTTATAAGGGCATCTGAAATCTCTTCTTTCTACTGTTGCACAGCAACTAGAAACTATATCTTGATGGCAGCAGGTGAAGTATAATTGGGTAAAAATTGTAAATATGCAATTGTATATTTGTTTCATTAATAAATATATATTAATTGTGTTTCATGAGTTTGTATTTATATAATAAATCACACATTGACCCAACAATGACATTCTTAATAATTAAGTTCACAATCTAAATACTAGATAAATAAATAAATAAATAAATTTTCCAAATATAATCATCTCTTAATACATAATCTTTTTACATGGTTATTTTTTATATAACAAGCAAAATTGATTGTATATAAATATTTATACATACATATAAATGGGCAAAATTTTCTGTAGTATAGACATTACAGCATAGACATTTTAATCTACTACCATGCTGAATCTCAGTGACTTCTTCAAGGATTAACTTCTAACAACAGCAACAATTATTTACAAATGAGTAAGGTCATTCCAATTACAAGGAAAATGCAAAAAAGACACTGACAATAATGTTAATAATACTCAGAAATATTACCAAAATCACACTTTTCTTTATTTTGCTGTAATATCCTATAAATACAATTTATCCAAACCACTTCGAACACTTTTTAGCAAAACTCTTTATTTGTACATATATACATACACCTATGTTTTGACTGTCCTGCAGTTTTCTTCAGAGCTATGATATAATGAACAAAATAAAATACATAACTATATAATAATACCATAAAAAAATGATTTACTACATAAAAAATGTAAACAATAAAAATCTAAAAACATTATAAAATATATAAATAAAAAAACTAATAAAACTGAAATAAATAATCAAACCCAAATAAAATAATCCAGTTAATATAAAATAAAATATACAATATAAATAGAAAATAAATATAAATTACACATGTGTATTCCTAACTGTATACATATATATATTCAAGGACAACTATTAATCTAAATATATTATCTATTTTTATTATTATTAACAATCTCCTAATTATTTCTATTCTTTATAAACTTAAACTTTATGGTTATTAACTAATATTCTTTTAATTTTAAATCATATAATATGTATTATTTCCTTATTCATTCATCTGTTAAAAATAATATTTTATATTTATTATTATTTTTTAATATCTAAAACTTATAAACATTATAATCTTTGAATTTACCCAGTTCACTTTAATCTCTTAAAAAATGTTTTTTTTTTTTCCAAATGTGATGTGATGCACTGTGACTTCTCCTTATACAAAGTCAGGAATCTTTCAGCAACTATGCCCAGAGAAACCTGTTGGCCACTTTGAACCCCTTTCCATTCCCCACCCCAAGTTTTCCCATATTCTTTTCTACCCTGCTCCATCCCATTTCCACAACATAATCTTTGTCAACTCCATGGCCTTTAGATCTAAAACCCCCTTATCTTTTCCCAAATCTAGCATAAAAACTAATAAGCCACTTTCTGTATAATCACTTTGTTCATATTTATTCTTCCACAACTTTATTATTTGTATCGTTTCTGCTTTCAGGCATTTATATGCAATTAACAGATGCCTAATATTTTCTATACCTTCCCTACACAGCTTGCAGATAAATCACCCATACTTCTCCATTTATGTGTATATTCTTTTATTGCTAAAGATCCTGTTTGAGCCTTAAACAGTAAACTACTTTCCTTGCTATTATCATAAATTAACTCGCACCCAATATTCTGTTTACTTCTATAAATATTTAATTCTTTTTACTTTCCATAATAGCTTTCCACCTCTCCAACTCCCTATTCTTTATTAATGCATACTATTTTTCTATCTCACCCCTTAACACTAAAACACTCAACAATTCTCCTAACACAATCATCCCACCTTTTGTATAAGTATAATGACATAAATTCTTTATCTAAATCTTCTGCATAACACATTACCTTTCGCATCCATCTTGTTGCCTGCCCTTTATTCGTACCCAATTAAATACTATTTTGGCTATTGTTTTATTATCT
Source organism: Epiperipatus broadwayi (assembly GCA_028023455.1). NCBI lineage: Eukaryota > Metazoa > Onychophora > Udeonychophora > Euonychophora > Peripatidae > Epiperipatus > Epiperipatus broadwayi. The sequence goes on from JAQFVV010012825.1 coordinate 389,548, forward strand.
ATAAACTGCAATCTACCAAACATTTTCATTTTGCTTTTTGCATCTCTCATATAAAAACTTGATCATCCCATTTCTCCTTCAATTGCCTCCTTTGCCATCCACATTTCTGCATCTAATATATGTCTTCCTATTTCCTTTGTAATACCCTTTACTAACACATAACACATCATTACCATATGTTAACTCTGCTACTGCCACTCCCTTCCATATAATTTTAGCTACAACATATTTATTATAGAACACTGTTAATTTCTTTATCAATCCCTTTCTTTTCTTTGCTTCATTTATCAATTTTTTCTTCCATTCATCCAAGCAAATAATTATCTTATACCCTAGCTCCCTCTTTTATATATTATTTAAACCAAATATATATATATATTTTTGTACAGCTATGATTATGAAGCCTAAGAGCTTGAAAGCGCTAACCTTTAAATAAATTTAATAACATATAACTTCTTTATTTTAGCATTATAAGCGCATAAGTATTGATATTTATTTATATATGTATTTTTTTTTATTTTATACAATTTAACTTTTATTATTATATAATTCTCATAAATTTATATTATACTGCTTTATATGTAAATACTATGCTATCTTTTTTTTATTAATATGTAAATATCTACAAATATACCCGTTTATACTCCTATTTAACTTAACCATTATTTATAACCCACAATTCATTTATAAACAATTTTTGGTAAAAGCCTGAAATCCGGGCACGGCCGCTTGGGGCATTGTTTAGTGTCAAAACACATAAAAAATGCCATTTCGACGGCCGTGGCCTTACAGGCTAATACAACATTTACGTATATGTATTAACCCATTGAGTTAGACCGCTTTACATGACATTGCACAAAAATATTACGGCCAGTTTTGTGCTTCAAAGCTATTTACGCATATTCATTCTATTCATAGCTGATTACCGTATCGCTTGAGAGTGTTTAAATTTTAAGGCGGTATGACTTTTTCAAATCTCTATAATAGAGTAATGTCATTTCAATTTAAAAAATGTTGTTAATTATTAATAATTGTCATATGGTCCCCACCCTTCCCGAAAAAAAGGTTAATATGTAAAAAATTGGCAAAGTGTATGTTCGAACATGCTTCGACAAAGCTCACGTGCTAAGTCACGTTTCAGCGTGGGGAAAATATTCGAGACCACTAAAAGGTCTGAGACGAATGTGCAATTTTGAAACTTTTCTTCAGAATTTCCGAGTACAGAAAGTGTGTGAGATTGTGTTTTTTTTTTTTGTCAGGCACACGTAATGTCCACTTTTTATTACAGCAATAAAATCGAATAAATAATTTTAAAAAGTCCAAAGTTTGTGTCCTTTTTTTTGTTTTTTATTTCATTAGAAATTGACAAGTATTTGGATTCAATTTTTTGCAGCGGGGTTAAAATAAATGATGACTTTAGTTGACTTTCTGTTAAGAATAACAAATTATGAAATACCCCCCACCCCCAAAAGCAGTTTATTGTAGAAGGCTAAAAAAAAAAAAGGTAATTCGAACGAAATAGAAATCAAAGTAAAAAGTGAGAAAAAATTGTTTAGAAAAAATAAAAAAAGGTAAATTCTTGACTTTTTGGTTACAATTCTTTTTCCGAGTGTGTGGGGGTGGGTGTTTGAAAACAATTTTTGGTTGTTTTCTCATCCCTGGTGTTCGCCTCGAGATGTCGCTATTTCTAGGTAAATTCCTAAAAATATACTGTTTCACCGGCCTTCACTCAACAAAAGTGGAAATTTTCTACATTATAAATGCAGAAAAGTCCTCACATTATGTTGGACGGAGGCGGTGGTGGCGACAAAAGCCAACACAAATGAAACTTCTTTCTATGATAAAACACAGAAAGAGTTCCTGACTGCTGCTGGTTATGGCTTTTTTCTATGCTAAAAGCAAAGAGAAAGAAATGCCTTGATTGGCTGCCATAGTAGTTAATTTTGTTCATCATTTTCTCATAATAGTAGAATATCTATTTTCTCTATAGTTTCGTGTGAGAGTGTGTGTATTTGAAGCAGTCGTAGTTTTTTAAAATTTGATAAGACGTCTATTTTTTTTAATGTGCTGTAACTTACTTTACTGTTATAAGTTTAGTAATAATGTCCTGAAGATTCCATTACGAATAGGTAACCCTCAAAAATTGCTTTTAAGGGTGCAAAACAGAAAAAATTTCAAGGATCACGCGAAAAGTACCGTTTTCGCGAGAATTAGTCCGTGACCAGTTACTTTTGCTATATATATACGCACAAACAAAAACAACCCAGTGTCTAATTATTAGGAATTACTTGTCCAAAAAAAGAAAATTAATCGGGTATTATTTTGCTATATATATACGCACAAACAAAAACAACCCAGTGTCTAATTATTAGGAATTACTTGTCCAAAAAAAGAAAATTAATTGGGTATTATTATTTTTTTTTTGTTACATTTATTATTTCAAAATAAGATTAGTTTTTATATCTACACACTAACAAAAACAAACCAATTCCTGATTAATTACTGTCTTAAAAAAAAAAGGAAGCAAATTCAACGGGGTTTGGTTTTTTTTCAATGGAGTATTTGAATTACGGTATTTTTTTATATATATATACACAAGATTTACCAAAAAAAAAAAGAAAAGAAACCCACTTTCTGATTAATTACTGTCAAAAGAAATGCAAATTAGTTGGCTATCATTTTTAAATTTAGTATTTCAATAACGGTACCCTTTTTATATAGACAGAGTTAACAAAAACAACCCACTTTCTGATTCATTACTGTCCCCCAAAAAAAAAGAAAACGGAAATTAGTCGGGTATCATTTTTCAATTGAGTCTTTCAATGACGATCCTTACTAATAGTAGTCGGGTATCAATTCTAAATTGTAGTATATAAATGACATTACTTTTGATAGATTTAGAATTACGTATTGCTTTTTTAATAAAAAAAATTGATTTACTCTTGACCAAAAATACTGTAACTTTAAAAAAAGACACACATAAAGTTTAAAAAAAAAATGAGAAAAAGCCCCATAACTTTAAAGACACAAACTCAAAAACAATCTAAGATTAATAAACATTGACTTATTACGTCTTGCTTTTGAATCAAATGATTGATTTACTCTTGTAAAAAAAAAAAGTACCGTAACTTTAAAAAGACACACATAGTCCCAAAAAAAAATTAGAAAAAGCCCCCTAACTTTAAAGACACACACACAAATTCAAAAACAAGATAAGATTAATAAACATTTACTTATTACGTCTTGCTTTTGAATAAAAGTATTGATTTACTCTTGCAAAAAAAAAAGACCGTAACTTTAAAAAGACACACATAAAGTCCAAAAAAAAAAGTTAGAAAAACATCATAACTTTAAAAAGACACACACACACAAACTCAAAAACAAGATAAGATTAATAAACATTTACAAAAATGAAAAACTAACATCATATAATAGTATTAGTTAGTAGAATATTTTATTACAAATCTAAGAAATCAGATCTTTTTAGATCGAATCGATCATTTAGGTCCGGCCCCGGAATCATTATATGTATATGTTTTTGATTAGCATCAACGCCATCCCGTGGTGAACACCAGGGATGAGAAAACAATCCAATTTTTTAATCGGCAAAAACACAAAAGTAAATTTTGATTTAATATTAAGAAAAACAATTACGTCAACCAAAAAGAAATCAAAATTTGAAACAAGTCCCAAAGTTGATTCTCTTTTTTCAGCGCTGTTAAAATAATTGACTATTTTTGTTGCCTTTTTGTTAATAATAACAGTACGAATTCCCCGCTCCCCCCCCCCGCTCAAAAAGCTGTTTCTTGTAGTAGCCAAAAAAAAAGGCTAATTCAAACAATCTAAATCAAAGTGAAAACAAGTTGTGTTTAAAAAAAAGTAAAATTAATAATAATAAGAAAAATCATTTAGTCAAGCCAAAAAAAAAAAAAAAAGGTAGAATTAAGTTCTAAACAAGTCGCAAATAATTGTATTCTATTTTTTCGACAGTGGGATTCAAACAAATTTTTTGACGTCATGAAACGGTCCGAAGTTTTTCAAATGATAAAAAGAAAAAAATACAATTAGCAAAATTTGTTGAAAAAATGTCCAGTTCCAAAAAACCCACAAAAAGTAATGAAAATGAATATCAAAATTTGTTTAATAATAAAGAAATCATGTTCTAAATGAAATAAAAATTATTCATTTAATCAATATTAGAAAAAAAAAAAAACCTTGTTGTATAAAAAAAGAAAAAGTTGTGGCGGCCCGGTAACGTTATATTTCATTGATTTTGTCTAACATCAACACTCCAAGCGGCTTTGCCTGGATTTCAGGCTTTTACCCAATTTTCTTTTTATATATTTACCTCTATACATCTTATTTAATTATATCTATACCAATCTCATCCTAATCCCAGAATCCCTATTAAATTTTTGTTTTATCTTCCTTATTAATATAGCTTTTTATTTTCCTTTCTTTAATATTTTCTGTATGTAACCTCATTTTTATTGAACTTTGTGTCCTGTTTCTTTCATATGCATATATATCGGCGATTCATTGTTTATAGAATTTTTTGTTTCTCCCACATATTTGTTATCAATCCCATTATCTAGACATTGTTTGCATTTTATCACATACACTCCATTAATTATTTATTATCTTTATTATATCCTATGTATTTGTTATCTATCAAATTTAATAGGTTCTTTTTATTAACTATTTTTGTAGTAATTATTCATTTGCATTTTTCATTTTCTTTATAAATTTTGTGCAAATTTGTGTCCTGTTTCTTTCATATGCATATATATCAGTGATTCATTGACATAAGTTGTTTTAATTGTTTTTGTAGAATTTTTTTGTTTCTCCCACAATTTGTTATCAATCCTATTATCTAGACATTGTTTGCATTTTATCACATACACTCCATTAATTATTTATCTTTATTATATCCTTTGTATTTGTTATCTATCAAATTTAATAGGTTCTTTTTTATTAACTATTTTTGTAGTAATTATTCTTTTGCATTTTTTATTAATCTTCTTTATAATTTTGTTAAACTTATTGACTATAATATTATTATTTGTTTTTATTCCTATATATCTATTTTCACCTTTCTTTTTTTCTTCACCCTTTTCATTTTTATTTATCTTATACTCTATTTTTTCAATACTTCTTTAATTATATATACAGGGAAACCACTCATTTTTAATTCATTGATTATTAAATCTTTTTGTTTAATATAGTCTTCTTTCCTTGAACAATACATTCAGCCCCGTATATTCTTGAATATATACAACTAATTTTATATTTCCTATCAATGTTGGAAAAACCAACTTCTTTTGTGCTTGCTCATAACTGTTATTAAAACAGGCAAAACACTCCATACAGTAGTGCCACTCAATGAAGCCAGAGTAATCAATGGATTCTAGAAGGCTTGTGCATAAAATCCCTATCTAGTATCTACTCATCCAATATCACCGATGAAGGCCACAAACCAGAAACTAGTCTGGGGATATTGGATGAGTAGGCACTAGATAGGGATTTTATGCTCAATCCTCCTGGAATCCATTGATTACTCTGGCTTGCACTGAGTGGCACTACTATATGGAGAGTTTTGCCTGTTTTAATTTATTTTATTACCAATATTGTTCTTCTTATAAATACTTGTCTGAATACACCATTTTTTATCTATCAATTTCTTTTGAAACAATATATCCAAATATGCGATTTCATTATTTTCTTCCTTCTCAACTGTAAACTTTATATTCTCTTCCATTTTATTAATATCATTAATAAAGCAGCTTATTTGTCTTTGGCTTTTATTAAAAATCATTAAATAATCATCTACATATCTGTTGAAAACAAAGGAGCATTTTTATTTTCTGTTATATTTTTATCAAACTCATTCATATAAATATTGCTTAAAATTGCACTTACAGCTTCTCCCATTAATAATCCTTCTCTTTGATTATAAAATTCCCTACTATATTCAAAAGATTAATAATACTCCTTAACTACTTATTACAATGCCAGCTTCCTATGTGCATTTTGAAAGGTAACTAATTAACTAACTTCAGGTTATTATTTTTATTTCTGTCTCCTTTATTTGATACATATTAGGTGGGATAGTATATAGATATATAATAACAATGCAGTTTAAAAGAGGGGCATTCAACATGAGTGCAAAAATTATCAGCTGATGAAATTAAAAATTGTCATCAATAAATCCGAGATAACATCTAACCAAAACAAATTATGTCACTTTCTCAACTGATTCATACACACTCCAAGCAGAAACCAGAGTTGTAATTAATAATAATAAAAATTAACTCATTTAAGATCCTATATATTGACTCTCATATGCTCATTTTAAACCTTTGCTACAAAGCAGCTACAATAAACATCGCTCCTCCCTGATCAGACAATCATCAACAGAATCATTCTAATTTTACATGAAAACTTTGCAGTCTCATGCTGTTCTATACTACTGCAAAGGGGTTTCAATAAGTTCAATAAATTCATTAAAAATGATTGCACATCTTAGTATTTCCACTAATGAGTTTGGAAAGATTTCCTCCCAGAGAGTTCCATGTCCATCATGATGACAGACATTCATCATTAATTGACATGGTGTTCTATTTTCAAGCTCTACACCACTTGATTAATCCCTTACTAATAAATTCATCTATTTCTGGCAATGCTGCATTCATTGCTGTAATACTTGAATTAAATTTCTCTATTAAATAGCCAATTAATATAGACAAACCATTCAAATACTACTTCTATCATACACACCAAACTTTCTATTTTCAGAAATATATATTTACCTACACAAAATTAAAAATCTTGAAATGGGCCAAGTCCAGTTCAAAAGTGACTGGCCTATATGAACATAGTGTCACACCTTACCAGCTGTATTATAAAAAATACCCCCTCTTCCACTTGATTCCGTAGCCTCATGGACAAGCTCCACAAATCATTAACTCACATTACCTACCACAAAAATAATTTAAGCATTCAGGTACTCATTCAAATGCATACAAACCAGCACGTCTGGTTAAGGCAATATATCAGATGGGCCTTAGCACAAACATATTGATGTATATTCCTGCTGCCCTCAAATTACAAGTTAAACCTTTTGTGAAAATTTACACTTAAGTAAGTTTATTTTTATTTTAAAGATAAGAATTCCAAAAAAAAAAAAAGGCTTTCAATCTATCTCTAAACTCTTAGGCTCACCTGAAAATCATTTATTCAAGGCCACCAAATTTACCTAAAAAATAAGCATAATACTTGATTCAAGTTATCTGATGAACAATTTTTTGATACCTAAACTCCTTCACAATCCAATATCTAATAAATTTAACCCAATCTCTAAAAATCAGGATGAATCTTCATTAGAAAACCTGCAACCTAGCACTTAATGAAACTTCTCAGCATCAAAATCCTAGAGTCCATACTAAAAGACAAAACAGAAACACTCATCCTACCTCTTCTACCCAAATTCCAATTTGCAAGAATTGCCGAGACAGTCACACACAAAATAAAAATAAAGAAGAAATACAGCACTATTGGAATACAACTAGATATCAAATCTGCCTCTGATACTGTATACATAGATATACTAATAAGTGTTCTCATTGACTAATCTACTGCTAAGTAAAGAAATCTATATTATTCTTCAGTAAAAAATCCCTCCTTCCATTCCTCCATCAGTCCACATTATACCACTTCTCAAAGATTACCCTTAAGTTCTTTTGTTTACCTTCTACATTAACCTTTATAAAAGCAATTGGAAAGTGACAAAAGAAGATAACAATACCAAAGCTAAATACAAACGTCTCATGCATTGCTTACAAGGATGATGATTCACATTTTATTAACCAAGTACCCCATCTATTCAAAATTATCACCAAACAAACTGACTGACCAATCTGAAGAAATCCTATGCCTAGAAATTTATTTAAGGTGCTACATGAAAGAAATATTCAAACAGGCACCTTTTTCACCACAATCAAACAGCGACACACATGCAAACACAAACAGAAAAAAAAAAAAACAGCACATTAGTCAGTCACCATCAAAAGCCTATCAAATACTATATGCAAAAGCTTCCTTATTTAATATGTAACCTATTATAATTTTCACAAAAACATTTATCAATAAAGTATAACTGTGTACAGAAAGCTGCTTTGGAATATAAAAACTATGGAAACCTCAATTAAAAAACTCCAGCACACTTTGTCATAGAATGGATTTGGATTATGTAGTCCACATGTATTAGAAAACCAAAATCTCTCAATGCAATCTCCACATATTCAAAGAACTTTTCTAATCTTGTATTAGCATTTAAAATCATATCAACTAGTCATCTCCCAATAATAATTATTGGAGGCTTTTATTGAGTTCCTACCTAATATTCAGACTCCCATTCTCCCCACCTCCATATAAGTACATCTACTTGGAGGTCTACTCACTTCTATTTCTTCACAACTGCCAAAAATGTAGACACTAGTCCCTAGATCTACCAAAGCATTCTAACTTCCTACTGAAAGTAAACTTAGAAGCCCTACCTACTATTCATTTTATTAGGTTTAAAAGAAACCAAAATGCTGAAAATTCATGTGTGCTGTTTAATAAGGAAACAAAATAATAGGATCATATATTCCATATCTGCCTTAGACAATGTCTTCAACTTAATGTTAGTAATGTTAAAATATAATATCTTCAATAACAATTATTTCCTTCTCAAGCAAATAGGCTATCACATACATTTTCACTTAAAATAACAATCCCGGAAGAAATCTTACACTAATAAACTAGCTAAAAATGATGCAATTACAGAAACTAAAAGATATAAAAACACATATATCAACAACATGGCACAGCTATTTCCAAAACACAATACTAAAACAAAAAAATCTTGTTTGTTAATTTCTCCTAAACACCCAACAAGACAACATTGTTCCCAAAACTACAGATGAAAATAATAAATCTGTAATTTACCTATAGGCTTTTTCAATTTCTGTAATCTGACTTGCATTACTTTTTATACTTCTGGTATTGTCACAACTGTCATTTAGTTTTTTTTCTTTTATTGACCGCAGTTGGTTTAAATAAAAAATTATACCCTTTTCTTGTGGTCTAGTAAAGTCTTTTGAAAGATGGTGATGATTATTATAATAATAATAGAGGGCAAGCAATATTAAAATTCAGATACATAATGAGGATTTTTTTAGGCATTATTTTTTAATATTTCGAAGTGACATTTCATACATAAATGTCAATGAATACATCAAACTTCTTTTTAAAACTTGGTTTTTATATGACTATAATAAAAATAAAATACATCCAATGTTTCAACTATTTTATATAGTCTTTTTCAAGGAACACTAAAAAATAAAAATATATAATAATAAATATCACATATTCCAAACAAATGCAAAAAAATATTAAAAAATACTAAAAATTCTCTTTACCTCAACATCTTTTTCTATTATAAACAATCTCAACCTGGTTTGTTAATTAAATGTTTTTAAGGTATTTTTGGATGGGTATATAAATATAAAAAAATTGATTAAGTTGTATTTTTTAATATTTTTTTTACATTTGTTTTTATTTTTTAGTGTTCCTTGAAAAAGACTATAAAATAGTCAAAACATTGGATATATTTTATTTTTATTATAGTCATATAAAAACAAGTTTTAAAGAGGAAGTTTGATATATTCATTGACATATATAGAAAATTATGAATTATTTTGAAAAGAAAAAATGTGTAGATGATATTTTAAATTTATTTCATACTAACCTTTGATATTTTTTTCTTAAACAACTTCTGTACTTGGTAAGTGCAAATAATCCTGAATTTGACTTAGACTGTCCAATGTATTGTTGTTACAAATAGCATGTTGAAAAAGAAAAAAAAATCTCATATTCAAAAAGAGCAAAAAATATTAAAATTGTTCATGAAAAAAATAAATATGAAGGTAGTTATAAATAAAAGCAAAACAGTCTTAGTTCCTAGATTTCTTTGATCTATAATGAGAGATTGGCTCAACTTGGACTGAATGGAAACTTGCGATTACAGACAAATATTGTTCACTTTATAAATCCCAGAAAGATTTGTTGTGATTTATTTAACAAAAATGATCTATGGAAAAATATAGAGCAGATTGCTTGTAGATCATCCAAACTCAAGATATATAATACGTGAGTTTAAAAGTGAAAAAAAAAAAAGAGAGAGACATTTTAAAAAGGGATATCAAAACAGTAAATGAGTTTGCTGTTTCAGTAAATATGATCAGAAATAGTCTAATTACAGGCATTCTGAAAAATGCTTATCTTAATTATACAAGTGAAGCTTTACTAGATTGATGGAATTGTTAGGTTTATTTGATTTTTCAACCAATATTTCTCATAAATACACCAATACCAGTGTTTATGGAAATAGCTACCAATATGACATTTCTTCTCAGATCACTGACCAGGAAGCAAACATTTCTAAAATAACCCCATTGAAGAGGTAAATATGGGTCATATTTACATAGTCATGCTACTAATAAGATATATGAAGTGATTGATGTATTAACTCTAATACCTTGACAAAATTTACTAACAGTGTACAAAAGAGACCCCAGTTAATAGTAATTTAAATTGTGTTTGTTCTATCCTGCTTTTTAATTCTATAAAAAAAATCTCTGGTAACCATTCATCTATGACTGAAAGCAGTCTAATAAATAAAATGCTTTAAAGTACTTTTGCAAAAATAAATAGCATGATTTTATGATAATTACTGCAATCTTGTATATTTCCTTTATTTTTAAAAATTGGAACAAAAGAAATAAATATTTTTATTCCAAGAGTAGAAGATACTAAATTAGATTTTACATTAGATCCTACCCCATGCATTATGGTTGATCAGATCTTCCAAAAAAACTTCTATTCATTCATCTGTTCTAATAAACTTCCTTTCTCCAGGAGCCAAGTTTCACTAAGAACAGCTATATCAATCTTGAGTCTGGATAGCTCCTTAGCCACCAGTGCAGTCCTCAATTCTGTTCTTCAAGAATTTATATCAAGTAAAGTTCACACATTCCATGTACCTATATTTAGAAAAAATAGCATTTACCATCACTATTGATGATAATAACAAAAGACATATAAATATGATTAATATTCATGTAAAAGTGTAATAATAAAATTTATTCCGACATAAAAAACAGTCAATGAATCAAACAGTTTTACTGCAGATCCAGAAAATATTTCAGATTTTATTGTCTCTTGGGTGATTAAAAAAGTGGGGGGAGGGGGGTATTCATATATAAATCAATAGATACACTTATTCATGTTTTAGGTATTGTATACAATTTAGAATTGTTAATGTCAGAATAAAAAAATAATTTAGTAATTCATTTATAGATATTTATTATTTTTATAGAACAATTTATTTTATTATTTGATAAACATATCAGACAAAAGACTATTGAGTTAATTTCTACTTCAGAGAAAAATTTTATTTTACAGCTTTTATGTTTATTTTTAGAATAAATTATGAATGTTGATAATACTTCAAATTGACAAGTCTTTATAATAGCTTTAATATATTCCCCATAAAATTATGAGTAAATTTGCAAAAAAAAAAATTACCTATGGTTTGTTCATGCTACCAATAATCAAAAAAATAAAAATGCTCATACATTTCCTTTTTTTTTATTACACTCCATCATATTTTTAACTGATATGTGAAAGATATCATTTCTTCCTAATAAAGCAAACAAAGTAAATATTAAACAACTTATGGGTCTACAATTTATTTTTATGCTCATATATATATGAGTAATTAATTACTTGCCAAATTGTTGACTTTTTTTTTTTAATAATAAAATAATAATTTAAATAAGAATACTGTATATAAATTTTCTAATTAAAAAAAAGGTTGTAAATCACTTAAAAGTGATATTCCATTAATATTCAGATTGCAACTCCTATGTTATCAGTATTGCAAGGTTAAAAAGCAATAGCAATTTCAATTATTTATTTATTTTGTTAAATAATAATATTTCAACCTAAAATGTAAATATAGTAAAAACATACCCTTCTAATATTAAAAAAAAAAAGCTCAATAAATGAGTAACTTTATAATTTTGGGCTAGTAATCCCATAGCCTATATATTTACTATTCCCTTATCAGTTAAACTAGGCAATCAGCAATAACATAATATATTTTCTTTTCAATAACATGTATTTGTGTATTGCTTTCTATTATTATCAATTCAATGATTTATTGCTTGGGAGTTCATAAGATTTTTGAGCACTGAATGGAGCCTAATCCATTGATCTTGGCTTCCAGAGTCTGCCATTAGTTAGCTCAATAATAAAAATAACTAATTAGGGAATTAAAAAATTCTAATTATTTCCTAACTGGAAAAATGAGAAGGAAAAAAAAAAAACACCCAATTAAATAGAATGTTTTTTGTACTTAGGTGCCATCACTTTGATACTTAAACAACATCCCAAATACCTAATCATACCATATAGTAATTAAAAAATACTCTATTTTCTTGCATATTTAATATGCTTTTTTTTTTTTTAATTTAGAGTGAAAAAAATGATATATACATTATATACATAAAGTATGAGAAAATTGGAATAATTATATAACAGAAAGCCACACTTCACCACCAAGTGGAAAATATAAAAGGCTGGCAATAAGATAGTACAGAGGATGAGGCAATTTGTGAAAAAATCTGTAATTAGCCAGATATGGAAGTTAGTGATAATCTGAATCAAAGTAATGAGGAATTTTTAGATTTCTATGATTAAAATGATTGATAAAGGAACTTTCCTTGTAGTATTATTCTTATTGCCTTTTATTATTATAGATATTCATTATAAATTATAAATTTTTCACAAAAATCAAATTACTGAAAAATATTAGACACACATGATATGTGTGCTCAATATATACATAAAGTATGATAATTTTAAAGTGTTTTTTTACTAACTTTATAGTTTTACTTACTACAGTATTACTTAGTCATCAACGTGATCAATTTTCTTCCAAATTCTTTTGTCTTATTAAGAATTATGATAGGGATAGAGCAATTAATTTTTCCCCACATTCATTAAATTTACATCCATTATTTTACAATTACATCACAATATTTATACCAAAAAAAAATTGAATAGTTTGATTATTCATTAAAAAATTCAAATAACAAAACAGAACTGAACCATAATCTATAGACTTTGAGCTCCAAAGTCTGCTATTCAACCTGTCCATCAAATCATGCAGGCATAGAAAAAATTCATGTTATTTAATATAATATCTAAATTGCATGTAAGATACAAATGAATATAGATCAGTAGAAATCATACACAAAATTAAATAATTAATATAACAACTGTTCCAATTTTAAAAAACAACCTAATAGAAAAAGTAAACTTTTGGAAAGTAAATATAATAGAATCACTAATTGAATGCTGATGATAATATGGACACTACAAGCAAATTTATATGATAAATTAATTTAATGGATTTATTGCATGAAATTTCATAAGAAGTTAGAGTACTGGAAGTTATTATATAGTTTATGATTTAAATTTAAACACAATGAATGATTATATAATTATTTATACTCTTATATCTTTACAAATACTAATTTCATCAATGGATGTGAGAGTATATGTGAGAACATTTATATAATTGTATCATTTTGTGACTAGATCACAATACACAATTATTATTATTTTTTGGAATAATTTATTTAAAAAATTAATTAATTTTACAACACACATAAAATAAATAATCTTTTGGAAGTAATATAATTTTATTGTTCTTCTTCCTTTTCCTATGTATTATTTTCTACTTTAATATATACCATTTACAACTTTCTTAAACACTTTACCAATACTATTTATTTATATTAAAACTAACAGTTTTGACTGTCCTGCAGTCATCATCAAAACCTTTTACAATCCTAATTCTTGGATTTTGAGAAATATGATTGTAAAGAGCTCTGATGATGACTGCAGGACAGTCGAAACTGTTAGTTTTGATATAAATAAATAGTATTGATAAAGTGTTTAAGAAAGTTGTGAATGATATGATAAATAATCTTTCTGGTGAAATACAGTAATATGGACACACACTATAAAAAATCTTAGTCATTTTTCAATCGGTTAACTGCACACATCACAGCTTCTGATATATTATCAAAAATTGGTATACCTTCTCTGTTGGCAATATCACTTAAATACAAACGACCACGGTTGTAATCCTTTAATCCCTGAAGTGAAACTTTTTCTCCAGCTATAATGGTATTACTTTTTAAATTCTGGATAAAAAGTACAATATTACTTCCTAGTCCAATATAGTAACTTGCAAGAGCCATGGCAGCTATTGCTCGTGACTGACCAGTTATAACAAACAAAAGCAATCGAGAATTTTCTATGAAAGCAGCTTCCAATGGAATAAATCGAGCACTCCAATTAGGCATCACTGGATTAAAATAAGTTAAACCATGTTTCCGTAATAAGGGTATAGCTATTTCTTCCCTCCAAGACTCTCCATCACAACTTCCTCCAAGGAATACATCCCTTTGTGTTAAACAATCAAATGTATAATTGATATTTTTTTTAAATAAATTAGGAAAAAACCAGGAAAATAAATAAGTTATGGGAGATACAACAACATGAAAAATTTTCCAAATTCCTGAAAATGACATTAAAAGATATGATAGAGTTTGTTTGCAAACAGTCTGCTGATTTTTAAACTCAGTTACAAGACAACAAAATTCTTCAAAACTGAATCGGTGATTTGTTAAGTTTGGTATTTTATCTTGAAGCCAAGAACTTTGTAATTCTGTATTTGTAATAGATTTAAATGCCAAACAAACATCATTCCAGGTGATAAAACCTGATTTGCAAATATCAACAGAATTAAATGCATTTCGTACATTTACAAGTCGATCACCAGTCCAAGCATGTGCCATTTTAACAGGATGAGCCCCATCCTCAGGAGTTAAATCCTGTACTTGAATTCCTTGCTGCACAACTTTTACAGCACAATTTGTTGCAGTTTCAATATCAGTAAAAACAGGAAATCCTTGTCGTTCAGCTAGATCATGCAGAAATTCATAACCAGTTTTCAGATCTTCAAATTCTTTAGAACTAATCTTTTCTCCCATAATTATAGAATTTGTATTATTTATAGATTTTATGACTAATATTAATTTTCTTTGGCGACCAGCTAAGTATGCTGTTTCAGCAATAGAAGCAATAGATCTAGTTTGATTGTCTATAACAAATAATAATACTTCTGCTTTGTCTTTAGCTTGATCTTCTAGTAGGACCATTTCAGAAGTCCAACATGATACCTGAGGGTTATAATATGTTATTCCAAATTTTTTTAAGATAGGAATAACTATATCTTTTCTCCAAGTTGTAGGATTACACGAACCTCCTAAAAATATCTCATATTTATTTGAAGTCTGGCATGTTTTACTTCTTTTATGCTGAACACCTTTAGAATTTTGAATTCTGGTAATAGGACATTTCTGAATTCCATGTTTATATTGTTCCTGAAGTGATGAAACAAAAAGACAAAATTCTCCAAAACTAAGAGAATCTGTGGAGCATTCTTGATTTCGAAGACAGACAGTAGAAGCAATTTGCACAACTTCAGAAACCTGAGATATGGATGGGAACATGTTAATTTCATGCATGGCTTGAGATATACTATTAATATGAATCCAGTTATTATGGCTATATCGACAAAAAAGATTATGAAGATCTTGGGTAATATCTCCAAATATTGGAAATTCATTCATGATTTAAAAGCCTAGAATTAAAAAAAAAAAGACATTAGCTTTCATCAATATAATTAAAAGAAAAATAATAATAATACATTAAATAAATAAACAAACAACACAAAATAATTAAGAATTATTTGAAAACTAATATTTTATATACGCTCAAAATGAAAATTAAATATTATTTCCATATATCCTAAAAATAATTTATACTCTATCGAAATTTAAATTATTTTGCAAGGTTTCTTTTTCTATATATATATTGAAGCTGATAGCTTCAACACAAGTTATTGAAAGAGAAAATGGTGATGATGATAACAACAAGAACAATGATGATGATGATAATACTAATAGAAAACAAAATATTAGCATGGTTATTTAGTTTTCTTTGAATATGAGTAAATTATTAAATCTGGTTGCAAATATAAGAAAATAATACATTTTAAAAATACTAAAACAAAATTTTATCTCAACTATGAATGGCAGGCTAAATGTGAAATGAATGAAGATGCATGTCTGGATGATGAGTGAGTTTAAATACATACAATACTGTAATCAACATATTTATTTATTGGACAACAAAAAATAAATAAATAAATTATTTTGAACAATTTTTATTTTTAAAATATATATATAAAGGGATGACAATGTATTCCATTCCATTTTCCTTTTAGTTTTTATTTCTAAACACTACACTAAGTTTTTGAAACCATATTGGGATAATTTATTTATAAATTGAAGATTCAACAAACTTCTGATATTGGCACATATTTGAAGATATAAATAATGGTACCTAGATTTTTATATAATATAATCCAAAAATAAATACATTAAGAGCCAGCATTTATATAAAATAGTAGTAGTTTTTTTAAAATAATATTTTAATAGAATAATCTAAAAATGTAAATGATTTTTAAAAATTAAACAGGCATTAGTTCTATCATTAAAAAATAAAACATTTTTCCATAAAATGAATTTTTTTTTTTTTTTTTAAGTTTTTACAAAATAAAGTTAAACTAAAAAATTAGTGAAATCAAGTGTTTGCACTTATACTGTAATAAAATATATGGTTTATTGAACATTTGTATGTGCCATTAAAAAATGAAATATTTTCTCATAACAAAATATTAGTTAACTATGCATTCTGTCAATCCAGTGATTGGAGTAAAACAGTCAGGCATTCATAAATTGAACCCAAATTCAGAAGAGGATGACAGTCACATTTCCTAAACTATTTGGATTGCATATGCTGTCTTAACAATATAACAGCCACAAAACAGAATCTCTTTCTAGCTTTTCTTTGGGATATTCACTCTGTTTATCTCCGGTAATCAAAATAATAATAATAAAATTAATTAATTTATCATTTTACCTATCCTTTCTTAATTATTTTTGGTTACAAGCAACATATTTTCTTTGAGGAAAAAATAAAAAAACAAAATATATCATTTACAACGGATGTGATCCTTTACTAATGTATTTCATAATATTCAACATTTATTGTTGACTTTTTATTTTTTTGATAATAAGTGATAATCTACACAAAGTTTGTTCATTTGAATTGATAAAAAAAAAAAAAATTGGTTATTGATAAACAGAATGACTAGCTAAACAGAAGCAAAGAGGAAGAGAGAAGATCTTATCTTCCTTATCAACTATTCTTTAAAGAACTGGGAAAATAATTTGCATTCGAACATTTCTTTCTCACGTATGACTGAACTATGAAATCTTCGATTGCCAAAACAATTCTAAACCATTAGAAGTTATGATCAAAATATTAATACTGAAGATCCTAATGGGCCAAAAAAATCGAAGATAATTAAACCAGAAGGAAAAAAAATCTTGAAATTGTCAACAAAAAAAATTTAATATAATAACATGTTTCTTTTCTTTTAACTATTGTTACTACAAAATAATTGTAAAAAAAAAAAAAAACTTTAGCTCTATTTTAAAACACATATATTTGTTAATATAAATATATGCTTCTCACAATAATTGAATATATTTCAAATTGATATTATTGTTGGTATTTCTCAATGTAAGTATGGACACATTAAAAAAAAGAGAGAGAGAAAATGCACAACTATTTACCTGAAGGTTTGTAATGATGGTATTTTAAATGTGATATTATAGTGGACTATTTCCATCATTTGTCATTAAATGATAAATATCTAGAAAATTATAACTTTATTTAAACTTTTCAAAATACAAACTATTTATAATAACACAGAAATTAGTAGTTTACACAACATATTGAGTGATATTATTCTCAGCTCTTCTTCAGGTGTTGCTGGTCTGATTGGTGACAATGTTATCATAGGAATCACACTTATATCCATAGATGCTTGAATATCAAATTTTAAGGCAATGTTCTAATCAACTGTTATTCTGTCAAAGGCAACAATCAGTAGAATCGTCCTGATTCCTCCATTTTTTTTAATTTTTTTTTCAGTGATTCAGAAAAAGAAAATTAACAACATATTTCAACAAATTTCCTTATGCTTATGGAATATCTGAAATCCACAAAGACAATGTTCCATTAAGACCTATTGTTAGTTCTAGAAATTCACCACGTCATAATTTTGTTCTTGAAATTCTTAGTCCTTTGCATACACATCCAAATTGGAAAAAAATTGACATATTGGTAAGCTCCGATGTGGAAAGTTTATTTAGAAATGTACTATATGATGAAGCATATCTATTATAAGGAAAAGATTATATGATGATGATCTATAAACCAGAACAACTCTATCTATTGATAATATAATGGAACTATTAACATTCAGCATAACTCAAAAATTCTTGCAACAAAATCAAGGGATGGTCACGGGCTTACACTGTCACCCTTGCTTAGCAATATTTACATATAAGAACTTGAAACCACAACTATAAATACTACTCCATTTCCACCTAAAGTTTGGCTTTGCTATATTGATAATACATTGATTATATGACCACATGTTAAAGCATGGTTACAAATGTTTGCACATTAATAACATATCCCCTTCAATTAAATTTATAATGGAATCAGAACAAAAACAAAAATTAGCATTCTTAGATGTTCTTGTGATAAGACTGCCTTATTGCTAAGTTAAAACAACAGTTTATAGAAAACCAACATATGTATTCAATCACATCAGAAGCACAAAACAAAGAATTATACTATCACTATGGAACAGAGCAAAGGAAATTTCTTTGGAAACCTGTGATTCAGTAAAAGAAAAGATCTACATAGAACAAACTCTCATGAAGAATGTTTATCCATCAGCTGTCATCACATAAAATCTTTGGAAGACAACAAAAACAGATATCAAAAGAAAAAACAATTATTGGTAATGTAATGTATCCATACATATAGCAGACAAATTAAAGAAAATCTGTAGTCAATATAACATTACAATAGCTTTCCAAAGCCATACCATACTTCAAGGAATTCTAACATCTACAAACCCTAAACTTGAATTACTGAAAAACAAAAACTGCATCTATAAAATACCATGTGAATGTGGAAGAACATCAGTGAGACTAGCCACCCTGTTGAAATGTGATTGAAAAAACACAATCTGTCTCTGATTAACCTTACTCTTAGAAAAAAGTATTTAAAAAAGAAGAAAAGTGGAGGAATCAGGAGGATTTGAACTGATCCTCATAGATAAGTATATGAAATTTCTACTGACTGTTGCCTTTGATAGAATAGTTCAGTTGGTTAGAGCATCGTTTAAAATTTGATATTCAAGAATCTATAAAGTTGTAAGTTCAACTCCTATGCTAGCACTAGCACTAGTCAGACCCAGCCATACCTGAAAAAGAACAGAGAATAATAACACTTTAAACATTGTGTAATCTACTAATCTGTGTTGTATACTGTATACTAACTTGTGTGCTATTACTAACAATGGAAAAGTTTAAATAAAGTTTAAAATTTCCTAGACATTCAACATTTAATAATGGACGATTGAAATAGTTGTTATATTAAGTTATAATTTTTTAGAGACATTTTGATGTACCTCACAAGCCCTGAATATATCAAAAGAATTGCCATTGTTGTATGACTCAATATTTAATAAATAAGTTAAATAAATGTTTAAAAGATAATATTTTGTTATAGTTTATAATATCCAGGATATGTTAATTGCATTAAAGTTATAAATATGTTTATACTTATTTTATCTATTAAGTAAAAGTAGATAGAATATATATTGTAGGGCATGAGAACAAATATTTTAAGGTATATTTTTGGGAAATAATCAATTAAAAATATCTACCCAATATCTCTGCCCAAATGCAGAAATGAAACATTCCAAAAAATCAACTATGTATGATGAATAATTAGAATACATAATTTAAACATTTGTCACTGTCTTAAAACTAATAAGTTAAGATCATTCAAAAATGGTTAACTCACATATTTTTATATAAATTTTCTTTCACATAAATTTCAGCATATTTATATATGTTATTTATTTTCTTTGGAAAAGATCATAAGAAATTTCAAATTAATAAAAGAAATTTAAAATATATAAAATGCGCCAACACGCACAAGCAATTTAATAAAAATTTGAAAATCACTTAAATGAAAATTCCAAAGGTTTCCCTATTAGGTATTTAGTTAGATATTTTGTTGTTATTGTTTAATGTTTTTGTTTTCTTTTTGGTCAAGCAATTTATTATTATTGTTATTATTATTCATTTCCATATATTTCTGTATTAAAATTATACTGTTTTAATAATTTTGTAATTCTCATCTTACTTGATTTATTCATTCTATTTTTGGAATTGATAATTATCTGGACACATCAGCATTCAGATGGATTATATTTTAATTTCATCATATATTCTATTCACCATTAATAATATATCAATTGGGATTTTGTCTTATGACTTATATTTCCAGTGTATGTGCTATGTCGGTTAAGGGCTAACCACTCTACTGTCACATATATGTACTGAATATTTTTCAAAATAAAACAAATTTTTATGGATATAATTATGAGTCACAACATTGTAAAAGTAAAAAATCAACTTTTTTTTTCAATTGTCCTAAATAACAAAAATTTAATTTTAAATCAGCAACTGTTCCTCATCATAAATGAGTATGATCAATCCAACTCCAAAGAAAAAAAAAGTAAACAAAAATATGACAAAAAATTAATAATAATACATGAGTTTCTGATGACTATACAAATTAATCCATAAAACAAATATGTCTGTATATATTCCATGCTGATCCTTTTGTTTTTTTATTTAACACACTGCTATCTCCAGCTATATTTTCACAATGAAAGTAATCAACATTGAACTTCTTTAGAGTGTTTTTGGAAATAATTTTTATAACATAAATGGGGTATGCCTCTCTATATAAACCTTTTTTAATAGTAATGTTCCACAAAATATTTGTAAAAGCTTCTTTAATCAATGTGATTTTCATTTTCATCCCTCTCTCTATATCCACAAAAGTCAACTTCTTAAATATAATTTTATTTTAAAAAAAACTGTCTCTAATTTGCAATTTAAAACAGAGTTATTACATTATGGCATAACTAATAAATAAACACAAGTTTCTAAGTAGCTTTAACATGTTCTATAATTCTTTTACTAATTTAATTTTCATCCATATCAACTATTCTCTTATGAATTTCATTAATTCTATTTAAAATTTTGTTAAATTCAAATCCATTCTTTGCAAATACTGCCAGATAAGCAGCAAATTTAATGTAATGAACTCTCCTTTCTTTGGTGCTAATTCAATTATTAGTCTGGCAGTTTGTGGAATGACAGAATGGTGAAATGGCAGAATCTAGAGTTCAAAGATTCAGAGATTAATAACTCCAACTTTATCATTTCCAAAAATAAATTATTCAGTCATTTAATCCAATTACAATAATCATAAATGAACTATCTTAAATAAAGTAAAGATTTATTTTAGGAAAATTCAGCTTTTCTAAATATGTTTAATACAATGGAAGGGGGGGGGGAGAGAAAATAAATATCCTTAATTACATGTATTTCCCCTGGAAGAGAGCCATTTAATCATAAAAAAAACTCCTCTACCTTTTCTCATACAGGATCTATACTAACCTTTCCAACTTAGGCTTTTCTTTTCAAAATCTCCAATCAAATAACAAAATTACCCTTTGCAGATCAATAGAATAAATATTCTTTTCTAAATAACTCTCAATAATAATTTTTGTAATTCAATTAAATTCCTTTCACTATATCTTTAAAAATAAATTATTTTTCAAAAAAAAACTAAAAAATACTTAAGCTATTTTTTTTCTAATCAGATAAAAGTGAGATTAAATTATTAATTCTAAAATTTTTACTTTTCGTGCCATAGGAAAAGTAATCAAATGTTTTATTATTAAGAAATTTGTAAAAAGTTTGAGGACAAAAAATGATAGATCTGAATTGTAATCCATGGATCTTGTTCCATAATCTCCACTTTATAACACTGCACTAAACTGTGCATTAAGCCTCTTCACAGTTCATTATTAATTTTTACACACATTCAATATTTATCCTATTCCATTTTCTTTTTCCACAGTTGTGCTGTTTTATTCTTTCGGATTTCATTGATACTATAGTTACTTAAATTTTATTATTAAATATATAATTATCATTTTCTCAACTTTAATCTCTAAAAAAATTTTCCTAATATTTTTATTCAGTTTATTCATACTTTATATCTATGGGGGGGGGGGGGGGCTATTGATCATCTAACTCAATGATAAATTACTCAATTTCCTCAAATCCCCTCTCTCCATAATTTTCAGTCACTTATTTGCAGAAGAACCTCAAGAACTTTTGCCATTTTTAATCTCATCTACAGTCTTTATAATCACATCCTTTTATTATTATTATTATTATTATTAATCAATATAATTAATCCTAATCTACAAATTCTTCTTAATCAACATCAAGATTTAGTATTTTTACTATACAAATGATTTATTTTTATTATGCAAATTATTAACATATTCTTCTTATCTTTAAATAGACTTACTTTCTCTACGAGGAAAAAAACTGACTGAAACCTTGATTATAATGTCTCTCGATAATAATTAACTTCATCTTAAACCCATCAAGGATATTAATAATCTAAATGATCTATCTATATCCAATTCAAATAATTCATAATCAGCAAAAATAACAAAACCATAATAGTTCTTTTAATGGATTTTAATAATATCTTTGTTAGAGATATATGATAAAAATAAATAACTTTATAAACTTAGCACAATTTATAAAAATCTAAACTGAATCTGAGATTTAAAAAAAAAAGAAAAGACATGAATTAGACTTAAATCACAATGCTTAAAAACCAAAAACATTTAAAATCCCATATAAATAAACTTTATTAGTTATTCTTTAGATTAGAGATTATCAAAATACAAAAGCAGATACCTTGTATGAGAGTGGTGTAGTAAAAATTACATTGCAGAAATATTCTTTATTATTTAAAATCCCATAGTTTTGCCTTTTCTTCAAAACTTATACACTGTATACAATAATTTTACCACAGTCCAAAATCGAGAATAGGGGAATCTTAAATTAAATAATCAAATTCTAAAATATAAAATATCTACGCATCATTTTAGAAGACACACAAAAAAAAAACCCCTTAAAAAGTATTTCAGATAAGAATTTAAGTAAAAAACTAAAACTTTAAAAATCTGATCAGATTCATTCTAAAACTAATTTAGAAAAAGTTTAATTAAAAAACATATTTAGCATAAATAATTAAGATAAACATACATCCCATATCAGATGGATTGTTTTGAATTTTTTTAATAATTGGTTTAAATTTTGTTAGAGTCACTCCATATAACCATGAAAAAAATTTTTTGGGATCAAAATACAAATACGTATTGTGTTCTAGAAATATATATATATATATTGCAATATATATGATGTTATTAATTTAAGTCATATGATGTATGATTTGATGTTTTTTTTACTATTTTTAATATCATGATACATACACATTAATTTTAAT
Source organism: Epiperipatus broadwayi (assembly GCA_028023455.1). Taxonomy (NCBI): domain Eukaryota; kingdom Metazoa; phylum Onychophora; class Udeonychophora; order Euonychophora; family Peripatidae; genus Epiperipatus; species Epiperipatus broadwayi. Next base: position 413,338 of record JAQFVV010012825.1, read on the forward strand.
TTACAACAATTTTAATTCATTTTAGACATCTCTGAATATATTTTACTTAATTTAGGTATATTTTTATGTCTGTGATTTCAATGTTTATTTCAAGAGTGCTTAATGATTGATTGGTTTAATAGCTTAATAAATATTCTATTATTGTAAAAGTGGAATTTTTATTTTATTTTGAAAATATGAATTCATTATTTAGATTGCATTATTTAATTAAAAGTTTAGTTTTTGATATCTATACAATATTAAAACTTAATACTCACACACTATAATACAATTTTATTTTAGTTAACAGCAAAAGAATCAATATTTTTAGAGAATTTTCTATTTTATTATTACAATCAACATTTTTTTGTTTATTATTCTATTCCAGTAATTTAAAATATTTTTTAAAATGTTAAAAAATAATCAAATAAATGTTAGAAATTTCAGTTTTAATATATATATATTAATTTTGTTAATTTCAGAAACGATTTCTAAGAAAAGAGTTTGTAAATTTAATGAAAAACTTTTGAAAAAATTTCCATTTATTAAAAAAGTCATACTAAATTCAAATATTCGGTGTATGATCTATGAATTTGGAATTTTCCATTTCTTCTAGTAGAAAGAATAATAAATTCAAGACACCCTCAAAGAAAATGTAAATGGGATATATAATTAGCTACAAGTTAAAATATTCTTAAATTTTTTCACACAAAATTTTTAATGAAAAAGAAAAAAAACTTGAAAATCACAATCATTACTTCAAATCAATGGACTATATATCTAAAATTATAAAATCATTGTTTGAACACAAATTTTCTTATTATTCTGCCATACTTTCTTCGTCAACTAAAAGTTGCACTTGATAATATTCAATTTATTATCCTAAGATGAAATGCTTCAACCTATAAAGATATAATTTCCTTATCTTACAAAATATTCTGACCAATGACATGGAATTCAAATCAGTTTTGGATTTAATTTCCCTTACTGAATAAAAGTAAAAAATGATCTCAAATTCTATTTCAGAAATATTGCATTGTACAGACAAAATAATATTTATTATCATTTATCTAAATAATTAAGTAATATTTATTAAGGCAATAAACGTAAAGCATGTGTGGTTGAAAATGCGAAGGTAGGGACTTCTACAGGTCTTAACCACAAGCTTACGCTTTGGGAAAAAAGAGGGGAACCCTTCCTTACTTCAACCTACTTTCTATATAAATAGGTGAAGCTGAAGCAATTAGATCTGAGAGCATGAAGCTATTCAATACTTCACTGATTAAGTCCACAATTCTTATTATACATTAGTACTCATGAAATCTTTCGATTTACAATGAGTCAATGGAAAAATCTTTATAGTTAGAAATCTATTACGATAATTTAAAGTTGTAATTATAAATTTATTTAACACACATTGATTACATAAGTAATATTTACTAAGGCAACCTAAAGCATGTGCTGTTGAAAATGCGAAGGTAGGGACCTCTACAAGTCTTGACAACAAGCTTAAATAGGTGAAGCTGAAGCGGAAGGGTTCCCCTCTTTTCTTCCAATGCGTAAGCTTGTGGTTAAGACCTGTAGAGGTCCTGACCTTTGCATTTTCAACTGCACATGCTTTAGGTTTATTGCCTTGGTAAATATTACTTATGTAATCAATGTGCTTTAAATAAATTTATAATTACAACTTTAAATTATCGTAATAGATTTCTAACTATAAAGATCTTTCCATTGACTCGTTGTAAATCAAAAGATTTTGCCAGTACTAATGTATAATAGAAATTGTGGACTTAATCAGTGAAGTATTGAATAGCTTCATGCTCTCAGATCTAACTGCTTCAGCTTCACCTATTTATATAGAAAGTAGGTTGAAGTAAGGAAGGGTTCCCCTTGTGTCCCCTCTTTTCTTCCAATGTGTAAGCTTGTGGTTAAGACCTGTAGAGGTCCCTACCTTTGCATTTTCAACCGCACATGCTTTAGGTTTATTGCCTTAGTAAATATTGCTTACATAATCAATATGCATTAAATAAATTTATAATTACAACTTTAAATTATCTTAATAGATTTCTAACTATAAATACCTTTCCATTGACTCATTTCGCGAATACTAATATATAATAGGAATTGTGGACTTAATCAGTGAAGTATTGAATAGCTTCATTCTCTCAGATCTAACCGGTTCAGCTTCACCTATTTATATAGAAAGTAGGTTGAAGTAAGGAAGGGTTCCCCTCTTTTCTTCCAATGCATAAGCTTATGGTTAAGACCTGTAGAGGTCCCTACCTTTGCATTTTCAACCGCACATGCTTTAGGTTTCTTGCCTTAGTAAATATTACTTACGTAATCAATGTGCATTAAATCAATTTATAATTACTAAATAATTAAAACACCTAGTTATTAGTATCAGTTATGCTGGTCATATTATCTACAATGCCATTCAAACAATTGTAATTTGCTTAGAATGGAAATTCAAAGTATAAATATTAAAATTTATTCACATTTCCATATGTACCCAGTTTGGATGAAATGCTCAAGTGATTTTGGATAGATAATGAAATGGAATATCACTGACTGCTAGATTTTGGAAAAACAAAGTGGTTGGTGTTACTACTGGTAGTTGAAAGAATAGATTATTTGGGTCTTTAAAAACATTTTTTTTTCTTAACAAAAAATGTTCTATGGTTATAAAAAATATCTTCTTAAATAAACAAGTTGAACTTTTTTTTTTTTTTCAATAACAAGTTGTCAATATTCTTTCAAGCAATATAAAGAATTGAGAGAGAAAAACAACAATGAAAATTTCACAAGAAAATAATTTAATTTTTTAAGCACAAAGAAACTATTGCCTGTGAATTTGTTTCTTCCATTGCGAAACAATTCATTCAAATATTAATAATGAATAATTCAATTATGACTAACTCTATCATAATAAATAATTCAATTATTTTATATGGCGCGATGTTTATAAACTGTAATATTTAAACAGAATTAAACTGTTGCACATGCACTTTGCAGATTTTAACTATAAATGACTGAATACTAATACTTCAAACACATGATAAAGTCTTTGGAAAAGATAGAGTGGTATCTTTTCCAAAGACTTTATCATGTGTTTGAAGTGTTAGTATTCAGTCATTTATAGTTAAAATCTGCAAAGCGCATGTGCAACATAATAAATAATATATAGATAACTGGGGAAAAAAGCCAATTAAAAGTCAACATTCTGAAGAATATCATAATTACAAAATACAATATTGTTGAAGTGCTTTAAAAATTTAATCAGTAAATAAAGAATTCTCAAAGAAAATACAAATTCCTGATAACTAGGAAATAAAATCCTTTTAAAATGTAATGGTTTCTAAGAAGTTGATTTTTATTATTGTATCTTACAAAATATTTGAAAAGAAATATTGTTTGTAATAAAACATATTATGCATTAATGTTATTTGTTTTCAAAGTTGTCTTTTCTTAGATTGTTATTGAAACATTTGGTCATCCTAAATATATATGTATTAACAACCTTCCTCCCCAGATGAAATAGCTAAATTTAAAACTATATTTGTTTTCCCCCTTATATAATAAATCAAGCACACTTTTTTTTTCTGCAAATACTCTACATTTTTCTTCCAATTTTGTATGCATATCTAAATCTTCTTCAGTATTAATTTATACTCCCATCATATCTAAATCTTCTTCAGTATTAATTTATACTCCCATCCCCCCCCCCTTTTTTTTTTACTTCACCAAATTCTTCATTTGTAATTAAAAATATTTTATTCTTTAACCTTTCTTTGATTTCAGTCTTTATATACTGCTTTGATTTTATTTTATTTTAAGAAATTCTTACTTTTTAATTTTTAATTAATTAAAAATTTTCTTAACATTTTTGTGCAATCATCATGTTATCATCAAAATCTACATTAACTTCAGAATTAACAATAGGTACACTTGATACTGTTCTTATACTTTCCTCAGATTAGTCTACCTGAAATGCATTTTTACATGCAGAACTTTCTTAATATACACCAGGGATGCCCAACCCGTAGCTCGCGAGTCACATGTGGCTCGCGTAACTGTTTAATGTGGCTCGAATTGTACTCTTCAAAAAAATTGATAAAATATTTTGTTCCTTGATGGCACATGCACACACTAAAAAATAAACATTTTTACAATACAAACAATAACGATATGCAGTGTCAGGTTTCACATTAAATAAAATATATTTTTCCTGTAATTGTAATTTATATGTATGTTACCAAATTTTTAATAAATAAAATGTATTTACATTTTTTTTTCTTTTTAACATATTACACCATTTTTTTTTTTTTGCTGTACACGTTTGGTTTGGTGCTATATATATATTGTGTTTAGTGCTCTTGTATATATTGTTGTTTTTATCGAGAAAGATCCTTGTAGACGTTTGGTTTGGTGCTGTATATATATTGTGTTTAGTGCTGGAAATAGTTTTTATCGAGATAGATCCATGTACACGTATATATTTTGCTGTATATATCGATGTTTAGTGCTGTAAACAGTTGTTTTTAATCCGTGTACACGTATATATTTTGCTGTATATATATATATATATTGATGTTTAGTGCTGTAAATAGTTGTTTTTATCGAGATAGATTCGTGTACACATATATATTTTGCTGTATATATTGATGTTTTCATCGAGAAAGATCCGTGTACACGTTATTTTGGCCACATTAGAAACGGCGGATTGATACCAATGTGAATAGGCCATCCCCCCCCCCCCCACATATCTCCCTACATTGCAGGTTTAGTACCCAAGTACCATGTTTATAAATGTAATATGAAAAATGTAATATATAATTGTGGCTCCCCAAATTTTTTTAAATTCTCAACTGGCTCTAGTTTCCAAACTAAAAGTTTCAAAAATATTGATATCCTTATCTGAATGTAATAAATTAAAAGGAATGTTACTTCATTCATGGAAAAACATTAAATAAAACTTTAAAGCATTTTTGGTATTGAACATTATTTTCAAAGATAATCTTTTTAAAAAAAAAAACGAACAGAAATATAAAATTATAACATTTAAGTGTGCATTAGTTATTCTGTTTGTACTAAGTTTATATTATTAATGAACTGTGCCTCTTTAATTTTCCATTTCGATAAATATAAAATCTAATAAAATTCATCTCAATGCACTTTAGAACGTACACACTTAATATATAATTTCACATTTCCATTTCAACAAGGGTACTCAATGCTGAAAATGCATTAATGCTGTATTTAATGTTTTCTAATTTATGAATGAGTATTAATATTTTTGTTAATTTACTAAAATTGCATCTCTCATCTCCTCTCATTTTTCCTACAATCCATAACTTGACAGTTTTTCCCTTTTTTTGATCTTTCTATTATCATTATCTTTAAATAAGTAATCTTTTTTTTTTTCAAATACTTGTTCAATTTTGTTATATATTATCCACTTACTTGTGATCATAAAAATCTAAATAACTTAGAAAAACTTTTAAATTAAATGTCAACAATCTTCTACAGATAGATTACTCTTAATCCAAATATCACCAGTTGAAAACTTCTACCATTCAGACAAAATTACAAAGTACTGTTTTATTATATTAAATACTGATATATAAAAATGTTCTGTATTAAATATAAACATATTTTGTATTTTAAAGTATTATATTGTTATTAATAAATTTATTCAGTTTACAAAAAATATTTTAATATATATAAACAATAGATAGTAAAATTAATTATTATTTTAAGAAAGGTTTATTATAGAAATCTGAAAAGTTCAGCAAAAAGTTAGCTATAGACCTATGATTTTAAATTACTATACTGCTAGCCCACTGTGTTTATAAAATTCTTACTCAAAATACAATTTGCTTTGCTTCTCCAGCTGAATAAGTCATTGCTGAATAAAAAAGCTTCCTATATCTATTAGTCTTCTTTCCATATTACATCAATCTTATTACATTTCTAATGATAGATGTATATTTTCTCTTGTAACTTATTATTTTAATATTCCATTGATCTATTCTTTCAATAGGTTTAACATATTTTATTATTTGAATTGATATATGCAATGTTGAAAAATTATTACAATGAGAATATTTTTATTTTATTTTATCTAACATTTTCTTTACCACCTTATTCATTTTCAAATAAACTATTAACATAATTATACATTGGTTGGTCTAATTGCACCATTTATTTTAATTGCCAAATGTTTTTAAAAAAATTCAAGTTTGATATTTTCCAAATACAGTTTACTCTTAATAATACACAGATTAATATAGAATGTATTTTAAGTGATATTCTCCTCTCTCTTCACTCAAAACATTGTCTTTTTTCTAAGCTGTATGTTATTATTAACAGTTGTGTGTACTTGGAAACGTATAAAGTTTGAACTTTTCTAAAAACATTTAATAATTTAACTAGATGGTGAAAATTGTCCAATATATAATTACAAGTAAAATGTCATCAGCACAGCACTTCAGACAAATATTAAACGAACAATGAATTACAAATATGTCTACTGCATTCAGATTTGTAATCTCATTACTAAAATAAAATGTACATAAATAAATGTAATATCTTATTCACATAACAACGAAGTTCAAATATGCTGCCCTAATAACTCACAAATCAACTCAGGGATTTATTTTAACAAATTGTAAATAATGCCACTTCCTCATGTCAGTGCTAATTTATCAGTTAGCTATGCTAGTGATCTAGTCTGAATTTGAAGATGTAGAGTTTTTTTTTTAAGTTTAAGTTATTGGCTTAAATAGTATAAAAAAATAAGAGATGGTACAAGATGCTTAAGTGCATTAGTTCCAGCAGTGTAGCCATCCAAAATAAAAACTAAGTACAGTAGTAAGCAGCAGTATTACGAACAAAATAAAACTCATGAGGATAAATAATGAGAATGTGCAAAATATTTATTTGTTAAGCCATAATAATGTGAGGGGAAAAACAGAGTTCTTATCATATTATTTTATCATGGCAAATTATAAAGACACTAAAATCATCTTAATAGAAAATATCATCATCATCATATATAGACTATATCAGTATTTAAATATAGATATATATGTAAATAAACATAGATAAAAAATTAGCTATATATTGAGACATTTTAATTTCATCTCATAATAAATAACATATATATATTGTACTGGTCAAAAAACCTCCACCACCTAAACTGCAAATCATATCCAAACATAGTCAAACCAAACTGAATTCAAACCCAACTCACCAGCTCAGATCAGTGGATGATCTAAATTGACGGCACAATGCTATGCACCAAGGAACTAGCTCAATGGTTGGTGATGATTTGAGACCCCTGAACTGACATTAATATCAGATAATAAACTGACTAAAGATAATTTTAGGTCGAATCATATGTATATGTTCGGGTTGCCAACACAGACAGCGAGCATTAACATTAAAATAATTATTGAATAAAGGAGTTAAGAGACCAAGTGTGTTAATAAAATATTTAATAATACTAGTAATAGTTTTGTTCAACCTTTAAATGATGATTATATTGATCACCTCTAGCCTTTAACAGAGTTTATAATTACAATAAGAATGGCAGTCCTTATTATATGCCAATACTATTATGCAATATTATGAAAGTCTATATGTCTATGCCCCCAACAAGAAAATAAAGGCAGATAAAGGCATTCAGTGGTGACGGAAATTATGAGTCTTATTTTATATAAAAGAATGTGAGATTTATTTTCACATTCGCAAATCAATTCATGAAGAGTAAGATACGTATTTAGGGCATAACTTTAACCTTTACTAGAAAACTTATTTAAGTAGAGATGACTAAGAATTTGTTCGACTTTAATGAAATCACTTCATCACGAATTACGAGCACAAGAGCGGGCTTTACTGGAACAGAGAGGTAACGGTGCTGACGAATTATGAGCTATAAAATGAACATGAAAGATAATAGCTTGTCGGTGATTTGAGTAGTATGGCGGCTTGTATTTTACAAGTCTTACTGCCCTTTAAGGAGACATGGAACACGGGGAGATCCAGGCCGAGTCATAGCTACAAACCTTTGATGTTCCAAATATAATGTAAGCGGGAGAGGAAGTGCTTTCTTCCTCTATACTTTAAAATAACAGTAATATCACCACTGACAAGCCTACAGAGTGGAAGATTGCCCTACATCAGCAATGTTTGAAGATGATGACTTGATAGTCACCGTTTGAATAATAAAACCTAATTTATTATAGAATGCTCTATGTGATGACTTGATCAAATTAAAGTCAAATGAGCTTTTAACTAAAATTATTTTAAAGCATTTATAAAATTATATTAATTATGCCCCAAACATCATGCCCTTCCTGAATATTAATAGATAGTAAAAACAATTTGGATTAGAATGTATTCATTTGATTCATTTATCAACCCCTTTGCAAAAATATTGTAACATTATATATGAGTAAATAAATATTGGTGAACACGAGAAAATAGCTGGGGCATAGATTAGAAACGGAGCTAATAATTTATTATTAGCCAATTATAAAAATAGCAAATATTTAATAAATTCTTTTGACTCGATGATTAATAGAATGGTATAAATTTAGTTCTAATAGGTGGAAATTACTATCAGATTTAATGTTTTATTACTTGTATAAGGTGAATGGAACAAAGGAGATCATCGAGTCGAAGGATTATTGGCATATAATTAAAAATAAATGACATTAATAAATCATTCAATAAATATATATATAATACAGTAAATGAACCACCATCATAAGAAAGGAAAGTTAAATTTAAAGACTAGAGGTTGAGAGAATTACTACACGACTTAAATATAGCATAAATAAAAGAAAGTTTTGTACATATTATTATATTAATAAATGAGAAGAGCTTTTAAAAGGAGTGTAAAATAAAGTTCGGAAACTGGCCAGAAAGTTATGGTTCATTATGGAAATATATTACCATTTCTTCCAGGGTTGGTTCCTTAGTTTACATGTCCGAGTTGGTGGAGATGTAGGCGCGCATTTGGTAAATTACTTGAACGGCATTTTGATTGATTTTGGCAGCATGATTGGTCCAGAAAAGGTTTAGCAACTTCACTGAAGATTTTCAGGGGACTTCAGGCACAGTAGCCAGATTCCTGATGTTTAGCCCCTCACCATGATAGAAACACTATTTAAATTCATAATTTTAAAACGCACAGAGTTTAATGGTACTTCTCTAAAACAAAGATGGCTTCTCTTTTCTCCAAACTTTTCAGAGCTATTTATACTGTGTCTGATGCCTTCGGGCTAGCACTTCTTTCATTTTCAATGTTGATAGTTTCTACTAATTGATTTTAGATACATTCCTTCGATAAGGCTTTCAAACTCATTAACTTGAATTCATTTTCTAATTAGAAAATGAATTTTTAAAATCAGAAAAATGATTTTAATTAGGAACCATCCTTACATTTTAAATAATTATCTTTTTTCTAATTAATAAAACTTTATTCATTGTTTTTGGAAAGGGACAATCTGAAAGCTTATCGAAAGAATGTAGCTTTTAATCGCTAAAATTTTAACAAATTATTTAAAAGTAAAATAAAACATTCCCAACGCAATGAAACTTTAGAACAAATATATATATTTAAATATTTATAAATATATACTTACATTCCACGCAGTTATAATATATATAAATTCATGAATAATTTTATCATGAATTTATTAATAGCATTGATTAATTTAAACCTTAAACTAGTTAATTTTAACACACATTTATATAATAGTTTTTCTTTAAGAAAACTAGCGTGGATTGACTGTATAAAGCCCCATTGCATCGGAAATTTAAGGTTAGTACTAGGGTTTGAAGTGGGCTTATGGCTAGATGTCATGAAGCTAGGATGAAACTCAGATCTGACTGCTTCAATATATGCTGTGTGAGGAATGTTGAAATTATTTTAAGTATTTTCTTTCGATTAATTCCTGTGATTCTTTCTATATTTTAATTGAATAGATAATATTTATTATTTTAAATTTTTTAAAAAAAACTTCCATTTTATTTTTCTCACATATTTTAATTAAAATATGTGTTTTTATTTTATACTGTATTATAATTAGTTTTATATATGTGGAAAAAAAAAAACACATTTCGATGACAAACTTTTTAAATGATTGCAGTACTTACAGTAAACATGATTTTAAAAACACTGTAAATATGTAAAAACACATTATTGTAAAAATAATTCTCAAAATCTATATAAATTGGCAACAGAATGTTGTTTAATAGAGTGTCAATAATTGAGTTATAAATTAATACCTAAGAAGTCAAACAATGGTTGAGAGTGATATTAGAAATGAATGGTAGATAGCTGTTGGCAAAAGATAATGCAAAATGAGTGGATAGAAAGATGCCTGTGTACCAACTACTTGCTTACCTCTGACGTTCTAACCACCCAAGAAGATAACAAATCATCTTTATAAGCTGAGATTATATAAAAATTATAAAAGCTTATCTAGTTATAACTAAATAACTAAGTTATTGCCAAACATCTTAAGCCTATAATTAAAGCTAATGTTTGGTAAGAAATACTTTTTAAAATACTACTACAAATACGAAGCCAGTTTAATTAAAAAACAATCTAAAACCATTGAAGTTAAATCATTTGTTTAAAGAAATCAGACTTTACATCTCATTATAAATATGCTATACACCTTGCCAAAATTGTTAAAAAAAGGAACTTTATAGTGTTATCTAAAATTCTATAAGTATATTTTAATAATATATAATTATTATATTTTTGATATGATCTATTCCTAATGATCAAATATTTAAAATGATTTATAACTGTCATAATATTATCTATTCATTTATATATGATTGATATTGATTTGTCATAAATATTTCTTTGGACTATTGCTCTAAACATTAATCTACTGCTTGAAAACAGAAATTAAACTTTCCAAATATTTATAATTATTGATTATAAAATTTAAAAAGATAAATCCATATTTATAATCATATGCTAAATAGCTAAATTAAAATTTTTAACATGAATTCATTATCATCATGTAAATGACAAACTCATATATTTATGTTATTAGTTCATTTACTAAATTTTGTATTTTATTAAATTTCAGACATTATTATTTTTGCTCATGTTTTTAAATTATTTATTTTATCATTATAATTGAAGTTCATGCATCTTGTCTAAGCTTGACTACAGGTAAAACTAGTACCCTAAAATAAGTATGTTTCCAATACTGATGTATATAGATATCTATATGCATGTAAACATATACACCCATATAAATTAGTATGTTCTATTAAAAATAGGACTTAGTACATAAATTAACCAGTATCAGGTGCATCACAAATAGGTTATTTGACATTATATTTTATAAAATCTACTAAAATTATTTATTTATGCTATCTATGAAAATTTATAGAAGCTTATGAACTTATATATAGCAACATTTGATAAAAAATCAATGAAACCACTTACAGGACATTATGTTTCTGTCTTCAAAACTGACTTTATCAACTGTCTGGGAGATTAATTGAAATCACATCAAACACAGGAATTCAGTTTGCATTTAAACATACTTTCAATAACACAATTTGATATTAAAATTTGAAGAAATTTTTGCAGTAATTTAATCTATCAGTTTACAGTTAATAGACAAAACAGAACTTATAATCCAACTTATATTTTAAATAACCTTGTCTTCAAATAAACATTTTAAATGTGTAAATATTAATTAATTAAATACCATATAAATATACAATGTATTATTATTTATTTATGTCCTATAATCTTATCTATGATTTTTAATCAAACACTGCTATATATAAGATCATAAGTTTTTATTAATTCACAAACAGGCTATAAATAAATAATGTTAATAAATTACATATCTGAGTGGTATTTAATTATTCTTAAATAAAATATTTCATAATATAATCTAAATCACAATATAACAATACAACTATTGTATAAAACAGAAAAACTTAGCGCTTGGCAATAATGTTTTATATTGTTTTATTTTTTTTTTTTTAAGTTTCTCTGTTTTATACAATAGTTGTATTATTATATTGTATTTTATTTTTATAATAACAGAAGTATTTGATATAAAATATAATCTGTAATAAAAACACTGAATTGAATATGAAGCTCCATTATTTTGTGAACAAAGCTCCAAATTTTAGATACTCAGTTTATCATTCATCAACCTATATTTTTACAACAAATACTTTTTGTTACCTATTTATATAACACATACAATCAAAAGATTAGTTACAATATTCTTTTATAATATAGGGTATATGAGCACAGACTTTCACACCACCCATCTCTCTTCACTCTATCTAATAACACTGATACACCTAAACACATATATGCTGAAAAGATAAATAATCACCAATATACGTATTTCATGCTAAACCAGCAATCATCAGTTGGTCCAGACTATCATCTTTACACACATATATAGTATAAGTGCTCAGATATATATTAAGATAGACTATCCTCATAGTTTAATGGACAGGCTTCAATCCACTCCACACTCCAACTCTTCAACCGTCCATCCAATTGAAAATCTGATGATGGAATGCTCAAAGGCCACCCTGAGGCCGAGATTATTGTCACACCCATGTTGACCTAAAGTCAATCTGAACCCCACATGTATGGACGGTTGAAGAGTTTGAGTGTGGAGTGGATTGAAGCCTGTCCATTAAACTATGAGGATAGTCTATCTTAATATATATCTGAGCACTTATACTATATATGTGTCTAAAGATGATAGTCTGGACCAACTGATGATTGCTGGTTTAGCATGAAATATGTATATTGGTGATTATTTATCTTTTCAGCATATATGCGTTTAGGTGTATCAGTGTTATTAGATAGAGTGAAGAGAGATGGGTGGTGTGAAAGTCTGTGCTCATATACCCTATATTACATATATATATAGCCACAGGTATATAACAAGCCTGTGTTTCAGTTATTACATTATAGAGATGTCTGCCCATCCTTGCATATGTATTAAATGGATTATGTCCTGTACATGTGGGGTTCAGATTGACCTTAGGTCAACATGGGTGTGACAATAATCTCGGCCTCAGGGTGGCCTTTGAGCATTCCATCATCAGATTTTCAATTGGATAGACGGTTGAAGAGTTGGAGTGTGGAGTGGATTGAAGCCTGTCCATTAAACTATGAGGATAGTCTATCTTAATATATATCTGAGCACTTATACTATATATGTGTGTAAAGATGATAGTCTGGACCAACTGATGATTGCTGGTTTAGCATGAAATACGTATATTGGTGATTATTTATCTTTTCAGCATATATGTGTTTAGGTGTATCAGTGTTGTTAGATAAAGTGAAGAGAGATGGGTGGTGTGAAAGTCTGTGCTCATATACCCTATATTACATATATATAGCCACAGGTATATAACAAGCCTGTGTTTCAGTTATAATATTCTTTTATGTTTTTCCCTGTAAATAATATTGCTTTTTTTTTAAAAAAAGAATATATATGAAATAATCATAAAATGTTTACCCAATAATATCTCCAATACTACTTTTTAAAAAAATATTTCCACAAGACATAATTCTATATATATATTGCTTTTTAAAAAATAATAATAATTACTATCATTAATAATTTTGAATGCAAGTACTGTATTAGAAAGAAAAAAAAAGGGATGGGTATTCATTGAACTAATAATGTATTTAGATAATTAACTATTTATATAAAATATATAAAAACTTTCAAAATAAAACTATAAAATGCAATTAACCATTTAATTTTTTTTTTTAAATTATTCAATATTGTCTAATGACAGAATAAATCCTATAATTCCCATTTCCAACTGTAAATTCTTAACTTTTGTTGAAAAAGATTTTACAATCCGTTTTTATTTTTCCACTAATCCTTGGGAGATTTGTCATCTGCTTCACTCATATCAGTTCAACATAATTTTGAAAAATGTTATTCATAAAATATATATATACATTTGTGTGCAAAAAAAAAAAAAAGAATTTTATTAATGTTGATCTCAAAAGCTTTAAAAATATTATTTAAAAAAAAAATCTGCTAATATAACATTCATTTAACAATTCTTTAAAATAAGTAATATTTATAAAAATTGTTATTTATAAATTGTGTAGGTATTAATATTATTTACATTAGTAATTGTCTAACCTATGATTCCTAAACCACTTAATGACCTGCAAAAGCATTTAGAATGGCTTTGATTGGTAAACTTACAAACCTAAAATATATATCATACCATTTACAACTTCCTTAAGTACTTTAACAATACTATTTTTATATGAAAACTTTATTCTAACAGTTCTGACTGATCTGCAGTCATGATCAGAGCTATAATATCCAAATATATAATTATACAATTAATACATTTTATACACATTTATATACATAATTAAGTACACAAATAAAAATATACACTTTAACCTGACTATTATAAATAATTATTTCCCATTTTATTACTTTACTCTTAATTAATTCTATTCATATTTACTTTATTTTATTTTTAAAATTATTTATTATAATTTTAAAAAACTTTACTTTTTTATTCTATTTACTACATGTTTTTTTTTTACTTATATTTTTTTATCAACTTTTAACCTTTTCTTATTTTTATTAAATATTTTATAATTTATTATTAACTTTTTCCAAATTACAAATTATCTTTTTACATTACAAAAATACTCACTTCTTTACAATCCTGTTTCTACAACTGATAAAATTTTTTAAATGTTTATACTTGTTTAATACCTCCCTCTATTCTCATTTTCTTCAACTTTATTCTTTTAACCTTTTCATATTAAAACAATTATTAATAATAATTGTTTATAAAATTATTGTCTTTATCCAAAAATTCTTATTAAGATTTCGTTTTATATTTTTAATGAATATTACCTCTTTAATTTTCCTATTCCTTCTATTATTTGTATAATTAATCATTTTTATACTAAAAAATCATCTATTTATTTGCAGTCATTCGAAGCAGGTCATAGGTTTGAGAAAGATAGTATAAAAATGATTAATTATAAAAATACTAGAAGGGATAGGAAAATTAAACAAATAATATTGATTAAAAATATAAAACAAAATCTTAATAGGGATTTTGGGGTAAAGACAATAATTTTATATACAATTATTATTAATAATAGCTTGAAGATGAAAAAGGTTAAAAGAATAAAGTGGAAGAAAATAACAATAAAGGGAGGTATAAAGCAAGTATAAACATTTTGAAAATTTTGACATTTGGGTTTTGGAAATAGGAATGTAAAGAGATGATGTAAAAAGATAATTTGTAATGTAGAAAAAGTTAATAATTAATTATAAAATATTTAATAAAAATAAGAAAATATTAGAAGTTTATTTTGATGTTTATTAAAGATTAGAAGTTGATTAAAAATATAATTAAAAAGACAATGTATTAAATATTAGATATTTATTTTATATAGCAGTATGTTTTTTATAAACTGTAATCGTAATAATCAGTCATTAAGCTAATGCACATGTACTTAGTGGATTTTAAACTATAAATATAGAATAAAAAGTTACAGTTTTTTAAAATTATAATAAATAATTTTAAAAATAAAGTAATATAAAATAAATGTGGATAAAATTAACTAAGAGTAAAGTAATAAAATGGGAAATAATTATTTATAATGGTCAGGTTAAAATGTATGTTTTTATTTGTGTATTTAATTATGTATATTAATGTGTATAAAATGTATTAATTGTATAATTATATATTTGGACACTGTAACTCTGATGATGACTCAGGACAGTTGAAACTGTTAGAATAAAGTTTTCGTATAAAAAATAATATTGTTAAGGTATTTAAGGAAGTTGTAAATGGTATGATATGTAAAAGTAGAAATCAATACATAAGGAAAGGAAGAAGAATAAAATTATTAAACATAAAATAAACTGAAATTTCAAAAGATTCATATTTTATCAATACTTATTTTATCACTGAATATTTTATATAAATGTATTAATTTTACTCTACCAATATTTTCCAAAAAAAAAATTCAAATAATTTTGCATCTCTTCCTGCATAGTTTTTAATAATGAGGGGGGAAATGGCAATATCTACTTTAATTTTGATTCACCTTATATCTCTGAATAAATCTTTGCCCAAATGAATTACATTTTAAATCTAGAATATTTTGTTCATATAAATAAAGTAAAATTACAATCCAGATAGTGCAGACAAAAACAAAACTAAAAAAGTTATTATTATAGATTACAGTTAAATTTTAACTAACATAAACATAACTTTTACATGTTTCTACTGTTTGAATCTTTCTAATAAATTTGATAAAAAAATAAAATGTTTTTCTACAAAGTGTTCTTATTTTCTATAAGAGTTTGCATTATAAAAATAATATAGTTTTTATCTTCATATACATATTAATGCATTTTTATTATTATTATTGATATTATATATAAAACTTATTAGTAATCATTACTTTACACATTGATTTGTTCATTTAAATTAAATCCAAAATATGAGTTTTTAAGGTTAGAAAAATAGTGGATCTACAAAATACTTAATATTACATAATATCTAGAACTCTAACTAATATTAAATTTCTAATAATTCTCTGAAATTATTTGTTTGTTGTTTTTTTTCTTAAATATATATTCTTTATTATTCTAATTTTTGTTATAAATTTCCTATTTATAGTGGTTAATTTTATGAACTGACTACAAGCTTTCTTTCTATCTGAAAAAAAATCCTAAGACTGATTGGAAACCAAAAAAAATTTCAAATTTTACTCACCCTACAATTCATGTTTTTGGCATGGCACATCAATGTACTATCATTGCATTATGGGAAGAGCAAAAATAATAAAGTTCAAAACTAAAATACCTTAATGAAAACCAAATAATATCACTGATATATTTGAAAAAGTTAAATGGAGAGTTGGAATTAGTAGCAGAAGATAAAACATTAGATAAATAAAGTCTAAACTGAATCCCAAAAGTTTTTTAAATAGACCTAGAAAGAGACATTATGAGATAATAAAATTTATTGGATAATAGAAAAAAAATTATAGACTGGAATTATTATAATA
This sequence comes from Epiperipatus broadwayi, assembly GCA_028023455.1. Taxonomy (NCBI): domain Eukaryota; kingdom Metazoa; phylum Onychophora; class Udeonychophora; order Euonychophora; family Peripatidae; genus Epiperipatus; species Epiperipatus broadwayi. The sequence goes on from JAQFVV010012825.1 coordinate 430,427, forward strand.
AACTTAAAGATTTTCATCCTACAGTGAATCCACAAAGGTTGAAAGATAAATATATATATTTTTGCGTTAAAAGTCATTTTTTAAATAAAAACTTAAAAGTTGCATAAAGTAAAACTAACGCTAAAATAAAATATTGTTAAACGATATTTCGCACAGTGCTAAACTTAAAATTTTTCATAAACAAAAAAGTTTTGTATTTTTAATAAAATACAAGATTGAAATTAAAAATTTTAATAAAATACGAAGTTAAAATAAAACAAGTTTAGTAATCTTAAGGAAGTGTTTTATTCTAAAGCGTTAATAAAAAATAGTAAGTTTTGTGCGAACCAACGAATAATCGAAGGAGCCAAGGGAACGCTACATAAGCATGAAAGAAAGCAAGTTTATAAGAAATTCTGCTTTTGAAGTTTTAATCAAATAATAGTTATTGTTTCGTAATTCTTTTGTATAAATTGTTTGTTTAAATTTAAGTGCAGGTTGGGTTAGTTGCGTGTTAGCGGTGTAGTGTGTTTTCCATTCGATTAGAATATAGTCACGATACCACTGCAAGCCTTCGTGAATGCTAATGGGATTTGTATATTCCCTATGCAAGTGACTTTATCGTGACTTTGTATTTTGTCGGTTGTGTTTAATTTGGAATGTTTTTGACCGTGGAATGTGTGCAGCTGATCTGTCTCAACATTTTAAACAAATTTTATAAAATTCTTTGTGCGAACGTTTTAAATTTAAATTTAAGCGGGGGAGGCTAAGTTTTGTATGTTATATTAAGGGAGGGTAATCTTAGGTTTCATTTCGTAGTTGAATGGTTCAATGGTTGGTTATTTGTGTAATTAGTAGTGAGTAGAGGCCCGGGCGGTTAGTGCCACACCCTCTGTTTGCCTATGGATGGGTTTGTAAGTCAGCAGAGCCGCAGTCCTTCCTATGGGTTTTTTTATGTTCTCTTGCCAACAGATGTCACTTCCTGTTGGTGGAGAGTCAATGTCTTCTATTTCTACTTGTTCAGTGTACGTTTCCTGACAGTATAGTATTTTGTGTTGTCGTATCATGCTACATTGAATACATGAATGTATCAGATGGATTGGCAGTTTGGTTGCGAAATTTGTTGCCTAAGGTTAAATCAGGGAAGAATATTTTCTTTTCAAATGAGATCTATGTAGTCTATTCATACTTGACTATCTAAATAAAATATTAAACTCATTGAAACTTAGTTAAATGTAAAATTAAAAGTTAATATAAAAAAATCTAAAATGTTAAACTTATTCCTCAAAATTTAAATGTTATTTTATATGTGCGTAAATAAATATTTTTATGTGTTAATTTCTGGCAGTGGCTTTTATTCTTTTATATTTAAGATATAAAATTTATAGATTTTTATCTGCGTCTCCGCTGAGCTAGTGACTTGGGCTAACGATCGGAATATTTAAATAAAGTGGAATCTTAACAGCGCGTATCTGCCTACTCTATAAATTTTTCTAGGCTCAAATGCCTAGATGGCGCCCTGGTAGTTGCAGATATTGTTTTTGCGGTTAGATTCGATCTTCACTTTCATTTCGATCGTTATAATATATATATATATTGTAACACTCACAACATATAAGTTGTAAAAACCTATATATATATCTGTATTACATAAATTAATAATTTAAAAAAAATAAATTATTAAAAAACAGAGAAAATAAAAATAGTTATAAGTAGATTTTTTAAAATTAAATTAATAAGAAAAAAAAATTTTTTTCCAAGAATAAATTGTTTTTATTAATAATAAGGATGGGAAAGAGAATCATGTGAGATAAAGATTTAAAAAACCCTCTCTTCCTTTTATAATTGAAAAAAAAATGTAAAAGATTTTAAAATGAAATTTTCAATAGAATTAATATAAAAAAAAAATTGTGTAAGTTATCTCATCAGCAGGAATACACATAAATTAAAAAAATTCCTGGCCAATAAAATGGTAGGTGAATCTAAAAAAAAGATTAGATAAATAAAATGTAAAATGTAATTAAAAACCAAATTAAAATTATGATAAAAATTAGACAATGGGAAAACTAAGTATAAAAGTGGTGGAGTACAGTTATTCAGTTCAGTTCCAGTTGTTCAGCAGTTTTCTCAAGTTATGTTTTTCCAGTTCATCAGTTCATCGATTCATTCACCACTGATATTACTGAGAGCATAGCCAACAAGATTATCAGAGCTAATTCTTATTTGTTGTGAGAAATATAAATGTAGAAGTCATGAAGTAGCAACATGCATTGCTAAAGAGCTCTAGGAGAGTTCATCTGTGCTTTTTGCCCTAGGGCCTAAGCTCCATCAACTTCTAACCTGGGATCAATGTCTTAACCATAATATAGATGCTTCCACATACTCTCCCATTGTTCGTCAGAAACATGGAAAGAAACCCATGAAGACATCATTGGAGACCGAAAGACCAGCAATTTGGAAATCAAAACCAAAGGAAATTTTTCAACTGCTGAAACATGGCATCATCTCACCATAAAAAAAAACTAGGTAAATATAACTTTTCAATTGTAAATTAAGTGTCTACACATTCTTAAACAAATAAACTACAAATGAAGGACAATTAGTAATATTGAATTACTGACAATTATTGTATACTTATTTATTTTCTTTGTTTAATTGTATTAAATATTTATTTGACTTTTGTCTGTGTATGAATAAAAAGTGTTTATTCAAATGTTGCTTGGTCAATACTCTCTCCCTTTTATCTGTATCATCAAGAGTTTTAAGATTAGAAACATTTCCATATATTAATATTGTGAATCCCTTGATCAAGATGTTTGATTTAGCCTGGGTATAATTTAAGTGTTGGGTTCATGTGCCTGTCATCTGGGCATATCTACATATATGGCTAGATGAAGTCAGAGACTTGTTCTCAAAACAAATAAAGTGCTTTAGTATTTTGGATGTTGTATCATCAGTATGGAGGGATGTTATGGTCAAGAAAATGGTTGGGAAATGAGCATTAGGGTAGCCTCGATCTGGCTATAGGTGTCATTAATGGTTAATCTATCAATGATACTCTAACACTGTGTTTGAATGTGCAATACAATGCTAGAGGCATTAAATAAGTATGAAAAGAAATCATAATACTGGCAGTCATATAAGTAAATAATAAATTATTAAACAATCATTTTTCATAATGGATGGTTACAAATGCCAGTGTTTATTTCCCAGATCATTACAATATATATATATATATATAGTAACAGTACAGTAAGCTGAGGATTAATACAAAAAAAGCTATGGCTGCAATGTCACACAATTGGATACCTATTTGCACCAGAACACCACATTAGGGCATTATTATGAGATGAGAACTCATATCTCCCAATAAACAAAATATAAAATTTAATGTAAAAGGAATGTGCATGAGAGATCAGCACAGAACTAACTATATGTTCATTAGCATTACACAAAAATAATAACCATCCATTATCATGAAGGATCAACAATAAATGTAATTCAAGTCAATCTGGTGATGGAATTTGAATTGGGTCTACTATAGATCAAGCTAATTATTTAGACTTTGTCGGCTTGCAGCAGATTATTTAAACCATAATTAGGATGCACAAACCTAAGTGCTGATCCATCAGAATATATAACAATAAACCAATGCTGGGAACCTAAAACATGCTATCGTCATTAATGCTCTAACAACATAGTACCTTTAATGTACATGTCAACTATAAACTTAATTTCTAATAACTACCAAACTAAATAAAATGTAGTGCATTGACTTGAAAGGATAACTTCCTTTGTACCAATCCAGGATTATCATCATCTGGATATTCATAAAACTAAACATGAACTCCTACCCCATATAAATGTTATGCACAAATCTATCTCAGGAAGCAAGGCCTCTATAAATTATTACTCTGAGCAAGAGACAAATATATAAAAAAGCAGTTTATTGTAAATAACTTTAAATAATTCATATGCTTACCCCATTATAAGTAAATAGTTTTACTGGGATCATAAAAAAATTATAAAACCCTAATAAGGTCACACATACTGCGATTTATGAAACAGTAAGTCCAAAAATATTTTAAAACAATTATTTAATACCTGATTAACAATAAACAAAAAAAAATGACGTGATTCATTTAATCAAAAAATATATTTTCATAAAAGTTATATTAACCAATTGATTAATTTCTATTCATAAATTAACTTTTAATTCATGAAGTTATTTCTTTAAAATAACTAAGAGTTTGGTAAACAACATTTTTTCAAAATCAGAGATAATGATCTTTGATTAAGCTTAATTAACTTTTTTTTTTTTCAGGAAAGAAAATGAATGAAAAAAGGAAAACATTTCAAAAAAAAAAAAAAAATTACAACAAATTAAATTTTCTAAAAACCATTTCATAATTTGGAAGAAAAAATTGATTGCATTTAAAAAAATTTTTTTTCACAATTTGAAAACATTAACTTAATGAAAATATTTAAAATTATCAATTCTTACAACAAAAAAATATTACTTTTATGTTAAATAAATAAAAAGTGTGCACACACCTAAAAAATACCTTTAACCATAGCATTATTGTTTAGTCTTTTTCAGTTATTTTCCAATTAAGTTTCTCCTTGAAGACTTCTAGGCATGCACAACAGTAATTTGTCCTTTTCTTGGGTTGCAATAGTTCCAGGTTAAAAAATAGAAAATTTTATCCATTGGGTTTTCTTCTTGAATTTCCAGGTTAGACTGACATTGACAGAGACTCAGGCTCTTGGTTGAAAACAAGGTTGCAGATAATACCTTCTCTACATTTTTATTCCAGTGAAAGTAGGTTATATGGGGGAAGATGATGTCTAGCTTTTAGCTGAATTTAGTGCATAGTTTTAATTGTATGAACCAATTTATTGGCAAACTATAGAATGTTAAAAGATTGTTTCAAACTTGTTATACTATGCAATAACTTACTTAAAACTTACTGGCAACAGTTTGGTCAAGACGTCTGCTTTCTTCCTTATCAGATGGATTAAGACTTGATTATTCTCTTTAACAACTAGGTAAGGAATCTTGTCACCTGACATTTGGGTCTTATGACTTATTCTACCATCATTTTTTCTAGAACAATCTTGCCTAAAGCCAATTACAATCTGTCTCTTACATAATTTTTATAACATACAATTAGATAATTTTTTTATAAATACAATTGTTCAGTTATTTCCCTCCTTAATCATAGATATTGAAACACATTCAACTTGAATTAACATCATAAAATCCTTGACATTCCTTTCTAATTAAAAAAAATTTCTGGCAAAGAAAAAAACAAAATAATCAGTTAATGGCACTGATTTGATTGTTCTTGCATAAAAGAGATAAAGAGGAAAAAAACAACTCTAATTAAAAATTAAATTTACAAAAGCATTAAAATCTTTTTTAAAAAAAATACTCTTAAACATAAAACTTTATCTCTCTTAAAAGATTAAAATTAATATTTATTAAATAATTTACAAAAAAAGGAAAATATTTTTATTAATACATTTTCATAGTTTAAATTAAAACTAATTAATTATAATTACTGAAGAGTTTTAAAAACTTGTTTACATTCTTTGAAAATATTTTTTATTAATACATTTTCATGGTTTAAATTAAAACTAATTAATTATAATTACTAAAGAGAGTTTTAAAAACTTGTTTACATTCTGTCACAATTTTCTCTCCCTTCTACAATCATTTATAACTTATTAAAATACTCCCAAATTAAAATCATATGAAAATTCTCTTACTATCATATTGGGGCTTAAAATATTTAGTTAAAAAAAACCCACTAAAAAATATGTATAAGAAAATAAATATAATTTACCCCATTATTTAAATAATTCTACTTATATCCGAGGAACTTAATGCCAACTATCTAATTATTTTTAGAGCAGCCATGTAGGCAACCAGTTACATTACCTTGGTCTTATATGGAAAGTAAAATTGAGTTGAACCTCTCTTTTGTTTGATTTTCCAAATTTCATTTCACTATAATAAAAATTTGTTAGTCATGCTTTGTTGTGCATTAACATTTCTAGACTTACAAGCTGGGATATAATTTATTAAGCCACAATGGGTTATTTGATCAAAAGTAATTCTCATTTTTGATCTATTTTTATTTCTGGAGATGGAGTGACTATTGGCCTAATATATGCATGCCTGCTTCTAGCAACATGGACAAAACCTCATTGCAGAACACAAGTTTGCAATGCAACATGAGCACCACAAAAGTATCTGGTTAAGCAAAAACACAATTCACTACCCAGAGTGCACCTTTAAACATGAACAAAAAATGTTTGGTCACATGAAATACCTTGCTCATTTACCTTATGAGTCTTATAAGCTACACATCTATGACAGTTCTATCTACCAGATAATCCAGTACTTTACTGATAAAAAGCCCTGCTCCTCTGAGGGGCTTATTTTGAAAAAGTTTAAACCTTAGGTAGGTGGAGTGCCAAGATAAAACTTTGGAGACATGATGAATATACCATACTCCTACACCTATGAGAATATCTACCCTCCATCAGCACTAAAAAAAAGTTATCATACTTGTAGTAATATGGCATACTATGCTTCAGAAAGATCTTAATGATTGAACATCATACCCTTTTCTTTTCCTCTCTCTTCCAATACAAAAGCATTATTACAATACTGCTTTTCAATTTGAAACAGCCCATCATATAGATTTTGAAATTTTTTGTAAATATTTTTTCCAGATGGTTATCAGTTGTAGTGCTCTAATTTTATCCCTTTTGTTATCTATTGCATCTGATATTATTAGAAGCTTTGTATTATCTAGAATAGATACATTTTCCATAATGCAGTTGAACAGGAGAAAAAACCCAGTAGATTCATTAACTGTCCAATTTATATAATTTACTACTTGTTTAACTTGATTTACCCAACCACAATGGTTGGTATTAATATAGACCCTGAACAGTCGACCCAGCTAACATCATCCACTTATATAGGTTGGACTGAGGGTTATGAATAGATGTCAAGACATGCTTATTTTTTCATTTCTCAATCAATTTTGCCAATCAGTTGATAAGAATGGAATCCCATGGTCTGAGGCAATTGCCCCTGGCTTTCCTACAATGCCAACATGCTGAGTTTCCAATATACAAATAGGCTTTTGAGCATTTGCCTGAGGTACTGGGTAAGCAACTACCCATTTTGAAAATACATCATATCTCATTACCAAATATTTCATCTTTCTGAATAGTCCACTGCCAACAGTTCATTTGACTCTTCTAGTATTATGGAATTTAATAGTCCTACATATGATTTATTAAGGGGCATGCATTAACCACTAGCAAGACATTTTTTAAAGTTTTGACCAGTAAAATGAATAGCTCATCAATCTTGCAAATTTTTTCTACATCATTGTGCCCATATAGTGCATGAGTATAGATTACTAATTGGTTTCACATATCTGGTATTACTAACCACCACTTATTTATTGTAGTCTTCGGTAGTCGTGGATAAGCCACCATATCCCACTGGATGGCGCCGTTTTCACGCTGAAACACATAAAAATGCTGTTTCCGCGGCCGACATGTTCGAACCCGCATTTTCGATAATACAACTTTTTTGTTGTGCTACAGATTGCAGGCTGCTATGTCGCATAGCAGCAAATACATTTTCCGAATTCGCACAGTTTATAAAATGGTTACGGCTTGGGGAGAAGGTGTGTTTTTTTTAATTGGATGGAAATATTGTTTTCATTGGATTTTTTTTTATTTTAAAGTATTGAAATGTTCAGATTTTGTAAAGTAATAATTAACAGACTTTTTACACCGTAGTGTATTGACTTTTTAAGTAGTAAATGTTGACGAGATATATGTATAAAGTGAATTGGAATTAGGTAACGCATCAAGTAACGTACTGTTCATAACGTTCCATGAGACATTTTAAGATTGTACCGTGTGGATATTTTTAAAATAAAAAAGAGCATTAACACAAAAATATCCAGTAAGAAAAGTACAATTGTACACTGTTTTTTTAAATGTCATAAAAAGCATATATTATAAACATTTTATATATATATTTGTCGTTGTTTAAAAAAGTTTTAGTTTCTTTCTTTTCTCCGACTACTGTTATACTTTGTTTAATATAGTTTACATTTATTGTTATCATTTATTTTATAGATGTTAGCAAAAAAAAATATTTATAAAAATACGATTTTGATATTTTTTATTTTAGCATTACAAACAACAGAACACTAATCCTAAACCTAACCCTAAAACTAACCCTAAAACTAAACCTAAAACTAACCCTAAACCTAACCCTAAAACTAACTCTAAACCTAACCGTAACAACTTTTACTTTTAGTTGTCATTCTATTTGAAATAAAAAATAGCGGTAATATCTGTTTGTCTGTAAAAAAAAAAAAAAAAAAATTTAAAACAAAGACTAAAAAATTAAAAAGTAGCGATAACACAATAATATCTGTTTCTCTGTAGAAATAAAATGTAAAAGGAAGAGTAAGAAATTTTACTTTTTATTCCGATTATGAGTTTTTAAACAACAACAAAAAAAAAACCCGTAACCCCAGTAAAAAAATCTCCGATAGAAAATTTATTTTTCTAATAAAAAGCAAACTAAAAAAGACGAATCAAATTGTAATTTGTTTATTTTATTTTACATTTATTATCATTTAATTTGTATACGTTAATAAAAAATAATATTTAAAATTAAATAATATTTAAAAAAGACGATTTTCTTTTGTTTTTATTTTCGCATTACAAAAAACACATCAAAATGATTATAATTAACAGCCCGGGAATGATCATATTTTATAGTTTAAGCGTGAAAACTGCGCCATCGAGTGGGATATGGTAACTATTCGACGACAACCTAGTCTTCTTATGACACTGCAGCACTCCTTTTTTGTATATTGATTTCTATTTATTCACATGAGGTTAGACTTACATGTTACATGAGTTTCCCTTCTCAATATATGAAAATATTTCTATGCAATGTGGATCATCTCTCTATCTACCACATGACCTAAATCTCTTTCCACAAGCTCATTCATGGTGTCTCAATGATGCAATGCATACCTCATCAGCCTACAAGTTTTGCTGATCCTAATGATCAAGATAGTGGTCAATATTAATATGTGCAATGACATAGATGGGATCAAAAAATGAAGTACAATGTCAGATAATGCAGAACTAGTGGTGACAAAAAAAAGCAACTTGGAAAAGAATTCCAACATAGTTTAAAATCATTCTTAATAATTTTTAATAATCATTATAACACTACAGTATTCGTATTCAAATATATTTTAAAGAATAAGTTTAAATTACTGCAATCACATGAATAACATTAATTAAAATATTTGACATAATTATAGCAAATTCACTATGTTTTCAGTTTTATTCTATGGTTAAACATAGTGAGGTATATAAACATATTTTTTGGATATATATTTACAAAATGTGCATTGTATATTGTATCCAAAAATAATATTTCCATTTGTACAATACATTTATAATTAAATATATATATAAAAGTTATTAAAGTTCATTATTTATTTTTTCCACTTAATTTTATTGCAATAGCATTCAAGTCAGCGCTATTGAAGAGATATCATTTACATAATTTCAAATCATCAAACTACACAGTTTAAACAATATGACAAAAGCAACTATCTACTCTAGTAGCACCTAGTCTAAGCTTGAGTAATCACAGATCCATATAAAAATCATTATCCTTAGAAAATAAATCCTGAAGATTAATTTTTTGCTTTACCAATGAGTCTTGGATCACAAGGAAGAAATACAGAATTACATTTAGCAAACACATTTAACTCCATGAACCCAAGTTAACATGCTTCAAATTTTTATATGCAATTAATAATCACTGATTACTCAAATTTATACTACATGACACTAGAGTGGAGTGCTGCTCATATCTTACCATATTCTTTAACTTGAGAGTTTGGTGATTTCCTAATAATATTCTTAGTGAAGTGAATATGGAGTCTATAGTTAATGAAGATATTGAAATTTTTAGCTACTGTACTGGAGTGAGATCTATATAATTGTTCAAATGTTGACTTGGTTTCAACCCCTTAAGTTTATTTGAATTTCAAGTTTTTAGCTCATTAGATAAAATGTAATTAAAAGTTATTATTGGATGCATGTTTGCATTCATTCTAACTTTCAATACCAAGCCTCATTATAAAGACAAAATCCAAAAATCAGTAGCAAAGATAGGGATTTTTTATATGCATCTGATAATTACTAACAACTCCAGTATGCTAGATGATACTAGAATGGAAAGGTGTTCTTGTCTTCACATTTATATATTACAACATAATAATGAAAAAAGATAATTTAAAAGTTTAGTGATAAAAATTTGTTTTCCACTTTAATTCTTTCCTGTTTAATTGAAAGGGTTACTTTTTTTTCTTCTCGTCTATTCATATTTTTCTAGAAATACAAATAGAAATAACTAGACAAATTACTTTTTTTTTTCATAAATCTTGAGAAAAGAAATGAATCTTAACACATGCACTATTCAATCCAATAGCCCATGTGTGAAGATACAGTTCCTTCCATAAGATTTGCATGTAAATTGTAATTTTTATTTGTTATTTTTCATAAAATAAAATAAAGTACACAAAATTTCATTTCTTGTTTTTATTTAACCTAACATTGTTGACTGTTTTATTGTTTCAATATATATTAAATAACATTAAATTATAGCAAAAGTATTTATATATTATACCCATTAGGATCAACTATGGCCATTCATCAGCTCACTAAAATAACAACAAATGTATAGAGTAGCTATCTCTTATGCTGCTCTTAAACAACTCATCTAATCAAGAGTTCTAATACTCTCTAGATTAATCTTATAAAACAAGTTCACATATAATCAGGTTACAATAAAAAGATTATTAATTAAAATACATCTCTCTTAATCAAATCTCAAAATTCTTAATAAAAATTTTTTTGAATCAACAAATATAATCATATTCTTCATCTCAGATTCTTATCCAAACAGTGAATGTGATCTTAATAAATAATAATAAGATATGATTCAATCTTTGGATAATATCATAATACAATAAATACATTGTAATTTAAAATTAATCATGAAACTCTGATGTTAAAATAATTATATAGCAATATAGGGTGACATTCGCGATACAATGAGTAGGAAATTAATTATTTTGTTGCTACCCATATATCACACAAAAAGGTTCTCTTATAATCTTAATCAAGATAAAATAGTATAATACTGTTAATTAATGATGTTACTGAAAACATCAACAATATAAGTTTTAATAAAGTGGCTTTTATAATCTTCTTGTACTCTTACATCTTAATATTAAAATATATCTGTGATTTTGGATTTTCTGACAATGCGATAATGGAGTTGATGATACAGGTACAAATTCAGAAGTAATAAATAAATAAATATTTTATTAATACTAATAAATATGATGAGAATAAATCATTAATATTTTAATAAGATTTAAATAATTATCACAAAGTTTAAATAGAATTCAAATTACCAGAAAAAAAAAACAATATGATTTAACTATGAATACAGAAAGCTCTCACATTTATTTACTAATCCAGCTTTCATTCCTATATCTTACAGAATGAAATATATTTAATAATATTAACAAATATATCTTACCAGCAACATAATAGCATTGAATTTTGAAGATGTATAATTTCATAGCCACATGAAAATAATTATAAATTTAAACATAAAAGATTTTATCCAGGTTTTTAACACATCAGATATGCAGACTTGGCATATCAACATTCTTAAGTTATTCTTATTGCATCAAGATCAAAATAAAGGCATGGTTGGCATCACACATGACTTTAAAAATTTTCCTCAAGATAAACATCAAAAAATATAAAAAGCATTATGATGGAACAGGCTCAAAATAAATACTTGTCCAAAAGTGTACATAAAAAATTAGAATGGTGGATCTAATCTTAATAAATATACCAAGAATAAGCCATCACACACACAAAAAAAAAAAAAATGCCAAAAATATACCACTGATAGACTACATCTCAAAAGCATGATAAGAATAATATATGAAAATAGCATTAAGCCTACTATTTCATATAGCAATAACAAACATGATGTAAAAAACTAATAAAATATAATAATTAAATCAAAATATAACTAGGCATATAAATTGTGGTTTAGCAATTTAATAAGAAAAATATACACCTACTCCACTAATTCCTTCATTTATTACACACATTCTAAACAATTCCATAAAGGACATATATGTTACTTTTGATTATATTTCAAGCTATAATATTCTCAGAACTAACATTTTAATCAATATTGCACAAATCATATATGAATAATAAATATGCCAAGATCACAAATATAATACATATATAAATAAAACTTAATCTTAATATTTGTTTACCATTTAATAGTTCATAAATCCTGAAATCATTGATTTCATTGATTTCAATGCCATTTTGTAGCACAATAGGTCAAATAATAATTCCTTAGACATGTTGAAGATTTATTAAAATATCCTGATGATATGAATATTAAATATTAGCAAAACAATTTATTAAAATCCAAGACATGTAAAATATATAAGCACTGACATAAAGTATATATAAGCACTGACATAAAGTATATGTTGAAATAATATGAAGATAAAAATATATAATCCCTTGCGAAGCAATGAAAAAGTAGTAAGCTTAATATTTATTTCAAATGGTACAAAGATAATATTATTTCCTTTTGAAATAATATGAAATTAAAGCAACAAAAATATTTATAAAGAATACAATATAAGTTCATTTGAAATAATATGAAGCTTTAAGGTAATGGTAGTTTATCAAGAACACAATACCTATTTCCAGCTATTTAAAATTCATAATAAAGAGTATATTCATTTGGAAACAATATGTAGACTGTAGTAAACACTGAAATTTATTTTATATTTTATTTTATCTTTCATAGACAGATAAAATAATTAATAGCAATAAAGTACATTCAAGCACTAATATTTCTTCTATATTCCCAGAACAAGGCAAAATATTTCCTTAAAATGCAATTTTTATCAGCATATATTTATTATAAGATAAATTGCTAGAAAAACCCAATCATTCCATTCCATAATTTTATAAATGTTGAAATAAACATTTCATTTATTTTAAAATACCATTAGAATGATTTTCATGAATGTCCTTTTAAATTATGAAGATATAATAACAATAGAATAATTTACTTTCATAACAAAGCAAAGCAATTATACTTTCATAGTTATTATTCCATAGCTGCTTTTATCATTTATAACATCCTGCAAATTTAACAAAAGTTCAAATATGACTATAACATCAAATTAAACATAACACGAATTTTTTGTAAAAATAATAAAGTTCAGCATTGCAAAATATACAGTCTACAATTCATTTTAGAACAACATACAATAAACTTAGTTTAAAATATGCAAAGTTCTGGTATTCAACATTTTTAGAAGTCTCAATTCCATATAAATTTAACATGACTAAACAAGCAATTGAATATTAATAAAGTTCAAGCAATATAATTATATCTCCTATAAAATTCTTGCTGTCACAAAGCATTGCAACAGTATATCACTTCCTTTCATAATTACGTGTTGTTGAAACTTTCCGAATAGTGTATAAATTGAGATTCTGTGATATCATATGAACCAAAGCTGTAGACCAAGCAGATAATTATTCTAGCCATTCATGATATTACTTTATAAAATAAGAAGCAATTATAAAAATTATACTTAATGAGACAATGAAGAAAAATAATGATGTGAGTAGATAAACATGGTCAGTTACTTAAAAATAATAAGTTAGGTGATAGATGATGAAATTAATGCTTAACAATTAGGATGTTAATTAACTAATTAATTTATGTGATCCAATTCAGGTGTCAAATTGGGTATTCTAAAAATAACTTTTTTTAATTAGATTGTCTATAAATTTTAAACAAAACAATAAATTAATATTACATCATCTTGTTACATTATATACTTACAAATTATTATTTAATAAATGAAATATTATATTCCAATAAATAATACATTTATTTAAATATATTTTCTTTTTTTATAAATTCTCAAAATATTAACTTAAATATAATATCTTTAAACAGATATTTTTTTTATAAACAAAACATGACACAATAAAATTGTTTTAAATATTTTAGTCTTCTAGATAAAGAAGTTGAAATATAATAATTTTATCTTTGAAATTTTAGTTTAAATTGATAGATTACATGCATCTCAACACATTAAAAATATTTAAATATGACTTAAAAATAATTAATTTAATGCTATTTGCTAATTATTAATATTTATAAAAGATTAGATTATTATTAAAACTATCAATTAGAACTAATTTTTTAATATGAATTATAACAAATTAATTATATTAATAAAAATCAATAAATCATTATTGAAATTATTTAAGTTTATTTTATAATTATTTCATAAATATATATAATAATTGCATTAAAAGTATAATTAATCTTTAAACTACAATACATTAAGAATAAATTATACATTAAAATATTGATTTCATGGTTTTATAACACTTACCATTATAGAATAAGCTTGACTGCTAAATTACCTAAATTCATTTATTTAAATTTGTCATAAATAATATTTTATAACATTAATTATAAATGAATAAAATGACTTATCAAATGATTCACTACTTTTAACAAAGTAATAGAATTTATTTAACCAAAAATAAACTATGTAAAAAAAATTTCTTTTAAAAGCCTGAAATCCGGGCACGGCCGCTTGGGGCATTGTCTACGTGTCAAAACACATAAAAATGCCGTTTACGGTGGCCGTGGTCTTACAGGCTAATAGACATTTACGTATTGTATTAACCCATTGAGCTAGGCCACTTTACATGACATTGCACAAAAATATTACGGCCTGTTTTGTGCTTCGAAGCTATTTACGCGTATTCGTTCTATTCATAGCTGATTACCGTATCACTTGAGGGTATTTAAATTTCAAGGTGGTATGACTTTTTCAAATCTCCATAATAGAGTAATGTCATTTCTATTCAAAAAATGTTTTTAATTATTAATAATTGTCATATGGTCCCCATTCTTCCCGAAAAAAAAGGTTAATATGTAAAAAATCCGCAAAGTATATGTTCGAACAGGTTTCGACAAAGCTCACGCGCTAAGTCACGTTTCAGCATGGGGAAAAATATTCGAGACCACTAAAAGGTCTGAGACAAATGTGCAATTTTGAAACTTTTCTTCAGAATTGCCGAGTACAGAAAGTGTGCGAAATTGTATTTATTTATTTTTTTTTTGTCAGGCACACGTAATGTCCACTTTTTATTACAGCAATAAAATCGAATAAATAATTGTAAAAAGTCCAAAGTTTGTGTCCTTTTTTGTTGTTTTTTATTTCATTAGAAATTGACAAGTATTTGGATTCAATTTTTTGCAGCGGGCTTAAAATAAATGACGACTTTGGTTGACTTTTTGTTAAGAATAACAAATTACGAAATACCCCACCCCCACCCCCACAAGCAGTTTATTGTAGAAGGCTAAAAAAAAAAAGGTAATTTGAACGAAATAGAAATCAAAGTAAAAAGTGACAAAAAGTTGTTTAAAAAAAAAAGTATAAAAGTTAAATTCTTGACTTTTTGGTTACAATTCTTTTTCCGAGTGCGTGGAGGTGGGTGTTTGATAACAATTTTTTAATCGGCAAAACACAAAAGTAAATTTTGATTTAATATTAAGAAAAACAATTACGTCAAACAAAAAGAAATCAAAATTCGAAACAAGTCCCAAAGTTGATTCTCTTTTTTCAGCGCTGTTAAAATAATTGACTGTTTTTGTTGCCTTTTTGTTAATAATAACAGTACAAATCCCCCCCCCATCCCCCGCTCAAAAAGCTGTTTCTTGTAGTAGCCCCCCCCCCCAAAGGCTAATTCAAACATAATCTAAATCAAAGTGAAAACAAGTTGTGTTTTTTTTTAGAAAAAAGTAAAATTAATAATAATAAAAAAAACCATTTAGTCAAGCCAAAAAAAAAAGAAAGGTAGAATTAAGTTCTAAACAAGTCGCAAATAATTGTATTCTATTTTTTCGGCGGTGGGATTCAAACAAATTTTTTGACATCGTGAAACGGTCCGAATTTTTCAAATGATAAAAAGAAAAAAAATACAATTAGCAAAATTTGTTGAAAAAATGTCAGTCAGGTTCCAAAAAAACCCACAAAAAGTAACGAAAATGAATATCAAAATTTGTTTAATAATAAAGAAATCATGTTCTAAATGAAATAAAAATTATTCGTTTAATCAATATTAGAAAAAAAAAACCTTGTTGTCTAAACAAAGAAAAAGTTACGGCGGCCCGGTAACATTATTTCATTGATTTTGTTTAACATCAACGCTCCAAGTGGCTTTGCCCGGATTTCAGGATTTTACCAAAAAAATTTCTTTTATAGATATATTAGCAAAAATATTTAATATAAAATTTTATGGGCAGAACTTGAAGGTTACAATTTATATATTTATCTTTCCATATACAAATGTAACATCATTAATCTATAGCCTTTTCAGATTAATGATTTTGTCAAATTAAAATTAATTTAACAATATTCTTCCTACCTCTCACCACCATTTATCTCATTAGAAATTTCAAATGTCTTTAAAGCTCAATATTCTGATTGAAACTTAAAACATTAAATATAAATAATACCTAATTTTAATATTTACAAAAGTCAACTTTCTTCCACTCATATATTACTTTTAGATAATAATTTTTTAAAACATTATTAATTAGTCTCCTCTTTTTCTTCAATTAAATCTATTTTTAAAGTTTTTTTGTGCAAAATTCATGTCAACAGATTTAGAGATAAGCTCCCCTCCCCAAAAGAGCTTTATAGCATAATAATAGCATGCTTATCACTAGATTAGAATCCAAGCTGTGTAAAAATTTTCAACTACTAATCATATTTAGTTTTTTTTTTTTTGTAGTCAGCTCATAGCTAACCATCCAATATTAGTTGAGAAATAACTTTTTAGCTATTCTTAGCTAGAGATTAAGAGGGATGAAAAACTACTTGTGAGTTTACGACATGGCAATTGGAAAACTTAATAAGTAATGCCCTCTCTTTTGCTATTCCTTTATATGGTGTTATTAGAGAAGCTATTTAGAGGCTATTTTTTCTCCTTCCCCAACTCTGTCTTCAAAAAAGGTTTTTACTTCCTACAGTATTTTGATCAAACTAAAACTTTCATTTTGTTAGAAAAATACAAAACTGATCAAAAGCAAACCAGAAACATGGTATTCAAAGTATTTAATTAAATAGTTATTTATTTTTTTCTTTAATGTTATTTTAAAATAAATGTATCCTTTATAATTTATTTCTGCATTCTATTTATTTATTTATTTATTTTTTAATGTACTTATTCTAAATTAAATAAAAACTAATAACTGAGAGTGTCAGGTGATTTTAAAAATTTTAAATGTTCACTTATAATTTTGTGTGGATATTAAAAGTTACCAAAAGAATAGTATGTATCTATATTTACATACATTATTAAAAAATATTAATATCTTTAATCTATTATTTTAATTAAAATATTTGTAAGATTACTTAATAATTTTGTAATTTATTAATTGTAATTATAATCTTACTTTGCTACATGTATATATTCAAAATTACATATTTATATACTGTACATATAGTACAACAATGACTTAGTTTTTTAAAAAATATATACAATCATATACAGTTTTACACATATATAATTCATTTATATTCTTATTTTATCTCCTATAGCATAATTTCCTTAATTCACTTGTAAACATCTATTATATTATTCTATTACATCATTCTCATGTACTATAATTATAAACTTTTTTAAATATTAAATGTTATTAATAAAAGCACTTTTAAATATTATTTTTAAATATTTATTACATTATTCAATTTTTAACTTTAATATTTTTAAAAGAAATCCAATTTTTCTTTCTTTTTATCTTAAAAAAATGATTTTCTTTTTTTTAAATGCAATCCAATGTAATAATGATCTCAACTTTCATTCAATCTTTCCCTCTTCAAAAATTAAATTAGATGTTAGTCATAATAATGTTTTATTCTCTTAATCCATTTTTCAACATAATTTTTATGATGTCTATAATAATTTGTTCTTAATCATGTATTATTGTTTTTCATTTTTCACATTATGTGAATGCAACTTATATTATTCATCTATAACATTTCATTATTGATTTATCTTTATTCTTGCCTTGTGTGATAAACCACCACTCCACCGATTATCTTACATATCTTGAGCCCTAATATATTGTCTGCTTTTATATAATCATAATTTAATCTTACCTTTGAATTTTTTTCCCATCTTTTTTGATATTTATTGACTATTATCCCATTTATTCTTCTACCTCAATATTGTTATACGTTCATTTTAATGTCCTGATTATACACCTTGTCTCTAGCCATTTCCAAGTTATCTAATTAAAACAGCTTTTCACAATCCTATTCTCTCATTAGTGCCATCCTACAAAAAAAAAATTATCTTACTCTTCACTTCATATATAAATTTAACTACTTTATCTTCCAATGAATAACTTTTACTGCTATCCACATATTTACTTCCATTACATGTTTTTCGATTTTCCTTTGAATCTTTTCAACAAGATTCCCTAGTTCCCTTCAAAAATATGTGCCCCGTCATAATATGTCAAACTTGTTTGAAACATTAATCCCCTTCAATAAAATTCTATTTACTGCATATTTATTATAAGTAAATAATGCATATCTCTTAACTATTTTTTATTATTTTCTTTTCAATTTTTTCCCCACTCTTTATGTAAGTGTATCTATCTACAATTACTATAGTCAAATCTCATTTATCTCTCAATTATTCACTCACAATATATTAACAATTTTGATTTATCTTATCCAACATCACAATCCCTCTAAAGCTCTTTACATCTAATCAAAAACAAAAAAGAATACTTAGAAGTTTTCCATCTTCTACAAAACCAAGAACAATTTCATCAGCAAAAAATGTTGCTTATAAATTATCACTTTCCAAATTTTACTATGGTCTTTTTATATCATACCTATTGAATGCAATTTTCTCTCCAAATGCAATAAATATATCAGGTATAACACTGGAGATGAAAAATAAAATATCATTATTTCAAACTTTCTAACATTTCAATTTCATCAACTTTAAACTATCTAACTGTATAAACACTCACATTCAGATTATACAAATTTTAAATAAATTTACTCAAAGCCATATCTTCTTTTCCAGATTCTTACTATATTGTGCTTTTTCTATAACTAAAGACGTTATTAACAATAGTTATTATGTAATATTTAAATACAAGTATATTATATAGTTATTATGATACTTTTATCACTTGATTCAGAATGAATCTCTTGTTCTTTCTAAAACATTTTGAATTTCTCTATAATATTATTAATTTCCATCCAGTTTACAAATATATCACTAATAATAAATACCATTAACTTTTATAATGCATTTGCTATTGTTACATATCTATAATTATAAAATATCCTGGATTTTTATTTTAATATTTAAAAAAAGTAATTTTACTCTAATAAATTTCCCAACTTTCCAGTATATTTAATCATTCCAAAATTATATTTAAACCATAACAATTTTTTTTTTTTTTACCATTTCTACTACTGATTAATATATCCTTTTTGATTTTACATTTGTAATTTTCTCCACAACTTATATCACTATTCCTCATTTATGATATAATACTCCTCTCTTTCCCTAAAATAAACATTTTTCATTTCCACTTTCTTGCATTTTTAAACTATATTCATTTAACACTCTATTTATAATTTTCTCTGAGACTGTCTCTCTCTTTCTTAGTATCATTTCTCTCAATTATTAACTCCAATTGGTTTTTATATTTTTTGGTCACATTTATATGCTTCTAAAATTTATTATTTTCTTCTCTTATCACTCACCCTTCCTTGCATTTTCCTAATTACCATCACTAATTCCTCCTTTTTCCCTTCCTTTGTACACAAATACATTAATCATCTCATTTACATTAACTTGGCATTTTCCCTTTCATGAAGCTAATTTATGCTCTATACACGCTTGTTTCCTATTCTATATTACTACTTATAATTATCTAATACAATTTCTTCCTCTTTCTGTTTACCCCCTTTTGAACTATTTTTATGCAGCATAATATATTGCTGTACTTAATACTGAATATCAAAACTGATTTCACTCTTCTTAGCAATGATGTTCTCTGTACTCATAAAAAGATTTCTCTTTTTTATCATTTATCCCCTACCAACTTGAATAGATTTACTTAGCTGTAATAATATATGAAACATACTGCCTCAAATTTCAATTTTAATAAAATTATGATAACTATTATTTACTTTTCTTTAACATATATCTCTTTTTTTTTAATTTTAAGTTTTTTAAGTCTAACCACCATAAACAAATCAATAATAATATTTAACATTAAATTACTCAAAAGATTATGTAACATTCAAGGACTTGAAAATGTACATTTAAAACTTCCATTCAAATAATCTGAGATTTTTTTTTTTAAATTATGTTGTGCTGCGTCAAACACTAAAAACCAATAATATATTTACGATTCATTGCTCATACATAGTAACCTTACACAAAAACATTTCCAATTTCTAAATTCCTTCCTCTACAAATTCTTTCTCTTTATCATTATCCATACATCCCTTCTTCCATAAGTACATTAAAATCACTCAAAATTTGTTTTCCCTTAATTTTATTAATATCTCTTTTTCAAACATTCTTATAGCGTATTTTATTTTCTATTCCACCACTCTTTTATAAAATGAATCTTTTGTAAACTGTTTTATTTTTTTGTTTTATTTTATTAATACTATAAAATTAATAAATATATATAAGGAATTTATAATATTTTATTTAAATTTACATATATGTATATATTTTTACATACAATTATAAATATATGAAATTTTTTATTACATTAATTTAAAGCTCATATGATGACACCTCACAACTGTTAATAGCCAAATCCTTATTTTTTCATCAATTGAAAAAAATTTCTTCAGCTAGCCTCTAAATCAGGAATTCCCAACCATTTTGGTTCCCATACCCCCTTGGCTTTAGTAAAGTATCCGGTATCCACTATTCATTATAATAAGAAATAAACAATAATTAAGTTTTCATAAAAGCAGTGAAACCTAATTTTTTCCTTCAACATAGTAGAACTGTTAGTACAAATATATTATACTAATTCACATGAAAGGTCATTTGAATAAAAAAAAAAAAATTCATCAAATTCATAATGTCCACTGCCTTTGTTGTTTCTATCAACAGTTTACACAAAAAAAAATCCCACTTTTATTTCATTCTGTTGCATATATCTAATAAAAACAAGAAAGTGCACAGTTATAGAGACATCAGTTTGATTCATCCAACTATAAACTAATTCTTGCCTAACTTTTCTTGATTTCCTCCACAACCTGGCAATTTCACACTAGCTATTGTGAATCTTAACTAAGCATTTTGAGTTATCAGACCCTGCGGTGAGAAAAAAGGCTTTGCAACCTCATAGTGTGTGTGTCCAAAAACAAATCTGAAATGTTGCCGGTGTGACTGAGTCAATATCAACATGGAATAGTCTAGAAATGTTGATAACATAACTATTTTTGGTCTTCTACTTTAGTACCTAATTGTTTTTAAAATATGTATGAAAGTTGAAATGTAAGAAATAAAGCAATGTAAAAAATATATATATATCAAAAAGTTTTCAAAATGCATATATACAATATATATTTCAGAAAAATATTATATTTCTATTTTAAAAAAAAAAAAAAAAGTTCAAAGCATTCTTATTATATAATACATTTTCATACTTTGAAAAAAAAAAATTTCTAAAATTTTTTCATTTTAATTGAGAAAAAAATGAGATTAAATATTTAGATATAAGTGAAACCATCTATATAAAATTTAGACAAATAATGTTAAAAAAGTTTAAAAGCATAATGAAGATTAACTTGACAGTGTATAAATTTAAAAATATTGTAAAGTATTTCCACAATTTTGAACATATTCATTAATTTTGTTCTTGTCTTTCACAATTGAACATATTGTCCATTAACTTAAATTATACAAATGACCAAGTGAAACAAAAGATTTGCCATCTTCATCTCGATTGTATGGAGATAATGAGATCTTGATTTCTTTTTGTCCATATCAACACTGCTGTTTTTTCATTTTTCACTCATGTTTATGAATTAATATGGGTATTTTTTTTTCATTAAAACAGAAATGTACATAAAGTGATAGCACACATCCTAACATAAACTGACAAAATCACAACTTATCAACACCTGCTAATGCAAGACATCCCTGCGCAAGACTGAATCTATAATGCAAAAAATGGACATGATTAATGTTGGAAAGGTGGGGAGGGACTAGTGACTAATAGTCCATGAGAAAGGGAGAATCATTATATGAAAGTATGCATTCTTTGTCATATGTACAAAACAGTGAATTGTACAAAAGTGGACGACTGCTTACATATTAATAGCATAATATATATATATTTACCTGCTATTTACTATACCCTCTTGACAAGCCTCCTCAGACTGAGAACCCCTGCTCTAAATCTTATACATAACAAATTTAGATATCAACAACTGCAGAAATGAAATTAATTAATCATATAATATACAAGATTATAATTTTATTTTCTAAGTCACAGCAATCTTTTACTCGGTTTTAATAATCTTGGGAAAGACTAAATAACTACCTAAATATAATCAAATTAAAATTTAATGCCCTTCAAATAATTGTAATAAATTAAAAGTTCATAAATTAAAGTTCATATGCTGAAATCTACATAAGAAATAAAGTAATGCCAAATTTACATTATAAATTATATATATATTAACTTAATTAATTTTATTCTTGCAAATCGTTGATGTCTGGATTTGTTACAATATATGTGGCAGTGATGAGCAGAAAAGGATTCCTTTTGTTGGCAAAAAAATAGCTTTGTAGGAATTAATGCTAGCAAGATTTTTACACATTTTCCCATTATCACAAGCTTTAATTTATTACAATTATTTTAAACAGTGTATTTAATTTGATTACATATATTGTAATCTCTGTTATAGAATTACATACATGGCTTTTTGTAAAGGTATATGTACTTTTTATGTCTTTTGAAATGTTATAAAAGCCAGGTATATAAGATAATATATTAATCAGATAAAAATAATAATAATTATTATTATTAAATGACAATGTTATTTTTTTGTTTTGTAATTGAAATTATAAGTGAACACAAATGGGAAAAACTTCACTTCTTTGTGCTGCTTATAAAATGGAAACCAAGAAAAATTGGTGCTAGTCTTATAGATAAAGATGCCGTTGGATGGCGCCGTTTTCATGCAAAAATTATAAAATATGACCATTCCCGGGCCGTTGATTATAATAATTTTGCTTGCTTTTTTGTAATGCGAAAATAAAAACAAAACAAAATCGTCTTTTATAAATATTATTTTTTATTAATATATACAATTTAAATGATAATAATAAATGTAAAATAAAATCAACAAATTACAATTTGATTCGTGTTTTTTCTATCGTATATTTTTTTGTGTTACGGCTTTTTTTTTTATCAATTTTCTATCGGATATTTTTTTACTTGTGTTGCGGCTTTTTTTTATCAATTTTCTATCGGATATTTTTTTACTTGTGTTATGACTTTTTTTTTTTTTGGTGTTGTTTAACTAAAAAATAATAATCGTAATAAAAAGTATAATTTCTTAGTCTATTTTTTATTTTTTTAGTCTTCGTTTTACTTTTTTTTTTTTTTTTTTACAGACAAAGAGATATTACGGCTATTTTTTACTTCAAATAGAATGACAATAAAAAGTAAAAGTTGTTACGGTTAGGTTTAGTGTTAATTTTACAGTTAGATTTAGGGTTAGTTTTAGAATTATTTTTAGGGTTAGGTTTAGGATTAGTTTTAGGATTAGTGTTCTGTTGTTTGTAATGCTAAAATAAAAAATATCAAAATTGTAACCGTACTCGGACAAAAAAAAGAAACCCAAACTTTTTTAAACAACACAAACACATATAAATGTCTTCTTTACTTATTAAACATGTTTATAATATTTGCTTTTTATGAAATTTACAAAAAATCGTGCATATTTGTACTTTTCTTACTGGATATTTTTTTGGTACTGCTCTTTTTTACTTCAAAAATATACACACGGTAGAATTTTCTTTGTCTCGTGGAATGTTACGAACAGTACTTTACTTGACGCATTACCTAATTGCAACTCACTAAAAACATAGATCTTTAACATTTTCCCAATTAAAACTTCAATACAGTACATTGTAAAAAGTCTTAGAATTATTACTTTAAAAAATCTGAACATTTCAATACTTTAAAATAAAAAAAAATCAAATGGAAACAACATTTCCATCCAATTCAAATACAAACTCACTCATCAAGCCGTAACTATTTTATAAACTGTGCGAATTCGGAAAATGTATTTGCTGCTATGCGATATACATGCTGTACTGCGACATGCCATAGCGGCCTACATTCTGTAGCACAACAAAAAAGTTGTATTATAGAAAATGCGGGTTCGAATGTGTTGCCGCAGAAACAGCATTTTTATGTGTTTTAGCGTGAAAACCGCGCCATAGAGCGGCGTCTTTAGCTATAAAATGAGTGCTGAAAATTTTAATTTTTATCTACGTGGACATAAAGCAGTTACAGGGGTAGAGCTTCAGAGTGCTCCCCCTGAACTTTCTATTGATGTAGCTTATTATTGAACAGTAAAAAAATATTTTAGTAGTCAACTATGCTTCTATCAACCTAGTAACTGATTATGGATGCTATAATATATTATACCTAATCACATAAAGAAACTTATCATTCAACTAACTGTCAGAAGAAAATATTCTACAATAAATGGATTAATACATTGTACAGGCTTAAACATGCATTTATATATGTAATATATGCAGGATTCGAACTTACACACAATCCACTACTGTATGTATAAATGGATTACTAATATGTCAACATGGGTAGGATGATAACCTTGGCACTAATAAGGGCTTTGAACGTTCCATCATCAGATTTTCAATGAAATGGAAGGCTGAAGAACTGTGAGTTGGAATAGTTTGAAGCATATCCATTAAAGTATGAAGATTGGCTATCTTAATATAAAGCTGAGCACTGATTATATATGTGTGTGAGGATAGTAATCTAGACCAACTGATGATTGTTGGTTTAGCATGAAATATGTATATTGTTGATTATTTATCATTTCAACATGTGTGTGATCAGGTGGGTCAGCAATATGAGATGGCGCTGAGAGTAGTGAGTCATGTGAAAGTCGAATACCGCATAAATTACATATATAAATGCAGGTTTAAGCCTGTACAATGTATTAATTTATATAAATAGTGTATAATAGTCTGCCCATCCCTTGCATATGTATATATAAATGGATTATTCTCCTGGACATGAGGGCTCAGAATGACCAATATGTCAACATGGGTAGGATGATAACCTTGGCACTAATAAAGGCTTTGAACGTTCCATCATCAGATTTTCAATGAAATGGAAGGCTGAAGAGTTGTGAGTTGGAATAGTTTGAAGCCTGTCCATTAAAGTATGAAGATTGGCTATCTTAATATAAAGTTGAGCACTGATTATATATATGTGTGAGGATAGTAGTAATCTAGACCAACTGATGATTGCTGGTTTAGCATAAAATACGTATAATGGTGATTATTTATCTTTTCAACATGTGTGTGATCAGGTGGGTCAGCAATATGAGATGGCACTGAAAGTAGTGGGTCGTGTGAAAGTCTGAGTTCGAATCCCGCATATAATAAATGGATTAGTACATTTTGGAGACTTGATTCCTCAGTCCCAAAGAGCCACTCTTTAAAAGGAACTTAATAGAAATAAATCACTAATTATATTGGAAATATGAAATAATGATCTGTATGGTCATATATCTCGATTTAAAATCTTCCAATGTGAAAGAAAGTTGAGTTTAATTCCATAATACATAGGTAACTGAATAAAAATCATATAAAACTTCTATGAAATAGTATAAATAAAAGATTTTCTGTTTCACATCCTCTTTATGCTAGAATGTTGAAGTAAATATAAATTGTTATATTATTTTATTGTATTTGTTAATTGTTTTAAATTGGTGTTACTATTAATAATTTTGTTGGTCATTTATTTCTCATCCAAATTCCAAGTAGATTATTTTACTTTGTCTTCTAATTATATTTTATATGTGGAGAGGATAATGACCAAGAAACATGGCTGGATCTGCATGAAAGTTTATAATTCATGTGGGCCCAATCTAATCAATATACGTGACTATTATAAAGTAGTTAATAAAAAAAAATAAAAAATGTACATCCCAGGGTATTCATATTCCCCTAGACTGAATTAATTCATGAATATTTCATATTATATTTTTTACCAATTATCACTGTATGTAGAAGAACAATAGTATTGTAGAGTTGGGGAGACAATAATTTATTTACATACATTAATTTGCTTATATACCATATTATTTCAAATAAAAAATGCTTTTTTCCCTAAATTTTGGACCCATAAAATGAGGGATGCATCTTAAGTTCGAACCTAATATTCTTAACATTTTATTTCAGCAAATCTTTGCTTTATACCAGGGGTGGTTAAACTTTTAGATGTTGGGGGCGATTTTTTTAGTGAAAGTATATCTGAAAGTGATTACATTTTTTTCAGGACTTCAAATCGGAAACCAGAAAAAGAAATGTTATTTTTGCTGAAATAAAAACTGAAATAGAAAAAAATAACAGTTCGAGGTCCTGGTTTTTTAGAAATGTACTTACGAATTGGTGGGTTTTTTTTATATAATGACTTTTTAGCTATTCACAAATATTAGTGATGTTTTTTAGAAGATACTTACAAACTGATTAAGATACGAATAGTGGAAGACATTTTACTTTTATTACTATTAAATTACCTCAGTTCCCTCTAGTATTACAATTTGTCTATGTCGTTTTATAAAATATATATTAAATTATAATTATTAAATTAATCTATAAATAATTATTTTCTGGAAATGGTCATGAATTTAAAAAAAAATTCAAGAAAATATAGAGGAAAAAAAGAAAATTATTGTTTTAGAATTGTATTTAATTCTTTTCAGCTTCTTACCTGAGTTAAATTTTGGGGTCGACAATAAGAAACAAGGATTATTTAAAATATAACTATTTTTAAACAAAAATAATTTTGAATTTTTACTTTTTTTATTTTTTATATTCAAATCAGCTCTAAATTTATCACTATAATTAGTCAATAATCATGTCAGCTTTGTGGTCGACTTTCAGAGAGCTTGCGGTTTTACTGGTCAACCGCGTTCAACATCTTGGTCACCTCTGCTTTACACTATACATGTGTATAGTATTATGAACGTGATACGATCATTGATATCCCTGTGTTAAATAGTATGTTAAATCTCTTTTAATCAAAAGAAACAGATTTAAGATTAAATGTCAATATTTTATGCATTAATTTCGTAATCAACTTTAATTCTCTTTAAAACTCTACTTTTAATGTTATTTTGCCAATTTTAGTTATTTTATTGAGAAAACTGAACTGAATAATCATTAGAATTTTTTTACAACTAATAAATCAATAGAACAATTACATAAGAATCTATCTTCACTCTGATCTGATTGATTGTTTCTTGTTCTCTACACAAGATAAGAATCTGCCTTCACTCCGATTGGTTGTTTATTGTTCTCTACACAAGAGTGTCTGTCAATGATTTTGACAGTTCCATTATTTTTGTTTTGATTTCAAAGTGAAAACATTTTAGAATCTTTTGTTTTTTCAGAAACTATTTGTAAAAATATAAATTATTTTAGGAGAATGATTCAGATTTTAATAGAAAAATTTACTTTTACATGAAAGCAAATTGAGAAAGAAATCAATGACATATGGCTGCAATTTGTAATTAGATGGCAATTTTTATCAATTATAAAACTAAATTTATTTTTAAAAACTTTTGTTTACTTTAATAATATGACAACTTAGTAATTTGCATTTTAGAAAAGGTTTTTAATTAAAAGAAAAAAGATTTACTGGTAACAATGAAGCAGTCAATCTGTTATGCAGATTGAGCTTCATAGTCTGTCCAACCAACCAACAGGGTTCAAACCCCCCAAGCTGTTTAAATAATGTACATAATATATATATATATCAGTAGTATGTATGAATGCAAATTTAATAAAGTTAATATGATAAA
The DNA here is from genome assembly GCA_028023455.1 of Epiperipatus broadwayi. NCBI lineage: Eukaryota > Metazoa > Onychophora > Udeonychophora > Euonychophora > Peripatidae > Epiperipatus > Epiperipatus broadwayi. The sequence goes on from JAQFVV010012825.1 coordinate 458,800, forward strand.
GATTGGAAAGCTAGTCTTGTGCATGCACAATTTATATATGTGACAGGTGGGGATGTGATTATATTATACTTAATAAAAGTATATGATATCTATTTCAATTTATATATGTATTTTTTTAAATTTTATATAATAATGGAAAGGAAGATTCAGTTATCGAAAAGATTCTGGAAATAGCTCAAAATTGCGAAAGCAATCCATTGTATTAGAAATATTTTGCATTCACTAAGATTACTTAAAATTTCCATTAATAACCGATAATGAAGATTTTATGTTGTTTTGATCTAAAATAGTTTAATAGAAATAGATTTCCAGACCTTATCAATACGTATATCTTCTCGAAACGCAATATCAATGTATAGCTTTGTTAAGAACAATGGTGTTAAAAAAGACTTTCAGACATTGCCTCAGGTAACTAGCAAAAAACAATCCTGAAATATTTTAGAGTACAAATGGGGCCGAATTTAGTTCTGAGAGAAGTATTATTCTACTGTGTTGCTAACTTACTCCATGTGACTCTAAATTTTGAAATGCTGTTTGAGTAAGGGGGACTGAGCCCCCTTTCCTGATCTCTCGGAGATCATCTCCTCACCATGCTGCAATTTAGTTCATACCACCCAAGACTGCCCAAGTCATCAAGGAAGTGGCAAAGACCAAAAAGAAATGTTTGTCATCTAATTTTAATATGCCTACCCCGAAATCCAAGAATGCCACCACAAGATAGGATCCATCCACACCATCGTACTGGAGGATCATGAGGTAATGTCCCCAAACTGCTTTAAAGTCACCTTCCGTTAAGATATAATAACTCAACTAATCATATGTTCTTTGTATTCAACGTTTTATTTACTTTAATTTTCTGACCATCGATAATCATTTATCTATAATTATGTAACCTGTCTCTGTCAATTCTCTATAATCTTCCTTAATCATTTGTAATTTTAATCATCCAACTCATGCTCATTATTATGTGTATGTTTAAGTGAGGTATAAATTTATAATGCTAGTATATTTTTTTTACTTTTTATTTATAAAATGTATAACATATGCCAATCCAACACAATCTCACGAGCTTCATTTATGCTTTAATCTCACTCTGGACAAAAAGGGGGGAAAGTAATTAGTTATCTGATTTTTTTTTTTTTCAAAATAGCTTGAGAGTGGGTTCTCTTTAGAATAAAAATATATGTTAAGAGCAGGTTATCACTAAGACCGGTTAAACGCATTTAATATAAATTTGATGGGTGTTTTGCATGGCTTCATAGTTAAATGAATAAATTTTATTTTTTTAATTTTTTTTATACATGGCAAAAACATTTCAAGTAATAAAATGCCAACAGTTATTATATCTAACAGTTCAATATTAGCAATAATTTAAAGATATAAGAATGAAAGAAAGACATATAATTACAATTATTTGTTGCGACAGTGAAAATGAAAATGTTGTAGTTTAATTATTATTTTTCAGCTGATATAAATTTATACTTGACTTTCCATAAATTAATTTATCTAGTTGAAAATGAAGGCTCATTATAATTTTTGTCTTTTCTTAAAATAAAAATATATATATACTTCAACATTTTAATATTCTAGATATTTGAAGCATTACACATACTTGTTTAAATTTATTATATAAAGAAATAGACATTTCCAGGTGATTTTGAATTGAACAAGCCATTCGTTAGCAAAGAATATATTAGCATTACAAATGTCAATAAAATATTTTTGCTAACGGTAATACATAAAACAAAGACTACTGTATGGAGAGTTTTGTAATACTTTCCAATATTTCGTTACATACTGTTCCTTTCCCACACAGAGTTTTATATGCGTGAGGGATATTAATAAGACATATTCATCATTTTAAGGTCAATTCAATGGTTTTTAGTAATAATTAAATATCATTGGTAAAACAGACTAATTACTATAATACATAGTTTCTCTTAAATTTAACTTTACATCTGTTAGAAAACTTATTGTCTCTTCTTATCATGAATAATTTAAGCAAACATAAGCCGAGTAAATAGATCTGCACATCTCTTTTTAAATAAATGGGATAATTTATTTTGGCTTGCATTTTAATAAAAATCATTCCAAAATAAGCTTTTCTAATTTGATAAAAATAATCACAAATTTCTATAGCATTCTTCCTAGTGGTGAAAGTATAATTGCAGGCAGTATTGAGAAGTGAGGGCTGCCAAAAATTTACTCAGAAGGCATTATGATTCTCCAGAATAACATTATTATTTTTTTTTTTTACTTATCACTTTTACAACAAAAAATAATTTATAAAAAAATTATTACTTTATTTTTTTTTTTACGCTAAGTGCCAAAAGATTAAAGTTGAATGGAGTGTAGTAAAGACTGTCAACCCTATATTGATGAATCTGTACAGAAGAAACCAAACGAAGACCAAGAGAAGACCAACTAACTCTTTATTGTCTGTCTAGATCATATTTATACCTTTTTATGATTATTAAAAACTGTCAATTTTTTTAAATTATTCAATCAATAAGACAATTCAATCTTCCTATGATATCAATCTGATCTACTTATTGAAATAGATCAAATCACATGATAAAACAGCTAAATTTAGTAACAAAATTAATAAAATCTTCTTAAAATAAAAATAAATTATTACCAATATTACATAAGAAATAATTACAATTTTTTTAATTAACATTGAATTCTCTTTTGAAATGAATTTAAATTAATACTATTGGTTTAATATTTACTAAGGCTGTGCATGCAAAAATGTGATAGTAGGGCCCTCTATAGATCTTAACCACAAGCTTATGTTTTGGAAGAATAATGGAAACCCTTCTTTATTTCAACCTACTTTCTATATAAATAGGTGAAGCTGAAGCGGTTAGATCTGAGAGCATGAAGCTATTCAATACTTCACTGATTAAGTCCATATTTCTTATTACACATTAATACTCATGAAGTCTTTCGATTTACAATGAGTCAATGGACAGATCTTATAGTTAGAAATCTATTATGATAATTTAAAGTTGTAATTATAAATTTATTTAAACGCACATTGATTAAGTAAGTAATATTTACTAAGGCTGTACTCAAGAATGTGCGCGTAAAAATGCAATAGTAGGGACATCTACAGGTCTTAACCACAAGCTTACGTTTTGGAAGAAAAGAGGGAACCCTTCTTTACTTCAACCTACTTTCTATATAAATAGGTGAAGCTGAAGCGGTTAGATCTGAGAGCAAGAAGCTATTCAATACTTCACAGATTAAATCCACATTTCTTATTACACATTAATACTTGCGAAATCTTTCGATTTACAATGAGTCAATGGAAAGATCTTATAGTTAGAAATCTATTATGATAATATAACCTTACAAATTATTTATCAATTTATTTATTTATTTAAAATAGGAATTTAAATAACGTATAACTAGAATTATTCAATTAATTAAGACAATTTCCCTGCATTTACACGCACACACATGTTGCAGACAAGGAAACAATGAAACAATGTCTCAATTTAAGCTTAATTTATTAACTACTTTTAATTTAAACAATTAACTATAACTGACAACTGAAATACTTAAAAGTTATTTAATAACAAATTTAACCTTAATGAATTTTAAAACCAATTTAAACTAACTTTTATTCCCTTACTTTTAAAAATGTACAAAATTAATCCCAAACTAAGTTTTACTCTAAAATAACTTTATTAAACCAAATAATATATGTTTACAAATGATACTATAGGCATAATTAATAATTACCTGATAACATCATGGTAAAAAAGGACAAAACTTAATAAATTAATACATGATATTTTGGTCATCAATGACTTTATCTAGAAAGCTGAAAAAGTTTCCAAGTTTCCTCATATAAAAATTTTGTAGATAAGATTCTGTCTCTGTCTTTAAATTTTTTAAGAGTTTGTAGAAAATAAGAATCAACATCTGGAAGAGGCCGAGTAAATTGTTTCTTACATCTGGCCAACCATACAGAGAATGTCAAGAAAATCGACAGTCTGATGGTTGGATGTCTCCAGAATGCAGGCAGTCCTTAATTGAGATAGTCTTGTAGAAGTCCACTTTAGAGTTCTGATAGATAAACATTTTAATATCCCCAAGTCCGGCACAGGAGTAGATGATGTGGTCAAACATTTCATCTTGTCTGCAGCAGTTAGAGCATAATGGATCAATCTCACTGATTTGTCTCCTACAGCTCAGGAACCAGTTTGTAGACATAGCATGAAGGTTGACTTTAACTAGGTAGTCCAAAAACTTTGGCTCCAATGCCCAAAATTTAAAAAGAACTACAAGTTTGTGATTGGATAAGCCAAATTTTGGCCTAATAATGGTGACCTGAGAGTTGATTAGTTGATATGCTTGCCAAAGTGTAACTTTAGCATGAAAGGTACTTTCTGAGATATTGTTAAATTTGTGAATGTCATGAAGCAAGATGTCAAGCCAGCAACTATCAGCAGGTGGAGGCCAATCTGTAGGTTGAACAATGTCAGCAATCAGCATATAGCCATATTTCTGAATTAAATTGTAAATAAGTGTATGGGATTTCTGGAAATACATTGCAGGAATGGAGTTTTATATTCCTATTTTCTACTATCTTATAAGTTAACTTATCACATTATTAAAAATACTGTTTTCTGGCACATCTTTGACTATAACTCTATTATTCCACTATCAAGTTTAATTTATTGAAACAATTCTAAAAAGTTAATTAAAAATAAATAGGCACATAATGCTTTTACTTTAGTACAGACTGAGTTAACATCATGTAATAAGACTATTGTTTACTACTTATTAACTTTTTTTTTTTAATTTAAAAAAAAAATTATTAAATGTGAAACTGGTTAATCTAAAGCAAGCAATTGGAACAAGTGCAAACAACACTTGGTCATAATATATAAATGTTTAATTATTGTATTATATCCATCAACCACCCAGGTAAACAACTTTTGTAGAAATAAAATGAGTTATGATTATTAAGTGTAAATTGGCATATGGATACTGCACTTAATCCGGTATTTTGTATATATGTACGTTTATAAATAATTTGATCTCACAATAAGATTTCTTAATGGAATGTATTCACTTGTAAATAAATAAAATATATATATATGCGTCATGACTGTTGTAATAATAAATATATATGACTTAATCCAGTGTGTTCAAATCATTATTAATTTTAATCTTATCAATATAATAAATGTGTGTGTCTTTAATTGTCTTCCTGGTTCATTCAAGGGCTTACTCATCATCATCAAATGAGATCTCACATTGTACGGTGAGTGCCGGGCCCAAAATTAAAGAATCTATGCTGTATCAACGCAAATGTTGTTCATATTGTCTTAGATTAGGGGAATGTGGAAATAGGTTAGAGTTCATGATTGCTCCTAACCTGCATATCTCGAGCATGATTGGATTTGGGGTACTTTTGTTCAGATTCTAAGTTTTGTTGGATGAACATACGTTTTCGACTGGTACAACATTAAATGTCAATACTATATTTTAATTTCAATTATTTTCTTTGGAAAAAAAAATGTTACGGTTTTTTACACTAAAAAGACCTTGTAAGGCAAATAATATACATATAATTATGGAGTGGGTTTTGCAGTCTTAGAAAGATATACCTGAAAAAATTATAATAAAAAAATTCTTAAAATGTTGCATTGCTAATGATTTAAATAGCCGGAAAATGACATACTCTGGTAAAATAGTGAAAATGAATATTGGTAAAATAGTGAAAATAAATATTCAAGTTCTGAAAGTGAAGATATAGAAAGTAAAAGCATGTCTGAAGAAGATTCACAATAAATTAGGTGAGCTTATTGTATTTATATTAGTTTCTATTTAAGTAAATAAAAATGTTTCTTATTTTTCAGTAAAATCATTTTAAAATTTTTTTCCCCCAATTTTCCAAGCTTAAAATCCTACTATGTCTCAAATTCAGGGACATCTTATATTTGAAGTAACATGGTATAATATCAATAATTTATTTTTATACATTATTTTATTTATTAATAAGTGTAATGTTTGTTAATAATTTAAAATTAATTTTATTCCATTTTCTATGATTGAATTTGTTTAAGGCAATTTTTATTCTTTTTTTCAAGTTAATTTTAATATAATTTGAAATTCAAAAAAAAAAAACTAAAAAGCCTTATTTATAAAATAAATTTAAATGTAAAAAATGGAATAAAACTAACTTTAAAGTATTAAAAACTTTTAAAAGTGTTATTAATAAATAACATACATATATAGAGAGAAAAATTATTGATATACATTATACAAAAGTTAATATATTTATAATAAAAACATCTCATATATATAAATTTAATGAGATAGTCAAATAAATTTCATAATTGTTAATAAAAAATAAGAACTTGAAAAATTAACTGAAAATAAATTACAAAAAAATCCAATTGAAAAAGGTATCAGAATTTAAAAAAAAAAAAAATGAGGTGTCTTTTTGTAAATATTTCTTACAAGCAATGTAAGAGAGAAGTATACAACATTTATACTAAAAACAGAACTTTGAAAAGCAGAGTTATGACAGAATATAACATTTTAATTTTACAGAATTTTTTCAGGGTGGAAAGATATAAGCCTAAGATGTATCCAGTATATTAAGTCAATTTATTAATTCAAAATTATATTTATAAAAATTAAGTACTTGAAATATCCACATTTAATTACTGATTTTTAGATTTGATTACATAAGAAAACATTCATGTATCATAATATTTGGCACAGCATATCTTTGATTAATAATCTAGCAAATAACTAAAATTTTCTATTCTTAAGCAATGAATGAAAGTCATTAAATCATACTTGATATTTGAATTTTAAGTACTTCATATATGAAAATAGAGATTTGAAAAAAATTATTGAAACAAGATAATAGCCTATTTTTAGAGTATACTTTCTTAATAAAAATAACTATTTTTTATTGATTAAATTCCAGAATTTTACAGTCCAAACACACAAAATAATTAACAAATTATGCACAGCTAATATTTTATTAAATCTCTCTAATTGCAAAATATCACAGAAAAAATAACAACTGATTGTCAAAATGATGAATAGAAAAAAATTGAGAGTCGAAAATAGTGAAATTGTAACTAAACTTATCACATTAGCAGTTAGCTGTCAGGCATTTTAAAAATGGTATCTGCAAAATGCAGTATAAAAAATATTGTTAAAGCTATGTGTTTATGTATGAATTTACATATATTAAAACAGGCAAAACTCACTATACATATTGCCACTCACTGCAAGCTAGAGTAATCAATGGATGCTAGAAGTCTTGTGCATAAAATCTCCATGTAGTGTCTACTCATCCAATATCACCAGACTAGTTTCTGGCTTGTGGCCTTCGTCAGGGAGGAGCCTTGGATCTGGGAGTACTTGCACTAATGTAACCCTCCAGCAGCCATCTTTTATCTACACTTAATTACAAAACTATGACTCTTAAATTGAAAACACCTTAATATTTTCAATCCAAGCTCATTAGCTTATATAGTCATATAGGTCTGAACTCAGTTCAGTACCCATACATTTTGGTGTCTTTTGATTCTTTAATAACCATAGCCACCACTATCCTATTAGGCAGGATTGCATTGCTCTCACTGACAAAGGTCACAAACTAGAAGCTAGTCTGGGGATATTGGATGAGTAGGCACTAGATGGAGATTTTATGCACAAGCCTTCTGGCATCCATTGATTACTCTAGCTTGCAGTAAGTGGTAATACGTATAGCGAGTTTGCCTGTTTTAATAACAGAAGCAAGCATAAGAAATGGTGATCATGTGATGCTTATTGGCTTAAATTTACATATATAAAACTTAAGTTGTCAATTCCTGATATAAGTAATAAAATAATGACTTAACAAATAGCATTTAAAAGCAATTACATTAATAATTACTGTCATAAATTGCACAAAATACTGTACAAGAAATATCATTAATGCAATGTGCTTAGATGTGAATATATATGTAAAGTCACAAAATGCTTTAAATGGTTTAATGCAGTAATGGAGTGGTAAACTCTAGAGCTTAAAGTCCATAGATCGTAGTTTAGTTCCAGTGATTGGCCCTCGCTTCATATTAACTTCTGAGCATTAAACCATCTGATTATTTGAGCCTTGCAAAATTTAGTGCAATGATAAAGTGGTGGACTCTAGAGCTCAAAGTCTATGGATCATGGTGAAGTCACTTTCAGTGCTCAAACTTCAAATGAATCTTCCTGTGAACTCACTAGCGGTATGATTTGTTGCAGTAGAATGGTAAATTCTGGAGCTTCTGGTATTTGAACTTTTTTTGAGCTCAATAGCACTTATTCATTCCATTATTATTAAAACACAGAATAGTACTGACTCTTAGGTATCATCATTAATTATGTAAATATTAATTAATCAAATAAATATATTTAAATTAAAATCATAAAATATACAAGTACAATAGTAATATTAATATTTGTATTTAATTTCACAGAAAAGAAAATACATTATTCATGTAAACTTTTGTGGATAAAAGAAAAGAACAAGCTCAAAATATATACATATTTAAATCAAGTTTATTAATTTAACTACTATAATGTGGTTTTTTAAATACTATTTTTAAAATATGCACAGTTTTATTCAAATCCAAAATTATTATATTATATCTGCTTAAATAATTATTGCTTAAGTGATTACTAATAAATTAACATTTAAATCTGCTAATTATTGTAAAAAGTTTAAGACAGTTGATGTGAAAATAGCTTGCATCAGTGAAGATGATGGCTAAACTAGAATGTTGGATTACAGAAGGATAACTTAACTTAGCATGAATGTATGCATACATACATTCCACATTATAGTTTGTTTAATATAAAAGAGCAATCTAAATAAGAAAGTACAAGATTAACAAAAGCAAAGATGATCGTAATAGTTGCTTCCTTTTTGCACCTTTTATATAAAATGTATTTCTCTTTGTAAATTAATTCCAGCATTTAGGGATTAAAATTACATATTACCACCATAATGGTAAGTTGAAAATAAAAAAATTAAAACTACCAACAACCAAGTACTTTTACTGTTTGATCTGACATTTATAAATGTATGATTGAGCTAACGTTCAACATTCTAAAAATATAAATTTAAGAGAGCAAATTTTTATCTATAAAAAAAGTTTTATATTCTTTAAAAAAAACAGTAATAATCTTACCATGGCTTCTAGAAAAAAAATAAACTGTACTTTAAGAAGAATTTCATTCAATGTGAATATTTAAATCACTTAAAGGAATAAATAATCTCAGATATTTAGTGACTAAGGTCAATAACTTCAGGAAGAGGAAGGATATTTTCTTTATCTTCAAAAGAAAAAATCATCACTAAAAGTTTTTTTTTCCCCCTTTAAGATAAATAATATAAATAAGCAGTTTTTACTGGTCTAAGAGGTCAGAAGACACTTTTTTTTTTGTAATTGCATTCAAAAGTTGTAAATGAAACAAAGAATATATATATTTTCTACTTAGTGTATTTAAGATGTATATGTTTCCCTGTATTATATATAGATTCAACACTTTAAATTTCATTTTCACCACCAATACATCAGATCTGTATTAAATGTCATAAGATCATTGTTGCACATAATCTTCTTGGTTTGCTACAATGACAGTAAAGTTTATAGAATTCAAAATCCATGGAATGCAATCTAGCTATATCCCTTCTGATGCTCACACTTCTTATGAATTATTGAATAATAAATCATTTGATAATTTTTGTCCTGGCAGATTTCGGAGCACAAGATCCATAAATCACGAACTAGATCTGTTATTTCTAATATCTTATAAATTCTCAAGCAATAAACCTTTTGATTATTTTTGCTTTGTGTGGTTTGGTACAGCAGTAGAATGGCAGACTCTGAAATGCCATGTTCAAGGATCACAGCCCAACTTTGTCAATTCTGGTGTGCAAACTTCTGATAAACTCAAACAAATCATTTGAAAATTTTGCCCAATACGGTTTGTCTTCTGAAGAACAAGGTCCATAAATCATACTGCAATTACTATTTGATTTTTTTTTTATTGCTGGATATGTCAAATGACATAATGTAGGTGTGCACAATAATTCTATTCAATTGGTCAGATATTTTTTTTTTCCATTTTCTTCAGATAAACTATTAGACATTAATTTTGGGATGACTATACAAACCAATTCATGAAACATAAATATGTCCACATATAAAACATGCTGATCTATTATTTGTCTGAAGGTTTGTAATGATGGTGTATTATAAGATGTGATATGTTGGACTATTTCCATCATTTATGAGTGAATGTTGAATGTATAGATAATTTTAAACTTTTCAAATACAAACAAGTTGTTAGTAATAACACACAAATAGACAATACAGGTTAGTAATTACACAACATTTTGAGTAATATTATTCTCCACTCTTCTTCAGGTGTTGCTGGCATATAAGCACAGTGACAATATTCGCTTAGAGGTTGAACTCGCACCTTTAGATTCTTGTATATCTAATCTAAGGCAAACGCTCTACCAACTGAGCTACTCTGTCAAAGGCAACATATAGTAGAAATTTGATATATTTATATATGAGGGTTGTTTCAAATCCTCCTGAGTCCTTCATTTTTTTTTTTATCAAGTCCAATTATTTTTATTTTCTTATTTTTTTCCTAAGAGCAAGATTAATTAGAGGCTTCAATACACTGTGTATTGCCACAATGGGTTGAATTATAGGATGAGCAGCTTCCTTGAATTTTCTTCTATGCATTTTTTCCTCTTTATCCAATATCTTTGTATTTTTCCACTTAAGCATGTGGTCATTAGTACATACATGATCTGCTATGGTAAACACATCTGTTTTTTTTTCTCTTTTAACCATTAGTTTGTGTTCCTTCAATCATTGTTCAACAGGGCGACAGGTCTTACCAATGTATTTCCTTCCACATTCACATGGTATTTCATAGATGCAGTTTTTGTTCTTCAGCCATTTCCAATTTAGGCTTAGTATAAGTAAGCATTCCTCGAAGTGTGGTATGGCTTAGGAAAGCAGTTCTAATATTATATTGACTGCAGATTCTCTTTAGTTTGTCCACCATTCCTGGTATGTATGGATACACTACCGTCCAATAACTGTTTTCTCCTTTGGTGTGTCTTTGTGTTGTCTCTTGAAGGTTTTTCTGATGACTGCTGATGGATAACCATTCTTCATAAGCATTTGTTCTATGTAAATCTTCTCTTTTTCCAAATCACTGGTTTCTGAACAAACCTCCTTAGCTCTCTTCCATAGTAATAGTACAATTCCTTGTTTAGTGCTTCTTGTATGATTGGATGTATATGCCAAGTATTTGCCAGTGTGTGTTGGTTTTCTATACACTGTTATTTTTACTTTGCCCTGAGGTAGTCTTGTCACAAAAAAAAAAAATTAGGACTCAGGAGGATTTGAACCAACCCTCATATATAAATATATCAAATTTCTACTATATGTTGCCTTTGACAGAATAGCTCAGTTGGTAGAGCGTTTGCCTTAAATTAGATATACAAGAATCTAAAGGTGCGAGTTCAACTTCTAAGCGAATATTGTCACTGTGCATATAGGCCAGCAACACCTGAAGAAGAGTGAAGAATAATACTACTCAAAATGTTGTGTAATTACTAATCTGTATTGTCTATTTGTGAGTTATTACTAACAAGTTGTTTGTATTTGAAGTTTAAATAAAGTTTAAAATTTTCTATACATTTAACATTCACTCATAAATGATGGAAATAGTCCAACATATCACATCTTATGCTGATCTATTATTCTGTTTATTTGATATTTAGCAATAATTTTTAATTTCTTCTGCAAAAACAAAATTTTCTTCTTGAAATACAATTGTGACTCTTTATATTATTTTCTATCAAATTTTCTAAATGGAAAAAATCAACCTTATTATGATTTTAGGTCCTTGAGATAATCTTTGTAGTGTAAATGGGGGTTGTCTTTTCTATGAAAACCATGCTCAAGTTCATCAATAAAAAATTTTTAAAAAAAGCAATTTTAGGAAATTTTGTATTGTTTATTTATCTCAAATATCCAATCCAATAAAAATATGATTTTATAATAATAAATTCTATAAATATAAATGTACAATTATATATACATATTATTACCACAAATCTGATCAAAAATAAATTAGTACAGGTTTTTTAAAAAAACCAATACTCTACTGACTTTTCAACAACCTCCCTTAAAGAGACAATGGAAAAAACAGCAGTACTTACAGTTTTGCAAATTGTCTGTCAGTAAAGGTTGAGTGTTTTTTTTTTCAGTTACTTTACTGTATAACTAAGATTAGCTAGATATCTGTTTACAATCCAATATTAAGATGGTTAATTGGGTTGGCCATCTGAAAAAAAAAAATTCTAATCCTGATCAAATCCACTTAACAAGTAAGGCAGACTGATGAGACCTATTATAAATTGTTAAACTGTTATATACATAGCAATGTTTTTTTATTGTTGTTATAGAAACCTTTCCCAAAAAATCTCCCACTATATCATATTTTTCAGGAGAAACTTTCCATTGCATCAAATTTATTTCTGACACAATAAATTATCAGATTACGTGAATGAATAATGTTGCAAGCCTCTTGTCATTATCAGCACATCTTTTCAGCATCAAATACTGCTTTGGAATTCACCTTAATTATTTTTCTACTTTAAGCTCGGAATAATTAATGGAAGCTAGACTATCATGTTAGAGAACAGTATTAGATAATGTTTAAAAAGCAATGCCAATTGACATCTATAAATTATTCAAAATTGCTATAGATAGCAGAATTAGAATACAAAAAATGAGAAATATTTTATAACTGTCACTGCCATTATATCAACTTTATTTGCATTAAAAAAATATGTAGTAATATTCAAGAATTTATTAATAAAGAATTTAAAAATTATAGTCCTACTTCCATACAAATATATTATTCACGTAAATCTATCAAAAACAATTATTTTCAATGACATAAAAAATAACTTTTTTTTTAATGAGATTGTTTATATATATGAAAAATTAAAATGTAAATCACCTTAATTTTAATAATTTTTCAAGAAACACTAGAAAAATATTTACATAAAAGTTTTAAGAAATACTTATATATACATCATTGTATATTATTTAAAATAACTGAAAATTCTATTCACAGCTGTTCTGCTAAATTCTGTTAGCCTTAGTTATCCAGCAAAACTTTCATATTGATTAAAAAAAACAATAGGCAACAATAGAAGCAATTCATATCGAAATATTATATCCAAACCACAATCTAATTAATATATAGCAGATTACAAGTGCAAATTCCAACCCATATTTCAATTAAAATTAGAAGGTTCTTGAAATTTACTATTTTTCAAATTCATTAAAAAACTTTTCAATAAAAAATATTAATAATTTGCATTTTAATGCTTAACAAAATCTGGTGGTAGAAATATAAATCTAGTTATTTAATATACCCAGAAAAAGAATTTTATCTATTAGTGAAAACATTAAAAAATGTTGAAACTATACAGTTTTTAATTTTTTTAAGTTATTTAATACAATTTTCAATTACTGTTTTAGTTAACCTGAATAAAAAAGTCTAATTTTGATATTGCATAGTAAAAATGTATTTTTTCAAAAAGATAACCACTTTTGAAGATTGAATTAGTTTATTTGGAAGTCCACTTTGGGCAGGCTTCATACATCATTCCAAACTATTTTTTCAGGTTTCTTTATCTTTTACCTTTTAAAGATTTTTGTAATAGTCTTGTTCTTAATGACTAGAGCAACTCACCACTTTAGTATCATTTAACTTAAACTTAAATAATTACTGATTATCCTATGTATATAACTTAATTTTTGAATCCCTATCAGATTAGTTTTTTACTTTTATCTTTATCAATGAGGCTTGAGATTAAAAATTGAAAGCAATGCAGACATGCATTCAACTAATATCTTTATTTACATTTTACTATCCAGTTAAAAATTTCTAATTCAAATCAGCCTAAAGTTTTGAATCTAAGTCAACATGTTTGAACTAAAACGGAAAACTGTTCTTGTTTTATATTATTTAAACTGGAAATTTGGTGATTTGTTATTATTAGTCTTCTTTCTTAAAATCATATAACAATTTTTTATCTTCTTTCATTTTTTCTCTCATTTTTATAGTTTCTTGTATCACATCTCTAAAAGCATATCTAATACAATTTCTTTTTAAAAATTATATTTCCACTACTCTCTTCAATACCATTCTAATTGACCCAATTAATATTTCCATTTGTCTTTAAATTCACAACTTTTAATAGTCCAAATTTTTAATATAGTTAAAACTATATTCTAAACAAAATCATGTACACATCTCTTAATTCCAAATTCAATGATTCTTAAAATAATTTTAATTAATTTTCAGTCCTATGTGACAGATTCTAGAGCATAAAGTTTATGGATTGTGGCCTAGTTCTATCATTTCTAGTGCTCAAACTTTTTATGAACTCCCAAGCAATTACAGACATTGAACTATTTTTTTTATATTGATTTTCTCACCTCCTCCATGATCACTTAATCAGAATTCTAATTATTTAAAATAGATAAATAAATAAAAACAGCTTTGCAATCATGAACTTGGCAGTTTAAAATTCAGAATAGAATTAAACTAGAGGGAGCAGGAGAATAGCTAAAAAATTTCTAAGTAAGTTTAGTATTTTTTCCAGAAATTTTTAACTAAAGACTAAAGTTTTAAGTGAATTAATCAAATAAGTGTCTATGTATTAAACACATGCACATCTGAAAATATAACAATCTTCATTCCTGGCAAAGTGAATCTCATACTTACAGGAGCAGATCTCATGGCCTGTATTATTATTTAAAATGACCATTTAAAAAATTATATAAATATGTATTGCATGTTTTTCCATAATTGAATTAGAATGAAAAACTAATATTTGTGATGCAAAATATTATAGCTGATCCTTAGCCAAAGTCTCTATTAATAGGTATTATTATTAATTTATATTCAAATAATTTTAATGTCTATAAATAAATTATTACCATTGAAAATAAAGCACAGATATTATATAATTTTATCCATGAAAGAATAAAGTCTAAATATACTATCATAACAACAATTCACAAGTCAAACTCAAAGAGCTATTTTAAACAAACTTGTAACTAACATTCACTTTCTTATATCTATGCTAATTTATCAATTAGACAAATTATAAATATTGTTTTGGTAAAATATTCAGACTTATGTATTGCATTTATAAAACTTTTTACCCTTAATTTCTATTTTTTAACCCATTTTCTAAAATTTCTATTCATTTTGCCTACTATTTTATTTCCTATTTCTTTATATTATTTTTCATTCTCTCTCCTTCTCATTATATATATATTTCCCATAATGTTATTATATCCTATTTTTATTAAATCTATTATATTCTTATAATAACATATAATAACCACATTCCACTCTTTTTACACTTTGAAGCAAAATATATTTATTAATATTACAGTTTCGACTGTTCCTAGCAGTCTTCATCAGATCTACAAAAATTTAAACATTATATCAATACAACCATATTTCATACATATATCTATTAAATTTTTACAATTTTACCAAATTAATTATTAACATAACTTTATTCATAAAACTTACTATTATATAACTTTAAAATCTACTTTACCCTTTATTCCTATTTTTAGTTATTATCATGTTTATATTTATTCACCTTTTTTCTTTTGCCATAATTTTATAAATTCAATGTAATATTAATGAAATCTTTCTTATATTACTATATTCATATATTTAACCTTATTTTACATATTACTATATTCACAAATTTAACTATATTTTACATTTCACCTATTATCTTAATTTTTAATTATTTTATTCCATTCCTTAATTCCATTTTACCCATATTTTATTCCTGCTTCTTCCATTTACTTATTTTTTATAAAATTATTTTAATTCTTATATGTCTCTTATTTTTTCTTACCTTATTATCTACTAAACTGTCTTTACTCCACCATTTTCTATCCCATAATACACTCTAATTTCTTTAATCTATATACAGCTCCCTCTATTATCTATTATGAAAACTATTTATTTTATTTTTTATCAGTTTTCACTGTTTATTTTATTTATTTTTATACTAAGATAGTTTTTAAACCACTTTCTCTATTAATATTTAGAGTTATCTTCTTTATTAAAATTTCCTCCCTTATTTTTCAATCACTCCTACCTACTTGCATAACTTATTCTAATATTCTTTTTCTAGTTTATGACCTGTTTCCATAAAATGCATATATACCAGCGATCCTCTATCATATTTATGTTGTTTTAACCTAGTATATATTGAATTTTTCATCTCACCAACATATTTATTTATAATCCCTTTATCCTTACATTTTCTACATTCTATCTCATAAACCCCATTTATATATTTCTTCTCCCCACTTACATACCTATTATCTAAAATATACATTACACTTTTTCTTCATTTTATTCACTACTTTATATTTAATATCATTTTTAAATTCTTTATTAATTTTTCTAATAATATTATTAATTCCCCTTACTATACTACTATCATTAACTTTTATTCCTATGTATTCCTTCTTTTCTTTTCCCTTCATTCTTTCCCTCTTTTTTATATAACTCTTCTTTTTTATATTCTTTTTATTACCTTTTCTGGATATTCATTTTTCTTAAAATCTTCCTTTATCCTATTTATTTCCTTATCATATTCCTCTTCTTCATAATATTTTGCTCTGTATACCTTAGAACTTATAGCACTAATCTTATACGTTATATCCATATTAAACACCAATTTACTGCATTTGTAATACCTATTTTTCTATACACTTCTGTTTTTACTTCACATCTTTTCTCATAATATCCCTTCTTTATCATTATATCTAGATATGACAATCTATTATCATTCTCCCATTCTGTTGTAAAATATATCTTCTTATCTATTTTATCTATAAATCTTTTTGTCTCTCACCCCTATTAAATATTAACAGAAAATCATCCACATATCTTTTAATTAATATTGGTGCATTCTCATCCCCTATCATTTGATCTTCCATATCCTGCATATATATCTCACTCAATGCACCTATTAACAATCCTTTCTGTCCTCCATTAAATTCAAAAGTTATATCTTTACAACATGTTTCCATTAAATTCTTTACTATCTCTCCAGGTATTTCTATTTCCCTTACCCTATCTTCCTTATATTTATTAATTGCCAAATTAATTGCTCTTTCTACATCAATATTTGTATACATGGACACTACATTCATCTTTATCATTGTCAATCTATATTTACTATATTCCTTTACTTTTGTCTTAATTTCTTTTACTAATTCTTTATTATTCTTTATATATGTCTTACTTTCTCTATTTACATATTTTCTGAATGTCTTTCCTAACCATTTCAATACTCTATCGTAATATGATCCCTTTCCATTAATCACCGGTCTTAATGGTATACCTTCTTTATAAATCTTCGGTGCCCCATATATTTTTGCCACTTCACAATCCTTAGTAACTAAATTCTCTAATAATCCTCTATTTACTAATCCTTTGTTATATAAACCTTTAATCATTGTATATATATTTTTATTATTCATTCCTGTACCATCTTTCTTTATCTTTATAAAAAATTCTTCTTCTAACATCTCTTCCATCTTTTTTATATAATCATGTTTATATATCATAACTAATTTTCTTCTTTTATCCGATTTAATAAACATTATTTCTCTACCATATTTCTTTTTCATTTCAATAATATCATTTATCTTTGTTCTTTCTTTTTTATATACCTTTCTATCCTTTACATTTTTAATTCTATATATCAGATTATTTACTTCTTCCTTTTAACTTCTCAATCCATTTTTATCATCTTTATTACTTATACTATAAACATCTTTATTTTCATAATATATCCCATGTTTTTCCTCCATATACTTCTGTAACATTATCTCCATTCCTACCTGCACCTCCACTATATCTCTTCTTTTATTATTTCCATATGGAACATACTTTATTCCTTTATTTATCATTCTTATTTCTTCTTCTAATTTTACTTTTGTCAGATTACATACATTGTTTTCTTTTCCTATTTCTTCTCTTTCTTCTTTTTTCTCACTCTTCTCTTTCCTTTATTATTTTATCCAATTTCTTTTCCTGTCTTATTCTAGTTCTATTATTTATCATATCTTTCTTCCTATTATATAATTGTTCAAATAGTCCTTCTTCTTTTTTAGTAATTCTATTAACCAATTTCCTTTCTAATTGTTCTATTTCTTTATAAACTGTTCTTTTATTTTAGTATCCATTCTTTATATATTCTTTTAATAATCTTTTTTCCATATTCCTTATCATCTCTCTTTTATCCTTCATAATTCTTCTTAACTTTCTCATTTTAATAAAATTTGGTATAACATCTTTACTTTAAAAATTAAGATAATAGTTGAAATGTAAAATAAAGTTAAATTTGTGAATATAGTAATATGTAAAATAAGGTTAAATATATGAATATAGTAATATAAGAAAGATTTTATTAATATTACATAGAATTTATAAAATTATGGCAAAAGAAAAAAGATGAATAAATATAAATATGATAATAACTAAGAATAGAAATAAAGGGTAAAGTAGATTTTAAAGTTATATAATAGTAAGTTTTATGAATAAAGTTATGTTAATAATTAATCTGGTAAAATTGTAAAAATTTAATAGATATATGTATGAAATATGGTTGTATTAATATAATGTTTAAATTTTTGTAGCTCTGACGAAGACTGCTAGGAACAGTCGAAACTGTAATATTAATAAATATATTTTGCTTCAAAGTGTAAAAAGAGTGGAATGTAGTTATTATGTTATATATTAGAAAAACAAAAACAAAGAAGGAAAGAGAAAGAGAAGCTATTGAAGATTATATTACACCTGGGTCTCGTTTTATGCGGTAGATAGATTCCACAGAAAATCCGCATTAAAAAAAATTGCACAAAAATACTTAATTTACCTTGAAAAATGGGGGATAGGGGTTGTAATTTTCAGAATTCGCATAAAAGCAAAGCAACAAAGAAAAATTACTTTAAAATTCGCATTAAAAAAATAAGCAAATAAAGTATGACTAATAACAAAATTTCACATATTTGAAAAAAATTAATACAAGAAAAACTTTTTTTACTTTTTTTATTACTACAGTATTTAATTTTACATTTTTCATACATATTTTAATCATTACCGCTAGCGTTCGTTGGTAAACTGATAAGAAATCAGACTCGATGTGATGCGATGTATTGTAGGTTCTCCTTAAACGAAGTCAAGAATCTCTCTCAGCAATTATGCCCAGAGAAACCTGTTAACTATTTTATTTTTATTCATGATGTGATGTACAACTAGCGCCATTTTCAGTCTTGTGCTGTGTTAATGGTTTTCTGTTTCTATATTTAAAAAATGAGATCTGTAATCAAAACAAAAAGATTATACATTATCATTAGAAAGATTATTTTCAGTTTATAAAATTTTTGTTTTTTATTTTAAAAATCTAAAAGATTATTTATTTCTGTTATATATAACAAAGTATATTTTAAAAATTTAAATTTTTTGAATATTTATTGCGATATTTTTATATGTAAGTATAAATCTATTATTATTATTTACTCATTAGTATAAATAGGTTATTTACATAGAAGAAATTCTAAATACAGCTTCAGGCCATATTCACGTTAGCTGCTAATATAACATTATATTTTTGAAAAAAAAAAAGTATTTCAAGTCAAAATAAGTTATTAATAATCTAAATTTCTTGATATTTAATAAATATAGTGAAATATGGAAGATATTAAGAAGAAACATGAATCGCATAACTTCAAAATCGCATTAAAATAATCCACATAAAACAAGACCTAGGTGTATATTCTAATAATAAATGTTCAATATTTTTTGTTCTGCTCCAACACAAATCACATGATAAATTTAAATCTTTTCTCCAATTCTTAGTTTACTTTTTTTGACTCTACATTTCCTGTTCTAGCTTTAAATAATAAATCACTTTCTTTACTAATATTATGCTTCTTCAAATTAATCTTGCTTTGCTATTGTATTAGTGGATTTATTTTTTTTATCATATATTTTAAATTTCCATAATATTTCCTCTGTTAACTTGCTAAATGTTCTAACCTTTCACCCCAATCACTAATTCATTGTAACTGTCTAATATTCTTTTTTGAATATTCATCTCAACTTTAAAATGTAACCTTATCAAAGTTTCTTGCATATTTTACTGCCTGCCTTAATCAATTTCTCCTATATTTCTTTAATAAATTCAATTAAAAATAATTCTAGAAATTCTGTTTGTACCTATAAATTATAAATTTCCAAATATTTTTTAATTACTCTTAACATTTCTCGTGCAAAATGATGATGATTTCATTTCATTTTATACTGCTTCTTCTCCATCTCATTTTTCTCATGTGTGCATCTCTCTACTTCTCTTTATATTTTATTTAGAGCTGTTAATAATTCTTAATACACTAGATCATTTCCATAAATACAACCAAATTAAAGCAAGTACTACCAATTTTTTAACCTATTCTATTTTTATTTTTACCATTTTGATGTACATTCCATTTTATTATTAATTTTTATTCCTAAATGTTTATATTGCCTACCTTCTTCTATGAAATATTTTCCATTCATTTTTCTCATTTTCTAATTTATTAATTACCAATATTGTTTTTTTTTTTTACTAAATTTAATATTTATTCCATTTCCTTTTTCTACATGTCTCAAGTAACATATTCAAATCTTTGTCTTTAGCAAAAATCAGTAAATAATAATATTAATAACCTATATTTTTTATTATATTGAGATTTAAATATTTCACATTTTATATTTTGATCTTAATAATTAATTTTCTTATTTGTTTAAAAATGATATTAACAATTTAAAAAAAATCCACACATATAGGAAAATATTTATACTATATACATGACAAACATTTATATTATTAATATGAAACAGAGCAAAAAAAGTTTGTGTTAGAAGCGAATCACTTGGAAAAAAAACTATATAGAACTTCATAGCTATCTTTAAAAAAAATCTAAACAACAACAACAAAAAAAACATCAAATACAAAAAAATTATAAGTACTGTATTCATTCATACTAGAAATAGCAGATAAACAAAGAAAATCTATAATCAACATATCAGAATAGCTTTCCAAATCATAGCAAACTATAAGGAATCCTAACATCAAAAAAACTTAAATTTGAAATGCTAAAAACAAAAACTGTATCTAAGAAATACCATGTAAATGAGGAAGAACATATATTGGTGAAATCAGCCATCATATTAAAACAATCAAAAGAGCACAAAATAATAATTAAAAAAGGAAAAAAATAGATGTATTTAATGTAGCAGATTGTGCATGCACCAACAAATATATATATATGTTCAATGGGAAAAAGACAAGAATACCGAACACAGAAGGAAAAAAAAATAAAATTTAAAGAAGCTGCATGACAATGGTAAATAATCCTTAAATCAATCTAGCTTGATAATTATATTTGAAAATTACTCATTAACCTTGACCTTAAAAAAAAATTGAAAAATCAGGATTCTCACAGATAAGCATATAAAATTTCTACTGATCGCTGTCCTTTGCATAATTGCCTACTCAGTTAAAACATCACCTTAAATTCAGTATTCGTGAAACTAAAGATCAGTTCAATTCCCATACTAGTGTTATCATTAAGTACACCAGAAAATACCTCAAGGAAGATATAATTCCGCTCAAAATATTGAGTTATATAAATAAGAGTTGGATGTATTTGAAAAATTTAAAGTTTAGATTTTTCTAAAAAGATTTAATAATTAAAACTAGATGATCAAAATAGTTCCATATATAATCACAGGTAATAAAGAGCAACTCTGTTTAAACATACTTCACATGACCACCATTTCTTATGCTTGCTCTTAACTGTTATTAAAACAGGCAAAACTCTGTATATGTATTGCCACTCAGTGCAAACCAGAGTAATCAATGGATGCCAGAAGGTTTGTGCATAAAATCCCCATCTATTGCCTACTCATTCTAAGATCTAGGTGCAGTGCTCTCAGATCCAAAGCTCCTCACTGACGAAGGCCACAAGCCAGAAACTAGTCTGAGGATATTGGATGAGTAGGCACTAGATAGGAATTTTATGCACAAGCCTTTTGGCATCCATTGTTTACTCTGGTTTGCACTGAGTGGCAATACGCATAGAGAGTTTTGCCTGTTTCAAACATACTTCTTGTTACTTGATTTGAAATCCTCCAAATAATATACATAATAATTTTTCTTATTTAGTTTTTCCAATAACTAATTTTTTCCCCCCAATTTTATTTTTCTTAACTTAGATAATAAATGTTCCCTTGTCCATATAGTGAGGCTGCTACATCATGGCCTCAATATACACTTGATTCAATATAAGCACTATCCAAATCACTACATGTAGTTTAGAAAAAAAGAATTAAGAGTTTTGGAAAATGAATATGAATAAAACAATGGTTTTAAAATGAATAAAATTATAAAAAAATTGAAAAGATAAACCATAGCATTAAGGGAAACTTATTGTTATTTCATGCAAAGATGGAAGTTTAAATATTGGGAGTGGGAGGTGGGGGGTGGAATAAAGGTTTGAATTGTAAATTTAGTTCATGGGGAGACAGAGAAAGAATATAAAACATTTATTTTTGGAGTGTTGAATGTTGTAAAAAAAATCAGGATAATTTGTATGAAGGGAGAAATTTAAAGTTGAAAAGAATGAGAGAGATAGAAGCTTTATGAATTTTTTGTTTATGTCTGTATAATTAAATTGGGGAAATGAAGATAGTATAGTGGAATTATCAATATAACTTCTATTAAAATGGGATAGGATGGAAAAAATGTACAAGAGTTAGAAAAAAAAATAGATGAGTTTATTATGATATATAAGGATTTTAGAGGAGAAGCCATTTCACATCACAACACATTGTTTTGAAGATATGACTATATGTTTGAAGAGGAATGAGCAGTAAAAAATAGTGGAGCTATTATCAAAGTTTGTAGGTAGTGTAAATTTATCAAGTTCTTTTAAAGTTAACATGTTTGTATGAAAATAGTGGTATAATTTTTTTAGATATATGGAACATGTTCTTTAGAAAGAAAAATTATTTAACAAATACAGTTACATTTATTAGAGAAAGAAAGAATAAAATACTCGGTGAATTTATACTCAATTTTATTAGCCATGAAAATTTGAAAAAAGGAGAGGGAGGGAGATATACATATGAATAAAAATAATAAAGCAATGTTGAAAATAAATATATTTAGTTAATTTCTTTAATCACTTAAGCAATGTATTTTGTTTTTCTATTCCTTTAATCTAACAGTTTTGACTGATCAGCAGAGCTAAAACATATATGTGTACATGAATGTATATATATTATAACGGAAATGGTTATTCGTACGGTTGCTTATTTATTTGTACTTTCAACTATATTTATTTCGATTATTTTATTCTATATTATACTTATTTATTATATCCATTTATTCTTTTCATAACTTTTATTTCTATCTATTTATTGTTTACAACTTAGATTTTTTATTATCTTATTTATTATTTTAACTAATGCCGTTACAATACAAGCAGAGAGCTAATACAGATACAAATTTACCTTCATATCTATACCCTTGACTGAACCCCAAGGCAATACATACATATTATCTTGGCGTTATTTTTCCCAGCCAAGAACTCTCGGCTGCTGGACAGAGCAAACTATTTCAAAGAAACTTAACGAATGTCCAGCGCTTGCTATTTATTTTTTAGAATTGGGATTTCGCATGAACAAGCAGCACATGAATATCTTAAACAAATCAGTATGCCCCTTTAATCACTACTTACAGTTTCCCCCCTGTCGTAGCTTGGTGATGGGAGAATAAAGCAAGGATACAAAATTTAATGACAAATATGTTTAATAATAATATTCACACTTTATATAAAAAATTACATTATAATAATAATAATAAACACACACTTATAAATATATGGCTATAATAAATATATGCAAATAGATCAGATATAAAAGTTCTTAAAGTCCTGTTGATAGAGTTCTATTTTTATCAAATCATTAATTTTATATTTAGTTATGAATAGTAGGCAAATGAAAATGCATGCATGCTTTTACCTAGGCTTTGTTGTAATTGTCCCATGGGTATTTCTTCCGAGCGCTCTTGATTAACTTCCTCAGTTTATGGGGTTATTTTCGTTCCAGTTTTTGCTTGTTGATTCCTTAGGTTCTCCATTAACTTCCTCAGTTTGTGGGGTTATTTTCATCCAGTTTGCTGGTTGATTCTTTAGGTCGAGTTTCAATTGACAGCTACAGAAGCAGCGGTCCCTCTAGCAGGTCAGGCAAAGATCTTACATTGTGAGTCAGTGATGAGACGGCTTGAATCCGAACCCACGTCCCTTTAACGCCACTAGCCATGCACTTCTTCCATTTTCTTTTAGCTGTTGCTTCTCTAAAGTCTCTACTAGCAATGCTAGACAAAAATTGTAATTTTATTAATCTCTTTCTTTGTTCGTTGTTTTTAAAATTTTTAATTAAGACTTAGATTTCCAACCAATTCTTATCATTATGTTTCTTTATTTAATTAGTGGCTGGAATGTAAGTCCCAATTAATTTAACAGATCAGGCAAAGATCTTTCGTTGATAACATTTCTTTGTCCGTGGAATTTAATTTGTCCAACAGACTTTCACACCTACGGCCATATTGTTTCTTTTTATATATCCCATATTACATTTATTTTATTTAAAGTTTACAATTCATTCATTTTTTCCACATTTACGTTTTACATTTATTTTAATTTGTTATATTTTTTTTCTTAATGAGAGAGAAGACACACATTTCTTTATGCTTCCTTTTCCCCTCTCCCACAATAAACAAAAATAATTTTCTAGCATTTGACTTATAAGACAGAAAGAGACGCATTTCTTTATTTATGCAGCCCCCCTCCCCTTCTCTTACTATTACAAAATCCACAGTAATTTTGACATTAGAATTTCAATTTTTCTTTTCCTTCCTTTCTTTTTTTAAAAAAAATTTATTAGCTAATTTATTTCACCTTTATTACTTTCTAATTTTATTAATAAATATATATGTGTGTCGACGACTTTACGTGGTCGTCACATTACACTCCGCCCATTTTTGAGAATTAAAATCGGGTCGAATCTTATTCTGAGATGAGAGCCTATTTTAATTCTTTGCTTTCAACTCTTACTTCTGCTTTTATTACGTACTTTCCCACTCTGTCATGACGAGTGATAATGATGATGAGGATGACTGCAGAGAGACAGCTAGGTAAAGCTACACAATTCTTTCCGATCGATTTTGGCTGATCAACCAATTTAATCTCAACGCCTACGAGACCATGGCATAACTTAACTCTACCAGAACAAAAAACATAACAGGGTTTAAAGCGTGTGAACAGCAGGATATTTCTACTGCCTGTTCATCTTGCACAAACAACAAATTCTTATTCTTGATTTATTTATTTATTTTATTCGAGGCACTAATTCTTATTTCTTCATTTATTTATTTTGAGACACCTATTCTTATTATATTGGGACACTAATTCTTATTATATAATGAATCCAGGATTCTTACTGGCGCTTCATTTAAAGTTTAACCACCGAGAGCCATGAGAATCTAAAGTGCGAAGAGACGGCTGAATCACGCTCAAAATACGACCCAAACATAATGCATACACACACACATATATGCCTCAATCTGCAACCTCATACACCTATCAGTGATATCTATCATTTAAGCATTATCACTGTTGTTCATTTAGTTTATTTTATTAATTATTAAATGGCTCTTTAATGAGCCTAAACGATTCTTATTTTTATTTCTACTTCTATTTAATTGTTAATTCTATCTGCATTTATACCTGACAGATTGTGATACGAATAAATTATTTATAGATTTCTTTCCTTTTTTTTTTATTACTTTTATTTACATTGGTCTTGCTGTGCTTGACTGCACATAAACACTCATTAAGTCTATCATACACATGAAAAAAAAGTCTATCATTAATTTCCCTCCGTGAACACTACTCTTCTTTTTTCTTTTTTTGTTTATCATAGTGACTTTAATTATTGTCGTGAGACGATTTGCCCCACCTGTCATATATTTTTTTAAAAAAAAATTAACTTTATTTCTCGTGATCCCATGACGTTATCCGTTTCACTGAACCGACATTTCCGTCCATTTATTTCTTTCGGCTTAGTTTTTGTCTGGAGGTTTCTTATGCTTTTTACCATACATATTACCACTTTCACTTGGAACTGGAGCAATGTTCCGATGTCCTCTAGAGTCGACCTGCTCATATGGATAATTGAGATCTGAACTCCTTCCGGTCTGTTCGGACATTTCAGCCCTTTCGAATCTATCAGGAAATGCCTGGCTTCCTTCCCAATAATCGTGATGAGGATTGTATTGCATTCTTCCGATGTGCGGATTGTTGGGCTGGGGTTTAAATCCCCGATCCTCCGCCTTGTAATTAGACCTAGTGCTGTCAAACGCATTCAGCAACTCGGCACTCAGCCGTTTTACCGCGAAATACCTCTCTAGGCTGCCAAGATGCTCTATTGGGCTTTCCCCAACGTAACCAGAGAAGACCCGAATTTTTACAAACTGGTTCACTGTAGCAGGATTCACAGGGTTATTTCCACTGCCTGCATACATGCATTCGCTCACACCTCTCGGCTCTTTATTATTAGTCTTGGCTACTTCTGTCATATTCTCCTCTTCCTCTACCTTTACTTCTAGCTTCTCAACTGTTCCTGCTAACTGAGTTACCTCTAGTTGTATGTTTTCTATAGCCTTTCCGTTTTCATTTTTTATTACTGTTTCAACCCTTTGGCTAAAATCCTTACTGTGTCGTTTGCCCAACTCTTCTATTTTCCTACTATTTCTTTCACCTATTTCCCTCATTTCCATAAACAACCTTTGCTGGCCTTCCATTAATTTCGTGAACATATCCATTATATTATAGCTTTCTATTTTATTTTTATTATCAACCACTGTCTCCATTCCCTTTCTAATTTCTATATCTCCGTCACTAGCTATTTCTCTGGACGGTTCCATTAGTTCTTCGGAGGTTTTTCCTATTTCGCCCCTAAGAGCGTCTATTTTTATTTTTGACCTGGTGTGCATCAAATTTATTTAACACACACACACTAATTAATCACTTATATTTTATTCTACTGCTTTGCTATCTAACATTATCCTTATAGGATTATATTACTTTACTAACTTTATATTTCACGGACACTAGGTATGTTTGTTCGGCTCTCCCCGTCTCACTCACTAATCATCACTCACCCATGCCTGCCTTCAAGACCCCTCCGCAACTGTCTCCAAGTTACAACCTAACTTCCCACGTTATATTACGTTCTCTTTCTCTCCTTTTACCCTCTAATATTTATTTTATTTCTTGCTTTGTCTACCACCAAGCTATTTTTTGATTTGTTTATTAATTATTGCATAAACTATTAATTTTGTTATATTCGAATTCAAATGGGCTGAACTTGTAAACTGGAAAATATCCCGGACACTGGCCCCCAATTATAACGGAAATGGTTATTCGTACGGTTGCTTATTTATTTGTACTTTCAACTATATTTATTTCGATTATTTTATTCTATATTATACTTATTTATTATATCCATTTATTCTTTTCATAACTTTTATTTCTATCCATTTATTGTTTACAACTTAGATTCTTTATTATCTTATTTATTATTTTAATCAACGCCGTTACAATACAAGCAGAGAGCTAATACAGATACAAATTTACCTTCATATCTATACCCTTGACTGAACCCCAAGGCAATGCATACATATTATCTTGGCGTTATTTTTCCCAGCCAAGAACTCTCGGCTGCTGGACAGAGCAAACTATTTCAAAGAAACTTAACGAATGTCCAGCGCTTGCTATTTATTTTTTAGAATTGGGATTTCGCACGAACAAGCAGCACATGAATATCTTAAACAAATCAGTATGCCCCTTTAATCACTACTTACAGTTTCCCCCCTGTCATAGCTTGGTGATAGGAGAATAAAGCAAGGATACGAAATTTAATGACAAATATGTTTAATAATAATATTCACACTTTATATAAAAAATTACATTATAATAATAATAATAAACACACACTTATAAATACATGGCTATAATAAATATATGCAAATAGATCAGATATAAAAGTTCTTAAAGTCCTGTTGATAGAGTTCTATTTTTATCAAATCATTAATTTTATATTTAGTTATGAATAGTAGGCAAATGAAAATGCATGCATGCTTTTACCTAGGCTTTGTTGTAATTGTCCCATGGGTATTTCTTCCGAGCGCTCTTGATTAACTTCCTCAGTTTGTGGGGTTATTTTCGTTCCAGTTTTTGCTTATTGATTCCTTAGGTTCTCCATTAACTTCCTCAGTTTGTGGGGTTATTTTCATCCAGTTTGCTGGTTGATCCTTTAGGTTGAGTTTCAATTGACAGCTACAGAAGCGGCAGTCCCTCTAGCAGGTCAGGCAAAGATCTTACATTGTGAGTCAGTGATGAGACGGCTTGAATCCGAACCCACGTCCCTTTAACGCCACTAGCCACGCACTTCTTCCATTTTCTTTTAGCTGTTGCTTCTCTAAAGTCTCTACTAGCAATGCTAGACAAAAATTGTAATTTTATTAATCTCTTTCTTTGTTCGTTGTTTTTAAAATTTTTAATTAAGACTTAGATTTCCAACCAATTCTTATCATTATGTTTCTTTATTTAATTAGTGGCTGGAATGTAAGTCCCAATTAATTTAACAGATCAGGCAAAGATCTTCTGTTGATAACATTTCTTTGTCCGTGGAATTTAATTTGTCCAACAGACTTTCACACCTACGGCCATATTGTTTCTTTTTATATATCCCATATTACATTTATTTTATTTAAAGTTTACAATTCATTCATTTTTTCCACATTTACGTTTTACATTTATTTTAATTTGTTATAATATTTTTTTTCTTAATGAGAGAACGCATTTCTTTATGCTCCTCTCCCCCACAAAAATAGGCAAAGAGAGAAAGGGCATTCTTTTTTGCGCCCCCCCCCCCTATTTCAGAGAGAAACGCATTTCTTTATGCTTCCTTTTCCCCTCTCCCACAATAAACAAAAATAATTTTCTAGTATTTGACTTAAAAGAGAGAAAGAGACGCATTTCTTTATTTATGCAGCCCCCCTCCCCTTCTCTTACTATTACAAAATCCACAGTAATTTTGACATTAGAATTTCAATTTTTCTTTTCCTTCCTTTCTTTTTTTAAAAAAATTTATTAGCTAATTTATTTCACCTTTATTACTTTCTAATTTTATTAATAAATATATATGTGTGTCGACGACTTTACGTGGTCGTCACAATATATAAAAAAAGTTTTCTAATTAATACAAACATTTTAGCCAATAATTCATTGAATCCATTTTTGTATCCTATTATATCTTCAAAATCTACACTACATTTGCATCATATTAGAATTAAAGAAAGTAAATCTTTACCATTGTACATAATTTATTTTTTAGCACATATTAAATAATATTATCATAATCACAATAATACATCAAATTTAATAAACTTATAATTTTTTATTATCTATTAACATTTTTTAAATTTTCTTTTGACTTATTAAATTTGTATTAAATTCATATATTAATGTACAAAATTTTAATTCTATAACATTTAAATTTAAGTTTAATATTTTTGTTGTGTTTTGTGGAGATTATATATAAACATAAATGTGTGTGAATACATTTTATATAATTATTAATGAAACATGAAAACAAATACTTGCATATTTACAATATTTAAAATGTTTTGCTCCATCAGCAATCATTAGTAAGGTATAGCTCCTTTTGAACTTATGGAAGAAGACTGCATGTGCCCTTATAGATTTCATACCACTTCCAGCTATACTGGGACAGCCTACCTCATGAGTAGATCTGGTGAGGCTTCCAGCTGTTCTTGACAATTTGTCTCATGTTGGCATTTGGTTTTAGCAGTTTCCAGTTCTGAAAATGGATTTGTCTTGCTGCATCAACTGTTTTTCTTAAGAGTTATAGTCTAGAGAACATAGATTCTGTCTTTCAGCTCTGTGACAGTAATTCTCTGACCTATCTTCAAAGGGCTTGGCTGTTTATTGCAGATCCCCATCCCTAATGGAAACATTTGGATTCAGTGAGTATCATTGCCTAAACCCATTCTTGCCATTAGCTATATCTTATCTATTTGAATATACATTGATCCAAAGCGATGAATACTCAATCAGATATTGATAAGACGGGATCTGAATTAGTCTATTATTTAAAGGCAAGATGAGATATGATAATCTTATTATTTTTAAACTTTTTATTAATTCACTTTATAAATTATTATTAAAACATTTAATATCTGACCTTCTTATTTTCCTCCTTATTAATTGACAATTTTTAAATTTTAAGACTTCCTTTATAATGTGAAGCAGTTCCCTTTTTTTTTTCTGTAACTTATTTTCATTTCTTATAATTTTATTGTTCAAAATTATCTCAATCATATTTATATTAAGACAGTTTTTAAACTCAAATCTTTATTTAATGTATGTTTAATACTATTTACTAGTATAGTCTATTTTTCTTACTCTTTTGCTATTAGTGTATTGCTATTTCTTTTAAATACATTAAACCCATATTAAATAAGATTCTGGATTAAAAATTGTCCCAATATAAATATGATTGAGATGGCTTTAAACAATAAAATTACAAGAAAGAATAATGTTATAGAAAAAATAAAAAGGAACCATTATACAATATAAAGGGAGACTTTTAGAATTCAAAAATTGGCAGTTAATATAATGGTATAAATTAAAGAAGCGTTAATATTAACTAAATAAAAACTTTTTATAATAATAATAATAATTTATAAGATTAATTAATAAAAAGTTTTAAAATGATAAACTATTAAATTTAAAAGTTATAGAATTAAAATTTTCTACATTAATACATAAATTTAGTAAAAATGTAATATATAAAAATAAAATAAACAATAAAAAAATGTTAAGAAATAATAAAAAAACTATACATTTATTAAGTATAATATTGTGATTATGATTATATAAATTAGTATATGAAGAATTAAAAAATAAATACAATAGTAAAAACTTACTGTCTTTAATTTTATTATGATACTAATGTATTATAGATTTTGAGGATATACATTTCATATAAATATAATAAGAATAAATCAATGAATAAGTGGTTATGTTTGTATTGATTAAATAAACTATTTTTTTACATATTCCTGTATACTTATATATATATTAGCTGTAAAAAAGACTGCTGATCAGTCAAAAATGTTAGAAAAATAAAATGAAGAATTGTTAAAGTGGTTGAAAAAGATGGATTTGTTTTATAAAATTAATCTAAGTATAAAGGAAATATAAGATGAAAGATACTTCATAAAGAACATATATTTAGAATTGCAAATAAGCTTAGGGAAATATGGATAAAGGTAAATGATGAATGATAAAAAAATTAACAATTTTTTACACACTATTCTTGGGAGTAATTATAAGAAAAGAATTAATATAAAACTCTGTTTTATAAATAAGCAATAAGACAGATATAAATAGAGATTATGAAGATGTTTTATATAAAAGAAAGTTTGATATAATTATAAAAAAAAAAAAGACAAATATGTATGGGTTAGTGAAATGTGGACAACAAATGAAGTTATTCAAGGGAAAATGGAGTAATTTCATTTTAATGAGTAATCAAAATTAATTTTAAGAGTTTGGGAGAAGTTTCAATATATACCACAAACTAACATTCAGTTCATTTTCTTTCTATTTCCAATAAGCTATACTTTTCATAGATAAAACTTATTAGGATCTACATTAGCGGATACAAATTTCAAATCCATTTTACAGATGTTTTTAAATTAAGTAACTTATTGCAATAAAAACTGCAAAAAGATGAATTTGACTATTCTACATTTTAAAAAATAAATCTAGCAAATCAAAATTATCTTCATTACTTTTTTTCATTCGCAACATTTTTTTTTTACTGGCAAAGAGATTAAATTTTTATAAAAACCTGAAAATATTGGCATATTTATTTGATATAGCAGATTTTTTTTAATGTCCATCGAGTATGAAGATTGGTTATCTTAATATAAAGCTGAGTACTAATTGTATATATATGTGGAGATGGTAATCTGAACCAACTGATGAGTGCTGGTTTAGCATGAAATACGTATAAAGGTGATTATTTATCTTTTCAACATGTATGTGATCAGGTGAGTCAGCAATATAAGATGGCACTGAGAGTTGTAGGTCATGTAAAAGTCTGAGTTCGAATCCCGCATATATTACATATATAAATGCAGGTGTAAGCCTTATAATGTATTAAAATAGATTATGCAAAATATGCACGTGCAAACACACACTCAATTTGATTTAAACATGCATTTTAACTATTCTTCACATTAATGATTTTCATTTTTTTTTTTGTTAAATTGTTTTTTTTTTAAATATAGATTTTAAAATATGTTTTTGATTTAATAACCTAATTAATTTAATGATTAAATGATTATAATTCTTCATGTCGCAGCTCTAATACCACAGTACCATATTCTAATATAATCAATGTTGATCAACAAAATAAGAGCTATTTTATGCTAAATATTTTTGTGTGTAAGAGGGGCTTGGAATAAAACATTGCATAGTTCATGGCTCCACAATATATTTATAGAATTCTCTTAACTCTAACATTCTGAAACAACATCAAAAAAATTATCATTTGTTAAAATATGCAGGTTGTGTAGAGCATATAATAAAATTTCCATACACATTATTGTTATTCTTTTTATTAATGTATTAAAAAATTTCTTATTTCTTCTAATAAAATAATGAATCAAATCTTGATAATAACTTTTGATGATACTTAACAAAAAAAATGTCAATACATCTTTTAATAATCAAAAAAAGTATATTTTTTGATAAATTATTACATATTTATCCACTAATATCACAAAAGTTCTATAATATCAATATTATTCTCCAAAGAAAGCTTCTGTTAAAATAAAAAAATAAAATAATCACTATTTTAACAGAACTTAATCTATTCAAACTTTTATGTTTTAATGTAAAAACCAGAAAGCCATAAGTTGACAATAAATCATTTGGGAGAACTCAAATAGGTGACTTACAAATTAATACAGTAACAGATAGTGGTGGAGTTTTATAAGATAATCCAACAAATGATGAATAATTAGGAATAAATGCTAAAATGAATCATGGAATCACGAATACAAACTTCCATGAATATTCTTCATTAAGAATAAATTAAATCAAATATTACAAATACCTTAACCAGATTATTAATACAGTAGTAAAAATCAATGAACTTAATCATAGAATTAAACTGATGCTTTTGGTAAGAATAACTTAATATTAAAAGGAAGTATGCTTATGTATAGGTTTTTAATGGATGTGTTTTATCAGTTTTATATACGAATCTGAAACTTGGATATTTAACAAAAGTATAATAAAAACTTCAGACAATTTAACAAAGTATGGAATAACTGGGAATAATAAAAAGGGTCAAAAGTGAAATATATACGTGAGTAAACATACTATCACTGATATCATTAAAAGAACATGATTAAAAAGGGTCGAAATGATAATACTTGGTCAATTGAAATCCTAAACTGGATCCCACTAGATTGCAAAAGATTTAGAAATACCGTGAGATTTATAAATTAAATAAAACAATTTATTGATGTGATGTGGAGAAGATAGGATTGGAGAATTTGGATTAAACTTGGAAAGATTTTCATCCCATAGTATCAGTAATGACAGGAAATTATGATATCAAGGAAGTATTTTAATGGTATAATCTGAGGATATTGTTTTTACTTTTTTTTTCCTGCCGATTATAAAAAAATAGCTTATTAATGGTGCTAAAACATTGGCTTTTTAAAACCAAAATATATTTGATGGTGTGGTATAAATATGTTTCAACTAATTATTGAGTTGTGATAAATTATATTCTAAAACTTAATTCAATTGAATAAATTTTGTATATACTATTTCAACATGACTATTTAGTTTGACTTAAGTATATGCATATTAATTTTAATTATTTGCACTAAGCATATAGTTTTATAAATTTGAATTTAGTAGTTGAAGTTAGGAGATATAAAAATTCTGAAGAAGATTGCTGGGGCAATCAAAATTGTAAAAAAGGGTGGTAAATAAAGCATTGTGTAACAGTAGTAAAGTGCATGGGTGATTATGATACATACAGTTTTATATGTAAATAAACTTATTTTTAAACACATATTATATATACACATATATAATGAATTATAAGATTTAATTATATTTTTAGTTTTAAAAGTTATATTGCTATGTAAAACTATATTTTCTTATTGTTACAAATATATTTCTCTCTTGATTCTCTAACAATAGAACTCCCAAAAAAAATGAGTGACTCTAACAAAAATGTACATAGAATTAAAAAACAGATGTTTTTATTAAATTTTTGGTTAAGTAAATCATAATTTTACAAAATTCAAGAAAGTTAACTACCACGTTTATTACACGAACAGTAAAATGTCGACTTCAATTTTAACTTCCTTTTAGATGATCTTCGTCTGTCCCTATGCACGGGCGACAATAAACAATGTTGTATACATAGAATATGATAAACAAACATGAATATGGAATGGTCAATATTATTTGTAGCTTTTTAAGTAGAATATATTTGATTATTATTATAGACAGTATGTAATATAACTATAGGAAATTAACAAATAATTTTATAGGATATATTATATGTATCGATATATAAATTTTTTAACAAAATAAAGCTATGATTTTACGTGCATAAGCATATGGAAAATAAAATTTATATAATTTAATAACGATTCAGTTTCAAAATCTGTTAACGTTATTAAAATATATGACTTACACGTAAAACTAGAGGCTTACTCCGTAATACAGTATTAATTTTGTACAAATAGACATTAACAAATTTAAACAACAATTAAAGAAAAATGTTTGTAAAGACTTTTGTTATTATTAGTTTAAAAAAACAAAACATTAAATTAAATGCTTTGGCAATAAGCCGAGAAGAAAAAAATAAAATATTTGCTACTGCCTACAAAAACTAATTCCTAATAGTAGTAGCATGCTTGATTAAATCTTTCAATAAATTTTATATAAATATTGATAAGATAAACGTATATATTTTTAAACACCTACCAAATATCTCTTGCGATATGATTTAATTAGAATTTAAATTCAAATTTTACAGCTACATTCTGTTCGATAGAATATTTTGCCATTCTCCTTAAAATATCGGTACTAACGGTATTTTAAAAAACTAAAAAAGTGCGTCAGCTAAGTTGTAATTCATTATTATTTAATTTAAACTTATATATACATATTTTTTTCTATCAAGATTAACTTATACTATTTTTAATTATACATTTTTTTTTTCTATCAACATTTAATTAGTAAAAATAAGTCTATTTAACACACTTAAAAAGTATTTACCTATCACTACGCTTGTATTTTCCAAACATGAGTATATAAATGGTTTGTGATGGATGATGTAATTTTATTTGTAATTATTAATTAGTTGGATCATTTGCATCATCTAATTTAATCGTTAAATATTTTTTTAAAAATTCAAACTTTATTTAAACTTTTCCAAATACATTCAACTATGAGTAATAGCAAATAGGTTAGTATTCAACACGACGTTTCGAATGATAGTATCTTCTAAAATATTATTAAATTCACTACTTCCTTTATTTTGCTATAATATCTTATGTAATATTTACTGAGGCTATAACATCGATAATATGCAATCATCCACTCTACTTTGAACACTTTTTAGCAAAAAACCTTTTATTGTACATATAAGTTTCAACTGTTCTGCAGTTTTCACTAAGATATAATG
Organism: Epiperipatus broadwayi; assembly: GCA_028023455.1. Classification (NCBI taxonomy): domain Eukaryota; kingdom Metazoa; phylum Onychophora; class Udeonychophora; order Euonychophora; family Peripatidae; genus Epiperipatus; species Epiperipatus broadwayi. The sequence goes on from JAQFVV010012825.1 coordinate 494,908, forward strand.
ACCAATACCATAAAAGAATCTGAACAATTAAATAATAAAATAAACAAAACTGAAAAACAACAAAAAATACAACAAAAACATAATAAAAGTGAAATAAATATAATCAACCCCAAATAAAATAATCCAGTTAATGTAAAATAAAATATACAGTATAAAATAAATATAAATTACACCTTTACTTTTCTTATTGCATTGCCACATCCATATAATATTAAATCATCCATGCTTTTTATTACTCTTTTACAATGCTTTTATTACAACCCATTAGGGCAGTTTAAATTGAGTGGGTTGTAATACAAGCATTGTAAAACAATAATAAAGAGCATAGATGATTTAATATTATATATGCTGTGTATTCAAAATGCAAGCATTCTAAATACCAACAAACAAAATAATAAGAACAATGAACAGTCTGCTACATTCGCAACACAAATATATATAGTTCCCTATGGTTAACTTCCCCCAACAAGGTATTGCTACACACATAACACTATATATAGAGTTCTCTTTAGTTCATTTCCCCTGATGCACTTTAAAAGTGGTGGTTTTCAAGACGGTTATCACTGGTGTCGATTTCCCAAACATTTTGGCCTGGTCCAGTTCATCTGCATGCGAACACATTTGGCTTCACCATAGGGCCCTGCAACTGTCACTGAGCTTTCAATTGCAATTACTTCCATCTCTTTGCAACCATCTGATTGGTAAACTCACTGGAAATCAACTCCTCACATCTAGCAGCTGCTATCCAGAAGGTTCCCTCCAGGCCCAGTTTCCCAAACTCTTTGGGTCTGTTCATCTGTTGCCTGTGAACAGATTTTCATTGTAGAGTGCTGCACACGCATTGAAGCTACTATCACTTACATCTCTATGCAAAATGAACCAGAAAATGAACCACGCACTTTGTTGCTTACTCAATTTATAGGTTTTTATCATACAATGGAATTCATCCTAGCTTTTAATTACTCACACAATTAATTACTCAATTCCATATATGGTAATGTTTTAGGTCTATACAATTAATTGGTGTCCTAGGAATTCATTTCCATATAAGGCAATTTATAAAGTCTATACCATTAATTAATTAGTCTCTTATCAAGAAATATTTGTAATCAGCAAATATTTATTGGAATTTATCGATTGCAATGTTCTTCACAATTAATGTAAATTTAATCATAAATCTAACGCTTATTTGTAAGCAATCTAAAATATATTTCTAATTTTTCCAGAGTGCACAAATTTATAGCAATGGCAATGTAAATATTTTTACAAAACATCACAATATAAATTATACATGTATATTCCTATCTGTATATATATTTATGAACAACTATTAATTTAAATATATTATTCATTTTTATTATTTTTAATAATATCCTAATTACTTTTATTCCTTATAAACTTAAACTTTAGTTTTATTAGCTCCACCTTAATAAAATACTTAATAATTTATTGTCATATAATTCTCAGTTCAACCTTAATTCATTTATTAATATTTTAACTTTTAAATCATATAATATATATTATTTTCCTATTCATTTTTTGTTATTAATAATATTTTATATTTATCTTTTTTTAATATCTAAAAATTATAAATATTGTAATCTTTTAACTTACTCATTTTTATTCTTATATGTTCTCCTTTACGTTTTTTTCATTCCTTCATAATATTCATGTATAATACTTTTTATAAATCTCCACTTATACACTCTAATGCAAATTTTTTTTATATAATTCCTTTAATTTTCTAACAGTTTCAACTGTCCTGCATCTTCATCAGAGCTACAACATTTAAACATATAATCATATAACCATTACTCTATATACATACAAAAACATCAGTTTTATATTATTATTTATAATCATATTTTATTTTTAACCCTATACCTTATACTTCCCTTTTTTTCTGATTATTATTTTTTCATTATTTCTTTACTATTTCTACTTTCTTTTTACTTTTTATTTTTTACCTTCCTATCTATCATTTTACATTACTCTCTAATACATTTTTATCACCTTTTTATTTTATTTTTAATATCTATAAATCTAATTCCTTTCCTTCCTTTTTATTATTTATCTATACTTATTCTTTTATTAATAATTTTTATTCCTATTCCTATCTTTATTCTTTATTCCCTTTTATAATTTACTTATTTGTTTTACTCACTTTTTGCATATCCTTACTCTTTTTTAAAAAAATTTATAACTGACTCCTTTTCTAAAATCCTTGTTCTCTTTTTCATATACTCATTTAATACAACTTCCTCTATTATCAATATTTTTTAACTTTTTATCCTGTTTTTAAACTTTTTACTTTACAAAACTTTATATATACATTTTCTTTACTATTATTAATATTCCTATAAAAGTAATGTCTTTACCATCTCCATCCCCCATCTCTATTTAAATTTTGTTATATCTTCTTAATTAATATAACTTTTTATTTTTCTATCTCTTCTTTTATTAGCATATCCAAGCATTATTATGCTATCTCTCTCAAACACACCTAGGTCTCATTTTAGGCAGTAGATAGGTTCCACAGAAAACCCGGATTAAAAAAAATGGCACAAAAATGGACTTAACTGATCTTGAAAAATGGGGGATAGGTGCTGCAATTTTCAGAATTCGCATAAAAGCAAAGCAAGAAGGAAAAATTACTTTAAAATTCGCATCAAAAAAATAAGCAAATAAAGTATGACTAATAAAAAATTTCAAATATTTGAAAAAAATTAATACAAGACAAACTTTTTTTACTTTTTTTTATTAACTACAGTATTTAATTTTACATTTTTCATACATATTTTAATCATTACCACTAGCGTTCATTTGTAAACAGGTAAGAAATCAGATTCGATGTGATATGATGTGATGTATTATGGCTTCTCCTTAAATGAAGTCAAGAATCTCTCAGCAATTATGCCCAGAGAAACCTGTTAGCCAGTTTATTTTTATTCATGATGTGATGTATAACTAGCACGACTTTCAGTCTTGTGCTGTGCTAATGGTTTTCTGTTTCTATATTTGAAAAATGAGAATGCAATCAAAACAAAAAGATTATACCTTATCATTAGAAAGATTATTTTCAGTTTATGAAATCTTCATTTTTTATTTTAAAAATCTATAAGACTATGTATTTCTATTATATATAACACAATACATTTTAAAAGTTTAATTTTTTTGAATATTTAATGCAATATTTTTATATGTAAGTATAAATCTATTATTATTATTTACTCATTTATATAAATAGGTTATTTACATAGTAGCATATTCACAATAACTGCTAATATAATGTTTGTTTGTTTTTTTTAAAAAAAAAAAAGTATTTCAAGTCAAAATAAGTTATTAATAATTTAAATTTCTTGATATCTACTAAATATAGTGAAATATGAAAGATTTAAGAAGAAACATGAATCACGTAATTTCAAAATCGCATTAAAATAATCTGTATAAAGCGAGACCCAAGTGTATATGTCATGTTTCCATAGCAGGCATATTGTAACGGTCAGAAAACGTGTGACTCGTAAACATAGTGCAGAATTCGACCACCATACAGAACAGCAGCACCATCGAGTAGCGAAGCCACCCGTGGTACTGAGTTCGAACATAGTTTATCGGTTCCACAATACAATTCACGAAACAACGCATCTGATGTGACATTAGTAAATATTTCCTTAGGCACGGTGGTCAGGGATATGCAAGAGACTCATGATTTTATTCTCGAGTTAGCCAATAACCAAACTAATATTAATTAAACATTCATATTTACATAATCGAGGAAATATTATATAGAATGGGTATCGAATAAATGAAATGTAACTGCAGACGTATAGTTTAAAATTATTTATTAATACATTTTAATAAAACAATCTAATAATATTTTATGGACTAACAGCTTCAGTAGCGGGATTTGCGACATGATTATATTTTAAAGAATACATTTATTTATTTAGACATTATTTTATATTGAGGATTTCAGTAGCGGTATTTCCGATACTGTAATGTTTACAAGAGGAATACATTTATTTGAAGGCGTAATCTAGCTACCTAAAATTCTCGAGTGAGTATTTCTAATGCATGCCTGGAGGGATTTATACCTTTGCAATGCAAGAGTCTAAAGTATGGGTTATAAGAGTAATGGCAGACATATATTTATTTAATTAAAATATTTATTTATAACTAAGGGCAAACATTTATTTGAGAGTGAATTATGCAGATAATGCAGAGGCGGAGTGATATGTTTAGAATAATAAAACTAAGTAAAGGAACACTGGTACGCTTTAGAAAGGCGATATGGAATGGCAGTATATCGAAACTGCAATGCCGTGAATGAGTTTATAAGAATGTCGGGCTGGTCTCTGCCATCGGCCTGACGAAGTAAGGTGTCACATAAGCATAACCAGGGACAAGCGGTCCGTGTCGCAGTTTGCCGGCTGGCTGCATGACATTGTCAAATCCTACGGGAGCACCCATTATGCCCGCTTGTGTAGGACGACTGGGGTTAATTTCAACCCTGAAGAATCCGGAAATTTCACGGCAGAATGGGTCATCGCGTCTCTAAAACGTAACACATGTATACTGTATAAACGATTATGATGAGATTTAAATAGATTTCTGACTCGGCCCTACATTATCAACACTTACTAAAGAACGTTGGTGACTCTCAAAGAAATGTAATTTTCTGGAATTATTCATGATGATTTAATAAATACAAAACCTATATAAATTGGGAATTATTATAACTAATACGTCAGCTATTTGCGAAGTAGTAGACCCTGCATTACAATAAGTGGTGCACTGAATGCGTGTCGATTTATATGAAAGTTAAGTTAGTTATGGTTTATAAGAATGGCGGGCTGGTCTCTGCCTCGGCCCGACGAAGTACATATTAATGAAAATGTGACACGCATTCACTGTTTCAAACGATCATAGATTTAAACTTTGAAAATAGAGACAATTATGAGCATGCAATAATTAGATAATAAATATAGATAAAATGTAGATTTTAAAAATACGCATCCAAGATAGAATGAGGTAAGCTAGATTAGTAGAGAAATTTACACATTAAATTAATTATTCAATTTTAGTTATACAAATGATAGTTTTTACATTTTACAATTTAGATAAGTAGTATGAAGAAAAGCTATAGCATATTATTAGAGTACTCTAGAGTTTGAACACAGACAGGTACCTGTTTTATAAGAAGTTTTCTGATTCCATTAGTTTAGCAGCAAAAAGTTCACGAGTGGCAATTCTTTCTTGTATTTAGATATTCATTTAATTTCATGGCAGCAGCAGCTTTCTCATTCATTTCAGGCAGCAGATCTTCATGGTTAATTTATGATGGGCAATGGAAAGTTCAGCATCCGATAGGCCATCTCCCGATGGAGAATAATCTAGGTGCTTTACTCGGTCATACCTTGGCAGGAACAAATTATTTTTATTATTTTGGAGACTCTCAGTAATCGAGAGCAAAGCTAAAGTTTAAGTGAATGTCTCCAGCCAGTCTAAGATGGCCTCTTTTCTTATCTTGATCTCTCGCATTTTTGTTAAGATATTTTTAGGTTCTACTTAATCTGCCCTGGAGATAATCAATGCATTTTGTTGGTTTTTAATTAAAGAAAGCTGCCGTTCTATTGTTTACATTTTACATTTACTAATTATATTTTGGGGAATTTTTCTTTAATTAATCTATTATCTAACACTGACCGATGCTTTTAAATTTCAAAGACAAAAAGGGAACATAAGATTATTTTAACTTTTAATTAAATATTACATCAGACTTTTTAGAATTATTATTAAACGAAATTTAAACAAAGCAATAAATACGAACTTTATAATCCAAAATAAATGATTAAAATTATACAACATTATATAACTAAAAGAAATCTAAATGATATTATTTTATCCCCATTTATTGCCTTTAATTTGAGATCGAAATGTGTGCGTGTTTATGCTGAATTCTACATACATTTATACATTTTTAATATTGTTACACACACAATTCGATTCCAAAAAGTTTAAATTTGGGCGGGATAGACCAGTCAGTGAGAGACGACAGAAAAAGGTGAAACTTAAGATTCGATACGAATCTTACTGTTTCAATATTTATCTCTTTTTTTATTAGCATATCCAATACTTATGCTATCTCTCTCAAAGATATGTCCTGCTTCCATAGCATGCATATCTATTTCTTTTATTAGTATATCCAAGCATTCTTATGCTATCTCTCTCAAATGTATGGAAACACAACATATATTGGAGAGAGAGAGAGAGAGCATAAGAATGATTGGATATACTAATAAAAGAAGGAAGAGAAAAATAAAAAAGTGATATTAATTAGGAAGATAAAACCAAATTTAAATAGAGATGGGAGGTAAAGAAATTATTTTTATAGAAATATTAATAATAATAGAGTAAATATATATATTGTAACAGTCAGATTTGTACATTCACATAACAGAATGCAGAATCCAGGCAATATACCAAAGCTGACGAGTGGGATAGTGAAGGGCCAAATACAACCAAGCTTCAAACTTATTTACCAGTACTCTGTGACTCAACATCCTATAAATGACATCTCTGAGGTTACATTCAGCCTCCATTTTTTCACTGATGGCATAACACAAGGAGAAACATGAGATTCAGGGGCTGATTCAATATAAAACTGACTAAAAGGATTTAAATAGCCTGATAGCATGATGATGGAGGTAATATCTATAAATTAACATTGATGCATATGTCACTCATATATATATTATAACGGTCGAAATGCAAGTGAATATCAAATCTAACTGCAAAAACAATATCTGCAACTACCAGGGCGCCATCTAGGCATTTGAGCCTAGAAAAATTTATAGAGTAGGCAGATACGCGCTGTTAAGATTCCACTTTATTTAAATATTCCGATCGTTAGCCCAAGTCACTAGCTCAACGGAGACGCAGAGATAAAAATCTATAAATTTTATATCTTAAATATAAAAGAATAAAAGCCACTGCCAGAAATTAACACATAAAAATATTTATTTACGCACATATAAAATAACATTTAAATTTTGAGGAATAAGTTTAACATTTTAGATTTTTATATTAACTTTTAATTTTACATTTAACTAAGTTTCAATGAGTTTAATATTTTATTTAGATAGTCAAGTATGAATAGACTACATAGATCTGCATTTGAAAAGAAAATATTCTTCCCTGATTTAACCTTAGGCAACAAATTTCGCAACCAAACTGGCGCCAATCCATCTGATACATTCATGTATTCAATGTAGCATGATACGACAACACAAAATACTATACTGTCAGGAAACATACATCTGAACAATAAGTAGAAATAGAGAAGACATTGACTCTCCACCAACAGGAATGTGACATCTGTTGGCAAGTAGAACAATAAACAAAAAAACTCCATAGGAATGGACTGCGGTCTTCTGCCGACTTACAAACCCATCCATAGGCAAACAGAGGGTGTGTGGCATATATCTATAATCCTGCCCGTAGCAGACCTCATACTACATCTACTAATTACACAAATATATCCAATCCATTGAACCAATTCAACTACGAAATGAATAACCTAAGATTACCCTCCCTTAATATAACTTTACAAAACTATATAGCCATTCACGCCCGACTTAAATTTAACATTTAGATACGTTTGCACAAATGAATTTTATAAAATTTGTTTTAAAATGTTGAGTATAGATCAGCTGCACAGATTCCACGGTCAAAAACATTCCAAATTAAACACAACCGATCAAAATACAAAGTCATCGATAAGTGTCACTTGCATAGGGAATATACGAATCCCATTAGCATTCATCGTAAGATGCCACAGTGATATCGTTGACCTATATATTCTAATCGAATGTGAAAACCACAACATAATCAACCACTAAAGAATCTATGCAACGTCTATACCCAACTTAAATGTAATGCATTTAATAATTTCTACAATAAATATTACTACAAATAAAAATAATAAAATGGAAATGATTTTAGCAAAACTTAACTATATAAATTTAAACAATCAATTATTAATTTGAAAATCAAATAAGAGTTCATTTTAAAATTTAAATTAGCTGAATCTTTAAAAAAAATCAATGACGAAAGTTCTTAATTACTTTTTTGGTTGTTGTTAATTTGTAAAGTTCATAGCTCACGGTAGAAGAGTCCAGGTTTCTGCTTTTAATTCCCGTGACACCTCCATTGGAAAATAATGTTCTGGAGATGGCAATAGCTGGTTCAAGGTATCACAGTCTTTTCCTTTTCCCTTTTTAAATAGAGAGTGTGGTATGTGTGTCCTACCACAACTCTCAAACACACAACGCTGGAACTGCCCGAAAAAACTGTATTTCCCTTTTTATATTAATCCACACAGATTGACTGAACAAAGACGTCACTAATCCATTTACTTTCGTTAGGGTCCGAGCCGAGGCTTAGTGCTTCCATTGGTCAAGCTAATTTCTCTTTTCTTCTTATCTATCTTTCATCAGATCATTTTAATTATACAAGAGCCCACGGCTAGCTTGCTTTTCAAACAATTTATAAACAATCATTTCCATTTACAGATTACATTAATTAATACCTGTTTTTATTTTTAAATCTTGTACTTTTTTATAAAAAAAGTACGTTATTTCTTTTTTAAACTATTTTTATTGTTTATGAAAAAAATATTTTTAAAGTTTAGCATCTGTGCGAATATATATATATATGTTTAACAAACATTTTAATTTTAGCATTTAGTTTTTTACTTTTATTTGCGAACTAAGTTTTTATTTTAAATTAATGAAACGACATATTTATATATCGTTACAATATATAATAACAAAGATGGAATTGGATTGAAATTAAACTATAAGAAATACATATGAAATCAATATACTTTTAATATATATTTATTAATTAATAAAGACAAAATAAGCAAAGAACAAAATAACATAATTTCCTAGGTATGGGCAAATGCACACAGGCTTCACAGTGGATGAGACAGTATATCAATCTCATCTTTACATATTAAATCAACATATATGTGTGTACGTGTAGTCACCGATTTTGCCTATAATGAGAATACCAAATCCTATCTTAATGTTGTGGGTTGCTATTTGATAAGTAATTTTATTAACTCTGATGTGAGCACATAAATAAGCTCACACTGATGTAGATTTAACCTCATAGCCAAGATGCAGTTTCAGATCAATGCTGATATTTAAATGATAGGGAGAAGAATTGGTTGCTTTAGGTCACCAATATGTGCTATAGTACTGGAAAAATGTTACTAATAATGCTGCCCTATGAATGAATAATTCTTCAAGGGTTCTTGCAACCAATGCATGGCAACCCTGCTACCAAGTGCCTTGTTGCTAATTATAGAAACATTGAAGTTTAGGAGTGGCATAGCTTACTCAATGACATGGCCTTAAACCTAGGAATAATCTTGATGCACAAACCCAAAACAGTAGAATGGGATGCCTAACCCAGGTCCCATTTTAGAAGTTGCAGCAACACATAAAATACATTGACTTAATAAAATACATCCGCAACACAATAAATGATATACATATCAAAACTTAACTGTGCTCGAATGATAGCTTTATCAATTTAGCTAATAGAAGCCAATTCTTAAATAGCTAATTAAAGGATAAATTATATTATCAATCCTTTTTAATATACTTCAATCTACATTTTATTAATTAATTAAGGAGGGAAAAGTATATTTGGAGGGGTTTAATAATAGAATAACAAATATACTTTATAACTGTCCCTAAGGATAGTCTATTATTTATTATAATGAAAATCATAAATCAAGTTTAGAAGCCAACCATATTATACATTTATATAACAAACAAATAATCAATAATAATGAGTGCATGTTGGTTCATTATTAATACAATATAGGATTTTGAAACAGCACATGTAATTGGCAACATTAATGAAGATGATTAAATGATATTTTAAATTATATCTCCACTAAGTTTACTGAATTTAAAGCCTCACTGTTTCAAAGCATTGGCCTATAATAATATATGAAATATATTTTAAAATAAATATAGAGAAAGATAAAGGCACAACCACAGTGATAGAGAAATAATTAAATAAGGTGTTGATTTGATTTAAATAAAGTAGAAATTACAAGTGTTGGTAGACAAGCACAATTAAAAGGCTAATTAATTTAGATACAGTTTGAGTTTGCATTATTTTGAATGTTCAACTATTTCTTTAGTGCACATTTAGTTGGCTTTAAAAAGTTAAGAGTTGAATATTAAATATTAATTGATTCAGAGCTCTCCAGTTCTGGAATGATATTACCAATTCTTCATTGCAGCTGGTGATGTAGGCACTTGGACTTCAGGCATGGTGGCATTAATTTCTGGACATGTTCCTAGGGTCTTCTGATGGTGGCAGAATGTTGCTAGAGAATTTCATCCCTGAGATGGTCAGGTTATGCCCATAGAATGGCAATAACTTGCCATTCTTCCATAGAGAAGCAGCAAAATATATCCTCCTTAGCCAGACATATCAAAATTTTAAGTGATGTGGATTCTAGTGGCAATCTCTTTTACAAAAATTAGTGTGTGTCTGTGTGTGTGACCAGCTCAAAATATGGCCTATTTATACAATATTCATCTCAGCCATCTGACTGTTGACAATTTATTATTGCCTGAGAACCCATTAGTGTTAGATATTAAGTTAAAATTTTAGATTTTAAAACTGATTTTAAACTTTTGTTTAATTTTTTGAAAATTATCCAAAATCCCAGCAGGAACTTGAATAGTGACAGTCCAGTGAATTTACTTATACAACAGTTTGTTGTAAACAAATTAATTTACAAAATTTTACTAAATTTAAACTGATTTCCCCACAGGTGCAGTGGCTTAATGCTAATTTATTTACAATTATTTTACTTTTAATTTACAAGAGCTAAAACATTTAACAAAACTAAATCATGTCATCCTATATCATCATCAACCATTATCAATCCACTGCAGGATGAAGGTCTCTTCAATTTCAATCCATCTTCTCTGATCTTTAGGTTCTTTTCTCCACATCACTTCTGCATGTTTTCTTATTTAATCCATCCATCTCACATGTGGTCTTTTTCTGGGTCTTTCGTAATCTCTTGGAATCTAAATATTTCAATTGTCCCCATATTATCATCTCTTCTAGTAATATGTCCAGCCCAACTGTAACACCTGTTTATTCTCTTACCCATATATTTTGTTTGGAAACTAAAGGAGTGAAAGTAAATGGAGATTATTTAAGTCATTTAGATTTTGCAGATGATGTAGTTGTTTTTTCAAATAATGCTTTAGAGCTGCAGATCAGATTATTAATACAGATGGAAACATAATGGATGAAATTAATCATAGAATTAAACTTGGTTGGAGTGCTTTTGGTAGAAATAACTGGCTACTAAAAGGAAATATGCCTATGTGTTTGAAAAGGAAAATATTTTTAATAGATATGTTTTACCAGTTTTTGTTTATGAATCTGAGACTTGAACATTTATTAGAAGAGCAATACAGAGACTTCAGACCACTCAAAGAAGTATGGAGAGATGCCATCCTATATATTTATCATTATATAGGATGGATTATAAATATACATACAATTTCATAGCAAAACAAATTAATAAATTGGCCTTTATATAAATAATAATTATGATATAAATATTTTTAATTGCTAATTGAAACTTATCTGCTGTAATATTTGTATGTATATATACAGAAATGCATATAGCCATGATAGTGCTCTTATTTAGTTATTTTAAGTGGGTTTAAACCTAGCACAGATAGAGCTAGTAATCAAAAGTTAAGGTGAAATGATAGGGGATCAAAATGTACTGTTTCAATATATAGAAAGTTTTGTAAAATAAAAAGTTTAAAAATAGGATAAAAAGTTAAAGAAATTGATAATAGAGGGAATTGTATTAAAGAATTATACGAAAAAGAGGTTAAGGATTTTGAAAAAAGAGTCAGTTATAAATTTAAAATGAGGGGAAGGTTATGCAAAAGGTGAGTAAAATAAATAAGTAAATTATAAAAGGGAATAAAGACAGGAATATGAATAAAAATTATTAACAAAAGAATAAGTATAGATAAATAATAAAAAGGAATAAGATTTATAGGTATTAAAAGTAAAATAAAAAGGTGATAAAAATGTATTAGAGAGTAATGCAGAATGATAAATAGGAAGAAAAGGTAAAAAATAAAATGTAAAAAGATAGAAATAGTAAAGAAATAATGAAAAAATAATAATTAGAAAAAAAAGGAAGTAAAGGTATAGGGTTAAAAATAAAATATGATTATGAATAATAATGTAAAATATGTATTTCTATATATATTTTTGTATGTATATAGAATAATGGTTATATGATTATATGTTTAAATGTTGTAGGTCTGATGAAGATTGCAGGACAGTCAAAACTTAAAAAATTAAAGCAATTATATATAAAAACATTGCATTAGAGTGTATATGTGGAGATTTACTCACTTTTATTTTCATTTTTTAAAAGTAAAAAAAAACATTTTTGTGTTTTTTTTTAATTATCTTATTCCCTAGCTCCATTTATTACACATTATTTAAACTAACTATATCTATAATCGCCGCAACTCTTTATATATATATTAATTATACATTTTAACTTTTATTACTATTATTATATAATTCTCTTATAAATTTATATTGTACTGTTTTATATGTAAATATTATGCTAAGTTTTTTTTCTTTTCATTAATATATAATATCTATAAATATATTCATATTTATATTCCTAAGTAACCATTTTTTTACAATCTTTGTTTCATTTATAAGTAATTTTCTCTTTATATGTTTTCCTCTATATATCTTTTTAAAAACTATATTTATATTAATATCACCCTAATCCCATAATCTCTATTAAATTTTTGTTTTATCTTTCTTATTAGTATTGCTTCTTTTATTTTCCTTTCTTTAATATTATCTATATATAATATCATTATTATTGGACTTTATGCAAATTTGTGCCCTGTTTTCTCCATATGTATATAAATATATATCGGTGATTTTATTATCTGAAATATGCTGTTTTAATCTTGTTTTTATAGAATTTTTAGTTTCTCACACATTTGTTATCAATACCACTATCTAAACACTGTTTACAATTTATCATATATACTTCATTAATTATTATCTCTTATGTATTTCTTATTCATGAAATTTAATAGGTTTTCTCTTACTTTAACTATTTTTGTATTAATTATTTTTTGGATTTTTATTAATCTTCTTTATAATTTTATTAAACTTATTCACTATATATTATTTATTTGTATTCCTATATATCTATTCTTACTTTTCTTCTTTCCTTTATTCTTTTCATTTTTATTTATCCTATACTCTATTTTTTCAATACTTCTTTTTATTATATATATATATATAGAGAGAGAAAAACCACTCTTTTTTAACTCATTGATTGTTAAATATTTTTTTAAATATAGTCTTGTTTTTTTTTTTTTTTAACAATACATTGCAGCCCTGTATATTCTTGAATATATGCAATTAATTTTTGATTTGCTATCAGTGTTGGAAAACCAACTTGTGATGTTATTACCAACATTGTTTTTCTTATATTTGTTTAAATATATCATTTCGTATATTTTGATATATTCAAACAAATACTTATAAGAAAAACAACAGTGGTAATAACATAACAAGTTGGATCTCCAATATTGATAGGAAATACAAAATTAGTTGTATACATTCAAGAATATACAGGGCTGTCATGTATTGTTAAAAAAAAACAAGACTATATTAAACAAAAAGATTTAATAATCAATGAGTTAAAAAGAGTGGTTTCCCTGTACATATGATTAAAAGAAGTATTGAAAGAATAGAGTATTGATAAATAAAAATTAAAAGAGTGAAGAAAAGTTAAAATATATAGGAATAAAAACAAAAAATATATAGTGAACAAGTTTAATAAAATTATAAAGAAGATTAATAGAAAATGCAAAATAATAATTAATACAAAAATAGTTAATAAAAAAGAGGCACTACTGTATAGAGAGTTTTGCCTGTTTAAATTCTATTAAACTTAATGGATAACAAATACAGAGGATACAATAAAGAACTACTTAATGGACAATATGTGATAAAATGTAAACAATGTTTAGATAGTGGGATTGACAACAAATATGTGGGAGAAATTAAAAATTCTATAAAAGCAAGATTAAAACAATATGTCAGATAATAAATCACAAATATATATATATGAAGGAAACAGGACACAAATTTACACAAAGTTTAATAATAATGATGTTACATACAGATAATATTAAAGAAAGGAAAATAAAAGGAGCAATACTAAAGAAAGATAAAACCAAAATTTAATAGATTCTGGGATTACGATGGCATTAGTATAAATATAATTTTTTAAAAAGATACTTAGAGGAAAATATATAAAGAGAAAATTACTTATAAATAAATCATGTATTGTAAAAAAATGATTACATAGGAGTATAAACATGAATGAATTTATAGATATTATATATTAATGAAAAGAAAAAAAACAGTATGATATTTACATATAAAACGTATAATATAAATTTATAAAAGAATTATATAATAATAGTAATAAAAGTTAAAGTGTATATATAAATAAAGAGTTGTAGAGATTATAGATATACTTAGTTTAAATCATATATAATAGAGGGAGATAGGGTATAAGATAATTTTAAAAGATATTTTTAAAAAATTAAAGTAAAGTGGGTAAATTAAAAGATTACAATATTTATAGTTTTTAGATATTAAAAAAAGATAAATATAAAATATTATTAATAACAAAAAAATAAAAAAGAATATTAATAAATAAATTAAGGTTGAACTGAGAAATATATGAAAATAAAATTATTAAGTATTTTATTAAGGTGGAGCTAATAAAACTAAAGCTTAAGTTTATAAGGAATAGAAGCAATTAGGAGACTATTAAAAATAATAAAACTGAATAATATATTTAAATTAATAGTTGTTCATGAATATGTATATATAGAGTCAGGAATACACATGTATAATTTATATTTATTTTATAGTTATATTGGATGTTTTATTTTATATTAACTAGATTTTATTTGCGTTTGATTATATTTATTTCAGTTTTATTATGTTTGTTATATTTTGTTGTTTTTTTAGGTTTATTCTTTTATTGTATTTTATTTTGTTAATTTTATTGTTTATATTTTTATTATTTATATAGTGAAGCTAGAAATATCATAGCACATATTTCTGCATCACCTAGTGCCAATGTCATCAGCACTAGTATGGGTTTGAACTCAATCTTATATATTAACTGATCCCCGTCTTGCTTGAGGCGGTAGTATATGTATAATTTATCATCAATATTTAATCATCAGCATTTCTAAGCTATAACATTTGACTATTTATGATATTATTAATTATGTATAAAATAAATGGGCAATAAATGTAAACATAATCTCAGATGTGTATAAAGTGTGACAAATGTTTTAAGATTTTTTTTCATTAAAGCTTGCTTTCTACTTAGGTTATAATATTTTATATTTTATTTTAATAAATGTACCCAAATAGTATGTAAAAACAGTCAATTCAATATTTATAAGGCAGACTTTGTAATTTGTCATACTTTATAAAGTTATTATTAAAATCTTATTAAATGTAAGTGTTACAAGCCATCAGATTACATAATTTCTTATTTACAGAATATAACAAATTCCTCAAATTTTTGTGAATAAAGTTCTTTTTTATTATTATTATATTTTATTTAATGTTTATTACAAATCTCAAATTCAATAGGCTTTGTTTAATATGATGGCTTGTGAAATTTAATTAGATGAAAATCAGATTTCTGTTATTGTTTTTTTAATTAGCAAATAAGCCCTTAGGGCATGTCCAATATTTGCAGGAGAATTCCTATTCTGAGGGAAACTAACCAATAGAAGAGGCCACTAGGAAACACAGATCACAGTGGGGAAATCATGAGTGAACATCATGTATATTGAATCCATATAAACTAGGGCTGAATCATATAAATAGCTAAATTTTGGCTATCAGAATCAATTAGAATCTTGTTCTCAGAGTGACCCTACTTCAAGCCAGTTTAAGTTTCATCCAAATAATGTTGCGGTAAAAAGAAGGCTGTTCACCCCCTGTACTCTGTCTCTACTAGCAGATTACAATTACAATGTACAAACTGCATTGAAAACCTGCCTTAATGAAGCCTGTCTCCAGCTATGTTTTGAGATAACCCTGTGTACTGCAAGCCTCTGATCTTTTAACAATGTTGGTTTTAAATTAACATTAATCTTTGATTAGTTTATATTCATTTGTTCGCTCTAAAATATCTATATGTAATGTCTATACCACTTTTTTTACATATGTCATTAACTTTATTTTCTATAAAATTTAACAGTTTTAATCTTATTTTGATATGGCAATTTATTTATTTTAATGTTGACTTATACTAACCTGCCAAGTTAAGTACAAAATTCAAAGAGCATATTACAACCCCTAGTCTTTATTATTTTCTCCAGTCAATATTATTGCAGATGTAGATTTTCCATTAAGCAATTAATAGATGAAGCTCATTTAGTTTTGTACATTTGTTATTTTGTAAATGATTTAAATGGTAGGAATAGTCTTAAAAATTTAAGTTTCCTATTATTCACTAATTAATCTTTAGCCGTAATCATTTCTCAAAAGAAAATTTAATTTGTTAAATTATTTAAGCAAAATCCATCACATTTTCCTAAACCAAACTTAGCTCTTTAGGTAAAATCTATTATAGAGATTTTAAAATTAAATGTTATCAGTATTTACATTGTATATCTCATTTGTGTTTGATCTTTAGCGTCTACATATTAATTATCATACAGAATTTTGTAAAATCTCACCAGAAATGAATTTGTTTATATATATATAGGTGTATTTTAATGTTTTTGTTAATAAATATTATCTTCTTCTCCATTAAACAATTATAAATAAGTGTTTTTTTTTGTTTACATAATCGTGAGAAGTAAAACTACATTTATTAAATATCGTCATGCAGAATTTTGTAAAATCTCACCAGAAATGAATTTTATATATATAGGATTTATTTTAATGTTTTGTTATATAAACATCGTTTGTTTATAAAGTCTAAGCCATGACCGATTTTAACGTGTGAATGTGTGGGAAAACAATCTACTCCTTTAAATTTGTTTTTAATTCTCACTGTTTTTTTTATGTTATACTTTCTTAAAATTCATTTATTGCCCTGGGTTTTGTGGACATTCCATTATGCTAGAGAGCTAATTATTTAAATCAGCATTGAATTCACATTTGTCTGCACAATATATATGTGTGTATACGGTATTATGTACTTTATGGTTACAATTATTTATTTGTCATTATTGTTCTTGCTTTGCAACTTAACTCTCATGACCTGGGAATTTTAATTATGACTAATCCAATAATTTTAGTCTCCCTTAAAAGTAGATGTATTTCCTACTAGGGATTTCCCATTTTCCAAGTACTGCCAGTAACATGTGCATGGGCACACATGGATAAACCATCCCAGCACATCAACTTTTATTGTTATGCAGAGATATGTTTTGGTCAGTGGGCCAGCATGTCCTTTCATTCATTGACTTCTCCTAGAAAACCCTCTTTGAGGATCGTAAATGATCTTATGTGTTCTTTTATTGTAGCCATCGTACCACCTTTAGCATTATTTATTTATTCTCTATTTATGAACCTGAAATGCTCTCTCTACCGTGATGGCACATCTCTCTTTGCCAATCCAGTTAATTAATTAATCATATATAATATAGAATTGTTAACATAAGATAAACATTGTTTTCTCACATTCTTAACTTACACCTTATTTAAAAGTAATAACGGTCTAATGCAACTCATTCATTTTCAGTTGTCTATATATGTATTGAGGAAGAAAATAGATTTATTTTTTTAAATTTATAGGTTTATTTAAGATTATTGCTGATTTGTGCTTGGCAGACTGCTTAACCAATTGCTATATTTAGTGAACAAATGTATTATATTTTTGGCTGTATCAAAATCTAATTTGTGTCTTAAATGGATCGCAGTTGCTTGCTAAATTGAAATGCGGTAACATTTATTAATTACAATATTATCTGATTTACTTAATGAATTTTAAATTACTGTAATTGTGAGTCCAATATGTATAATCAAGTTGTGTAGACAAACATTGACATATTTTGTATGATGACACTTAGATGTATAATAAATATAAGTTATATTTACTTTGAAATCTCGGTTTGTCATTATTCTGAATCTCTAACATAAATCCCTTTTTTATAGATAGCAATTTCCATATTTCTCCATTCATTAATTATAAGATTTTATGGGTTTAAACTCATTCCTTTTGTCATGTTGCCATGAAGTTATTATTATTGCAGTTCAAATCAATGAAATCTTCAACTTATTCAAATTATCAATCAATGTCAGGTAAACTCCACATCGTTCTGTAATTGTAATACATTTAGATAGGTATTAATTAATGAAATGTAAATCTGTTTTATTAAGTCGCGTGTGAACCCTGAACTTTAGCTGGGACGGAGTGAGAATGAAACCCACTAGTATCATCAAAAGCGTTGTTTATGTAGTCATAGACCCTGGAGCACTAGTAAATAGGTTGATATTTGGTATTGTTACTGGCTTATGTATCTTGCACATACTAGATGGATATACGTTTGCTTGGATTCTAGGTCTTGTTGATGAACACACGATTTTGACCGGTACAATAGTTATCTATTTTATTTTGTTCATTATATCATAATGAAGAGTGCAGGATAGTCGAAACATAAGATTATGTATGCATATATATATACAATAAAAGGTTTTTTGCTAAAAAGTGTTCCAAGTAGAGTGGATAAACTGCATTTATATAAGATATTATCTTCTGTTTAGTAGTAGATTTTGGAGTTAAGATCCATCAATGTTCAGCAGTACTCAAACTTTTTATGAATTCTCATACAATATACAATTCAATTATTTTTATTCTCCTTTCTTTTTTAGTATTGTCAGCCTAACCAGTAATAGTTCTGGGGTGAAAAACAAAATAGTGATCTTTAGATTCACGAATAATTAATTTAAGACAAAGTTTTGTAAACATCTTGTTATTTATTTTTTTGCCTATAACAGGCGTACTTCATTTTTAATTTTGAAAAAAATATTTTGTTCGAGAGGGAAGGGGATTTTGATAACTAAAATTAATGTGTGAAAAAACTGAAGGAAAAATGAATAAACTAGAAAAAAATCAAATTATCATCGGTCATTTTACATTCAGGTGTTAAATTAATATGTTCTGTACATTATTTATAAGACAAATATTTTAATATTATTGTCATTAAATGACAGTGAGACATTTAAATTTTCACTTTAAGTTCATTAATCAAACCAACTTTGTTATATATATTTAAACGTATATCTTGGATACATTTTTGATATATAAATGTGTGTTTTATATATAATAATCACTTACATATAGTAAATAGTTCATGAAATTTAGTTCTTGGGATACTACTTATAAATTATAATATCTATTAAATTTAAATTTTCAAGAATTTAATTTTTTTATTCTCTTGATTAGATTCATGCATTTTTATATAATAATCATTTATAATATAGTATCTAAATCCATGGAATAATACTTTATAATGCATGTATAAATATGCATTTTTAAAAAGTTGCACCCCCCTCTCTTTTTTGCTTGAATAGAACTATGCATTTCTAATTTAAATTTTAAAAATTACCATTTGGACGGGGGGGGGGTAATTTTCAGTGTTTCCTGTTGAGATTCCTATTCTGAGACAAAACAATGTAAAGTGTTGTCTTGCATTGGTGGTCGAGAGGTCAGCGCGACTATCTTGCAGTTGCAGGCAGTTGCCCGGGTTGCGGGTTCATGTCCCGGACGATGCTATGACATTTAAAAAAAACACACAATGTAAAGTGACAAAATCTGTTGTTTGTTTTCTGTATACATTAAAGTTATTTATTCATTTACATGCTTCACTGTAATCTGATTATCCATCTTTATTATATAGAATAGAAATTCATATAATATTACAATATTAGCCAAAAAACAAAATTTTACTAAAACTCTTCCATGGTTTCATCTATCCCCTATTAGATGAAACCATGGTTGTGGAAGAATTTTAGTAAAATTTAGTTTTTTGGTTAGTATTATAATGTTATAGGCATTTCTATTTTATTTATAATTACTAGTATAGCATTATACACTAGTTAAATTTTATTGCATATATTTAAGCATGTTTTGATATATATTGATAAATGTTATATACCACTAAACATCACATGATCACCATTTCTTATGCTAGCACATAACTGTTATTAAAACTACTGTATGGAGAATTTTGTCTATGTTAATAAGTGTTATATATATATTTTTCTGTTGGAGTTAAAGTTTATCACATTTTTTTATTAAATGCAGTAATTTGAGTATGTTGATTAGTAACAAATGAATATTTAAATAATTTTATTTAAACCATCAATCATCACATGATAACCATTTTTTATGCTTACACAAGCTGTTTTTCACAGAGGCAAAACTCTCCATACAGTAGCATCACTCAGTGCAAGCCAGAGTAATCAATGGATGCAGTAATGTTTGTGCATAAAATCTCTATTTAGTGCTTATTCATCCAATATCCCCAGACTTATTTCTAGTTTGTGCTTTCATTAGTGAGGAGTTTTGATCTGAGAGCACTGTTTTCATTTTGGACTCAAAGATTTATAATTAGCTAAAAAAAAGTAAAAGGTAGCTGCTGAAGGGTTGCATTAGATCCTAAGATCTAAGTGCAGTACTCTCATATCCAAGGTTCCCCACTGATAAAATCCACAAGCTAAAAATTAGTGTGGGGATATTGGATGAGTAGGCACTAGATATGGATTTTATGCACAAACCTTCCTGCATCCATTGATTACTCTGGCTTGCACTGAATGAGGTTACTGTATGGAGAGTTTTGTCTCTATGAATAATTTTGTGTTATGGTTATTAATGCAGTTGTTTTATATTTTGAGAATCTAATGTACTACTCGGAATAAATTCAGACCATTCATTATGAGTTAATTTTCACTACTTGCTCTAAATTATAAATAAGTTTCTTGCCAGAAAATAATTTTATATATCTTTTCTTTAATGGTTCAAAGCCTTTAACAAAACCATTAAAGATGATATGGCTACAATAAACATCTATCCATATAACTAAATTCTGGAGTCAGCAAATCCATCAATTGCTAATCCAGTAACTTAAGAATCACCTCTGACTGCTTTTGATATGAGTTAGTCTTTTTTCTCTCCACCAAAAAAAAATGGAATGACATTATAATTTTTAAGCAAAATTCATTTAATATTTAATAGTTGCAATGTAATGTAAAATGAGTTTTTGGATAAAGTCAGAAATTGGTTATGGTGAACTTTCCTTCTCTCAAAAACTTTTTCCCCCCATATATTATTACTAGTTCAATATTCTCAAGTTATTCTGCCAGCATTGATTAATTCTCTTCAACTATCCACTTTAATAAAAACTTTTTATTTTTTCACATATTATTCCAACAGATATCAGGAGTTACTTCATAAAATATGCTAATTATTTCATACTTGCTAATAACCTAAAATATAATTTCATCAACTAAGGGTCAGTTCAATCAAAATTTTCTTTTTAGAAGTTCAACTTCAAATCTATAACTGAAAAATTATAGTATAAAGATGAAAATTTTTATAGAGTTCCAAACAGATTTTTTTTCCAGATTTAATAATAAAGCCAGATGGATTTGATTTTCTTAAACATAAATGGAGAGACACATGGGTTGTAAGACTCACCTGCTTCCTAAATGAGGTTTAATAATTGCTGACATATGTAGATGTGGACAAACACAAAACACAAATTACATGGTTAATGACTATCGAGTATGGCTACAATGTCAAAACTAAAGGTCAATATGCTAAAAAATAATAATAATAATTTAGTATATGTCTGAAGGTTTGTAATGATGTTATATTATAAGATGTGATATGTTGGACTATTTCCACCATTTATAAGTGAAGGTTGAATGTACAGAAAATTTTAAACTTTCCAAATACAAACAACTTGTTAGTAATAACACTAACCTGTATTGTTTATTTGTGTGTTATTAGTAACAAGTTGTTTGTATTTGAAAAGTTTAAATAAAGTTTAAAATTTTCTGTACATTCAACATTCACTCATAAATGATGGAAATAGTCCAACATATCACATCTAATAATAATAATTAGTTGTAATTGTTCTTTAATTATATTAAGCATTCTCATTATAAAACTTAAAACAAAAAAAGATTCTTTTTTTCTTCTCTCTTTTTCATACAATTTACCCTATCTCTCTTTCAATAGTCTACATTCTAAAAAAAAAAAAAAAGATGCTCTACATTTTCATTTATCTCCATATAAAACTCTCAACAATTTAAATTTTACCCAATTTACACCTCGTTTTTTTGGATTCCAAAATTCTTGTCTTTGTCCTAAATAATATTTTTATATAATTATAAAGACATTTATTTTCCATAACTTTATTTTTTCTTGACCAATTTACCCTGCCTCTTTTCCTATTCTTTATAATTATCAACCTGTAATGTTTTTCATTTATATATATAAAAATAAATTCCCTGTTATTAATTTTGCATACTATAAAATCTTTATAGTCCATTGTATTGGATGTTCTCACCAATGAACATTATTAATAATTTTTAATTTTAATTTCTCTTATTAAAAAATAAGTTCATTCTATTCTCTTTCTAAAAATGTCTGAACACCTGCTTATATAAAGTGCCTTAGTGCAAAATGCTAAAGTAAGTACTATTATCTCTATACTTCTATTTGTTATATAATAAACATACAAGATTTTAATAATTTACTTTCTATTTTTTGGGTCTAATTCCTAATCTTTTTTATTAATTACCTTTCCTATTTTAACAAAGTATCTAAATGTCTATAGTTCTTCAAAGCAAATGTCTCCCATTTTCCATTCTTTAGTTCAATTCTTTGCTACTATTTGCTAATATATCTTAGACTTTATATAATATAATTTTTTCCATTTTTTTTTTTTAAATCTCTTCACGGTATTAACTCCACATTTTTGTACTATTTGCAAAAAATGTTATATCATCTGCAAAAAAGAAAGCTATCATATTAGTATTTTTACCCTATTTTAGAATCATAAAATGTAACCTTTGTTACATCAATTATAATTGCTAAATAAGCAATTTACTTTTTATGACTATGTATTTAGAAATTACAATGATTTTTTGCAATTAAAAATATTTCAACTTACTTTAATCATTTTTTTAGCAGTACACTCTTGTCTTAATTTTACCATACTACACCATCCACCAGCACAAAAACTCAGCCCATATATCAAACAGTTAAATTTCCAATCTTTCATTACACCAATCTCTTGCAAAGTACAGAATAATCTATGCATTTAACATCTTGCACAAAGGTAAATTATTGTTGCACTATAATGATATTTTTTAAGTTTTGTGGTGAGTGTGCTAATAGAAATCAAATAATTGTTACATTTTAATTTACCATTGTTAAACTCTCTCCACCAACAACTTTGACACCATCCATTTCAGATAAATACATTAATGATTATTACTAATCATTTTCGAAACTAGAGATTAAGCACAGATATAAACTTTAAACCTCAGTTAAAGATTAATATATCTGATTTTTTTTTTTTTAAATTTACACACACGGAGTTATTCACCTTTCTCTGTACTTTGCATATAATAGAAATATATATGAGAGATAGTGACCTGGGCCAACTGATGAGTGTTGGTTCAGCATGTCGTCTTTTATTGTATCTTTATTTATATGAATTTAAAGAGAATGGGGAAGTATGGAGGTGTTTATTATATCTATAAATCAAATAATAGGTAAAGGTATATATACCTCTTTACCACACTATTTGGATACTCTCCCATAGGATGTTGGGAGTAGATAAAACCCAGTTATTGTGTTAGAATGGTGTGATGAAGCTATTAGTGCTGCTGTGAGATTTCAGATATTTGATGCATCTAAACCATGGAATAAAAGTTGTTTGTGGTGAAAGAGAGGGATCTGAATTTGTCTGGTGGGAGGTTGAGCATAAAAAATACTTCAATCATATTTTTATAGTGATAGTTATATTCATTCTTGTCTTCTTTTTCAATTTTATCTCATTCAGAAGCCATTTATTTTTGAAAATATTTATAATGGAAATTAGATTTTGGGATCTTAAGCATAAGTTAAATACCATTTATGAAAGACAATCACAGTCATTATTATAGATTGCATGAAAATTGTTTCTGCAAATTAAAAAAATAAGCAATTTACAGGAATTATTTTTATGTATTTATGTCTACTGTATGCATATGTTTAATAATTAAATAGTATAATCAATATCCAGTCATCATAGCATAATGTGCAAGAATTATGATATAAATCAGTATAGTATTCAATCATCATGAATCTGACATTTAAGTTAGAATAATTTCCAGTAATCATTATCCTTTCATTTGGGTTATTTATAATGCAGTCATTCATAAACTTTTCACTTAAGTTAATTGCTGTGAATTTCTCATCACAAGCCTCTCATTATGTTGTTATAAAGACCAGTAGTCATTATCATTTTATTTAGTTTATTTGTATTGTCCAGTCATAATTAATTTCTCATTTGGGTTAATTATTATGAATATATCAACTTTTCTTAATATAATGCCCACTCAGCACAAATATCTCATTTAGGCTAATATAAATACTCAATAACTATGAACTTCTCATTTACATTAGTATAATGCTATAGTCATCATGAACTATCTTAGTTAGTATAAATGTCCAGATAACATGAATTTCTCATTTAACACTATGTAAACATCATGATATTAGATCAATATAGTGCTCAATCATCTTGAATCTCACAGTTAGATTAGTAAAATGCCCAGTAATAACTATCCTTTTATTTGGGTTATTTATAATGGTAGTCATCACAAACTTTTCATTTGAGTTATTGAGTCTCTCATCTTATGTTAGGGTAATGCCTGATTTATCACAAACCTTTCATTTAGGTTAAAATAATTTCCATCATGAACCTCTCATTCAGATTAGTATAATGACCAGTAGTCATTACTCTTTCATTTAGGTTATTTATATTGTGCTGCTATGGTGAATTTCTTATTTGGGTTAGTCAACATGAACATCTCAACTTAGTTTAGTATAAAGACTTATCATTGTGAAACTCTTATTTAGGTTAATATAATGCCCAGTAATTATGAATTTCTCATTTAAATTAATATAATGCCCTGCTATCATAAAATTTCACATTTAGATTAATTCAATACTAGTCATCATGAATTTTTCACTTATGTCCTGTCATCACAACTCTTTTATTTAGGTCAGTATAGTACATTGTCATTTTAAACTTCTAATTTAGGTTACTATAATATTCAGATATCGAACTTTATCAAAAGTTAATATAATACCCAGTTCACATGAACTTCTCACTTAGATTATTATAATGCCTTACCATCATGAATCTCTAATTTATATTAGTATAATATAATCATTATAAACCTCTCATTTAGGTTAGCATAATGACAGTTATCATAAAACTTTTATTTAGGTTATTAGATAGTGGTATGTTAGCCAGTACAGGCTGCTTGATGGCGCTATTGCTAGCCAAAACATGAATATGCAGTTTACGAGGCTCTGACAACCTCAAGTGTGTTATGCTCATTTCTTGCAATTCACACTTGGCTAATGTATTATTAGTGCATTTAATCATGTGACCTGTTCTTACTCTATGAATGATCACTATTCACACTGCGCTATCATATCATTTGAAGGTATGTAGATTTAAAGTGAACACAATTATTGAAATATTATTGCAAAAGTATGTATCTTACTCTTCACATGGGGAGTATTACTTACCAGATAAAATATTTATTACCCAATACAGTTATATTTATGTGTTTTTGTCTAGCAACAACGTCATCAAGTAGCCTGTACTGGCTAACATGTTATTGTAGACTTATAAATGTTCAGTCATTTATAAAAAAAAAAAAAGGTAGCTTTATTCATGCTGAACATGCTTTTGATATGTTGTGTATCATAATCATAGCTCTTTTACATTTCTATTGTTAATGATATTTATGTATACTTGCTTATATTTAAATTAATTTTAATTTATTTTTATTATATAAATTTTATTTAAAATCTTCTTAGAGAATTTTTTTTTTTATCTATTGCCAGGCTATGGTCCAAACTTCTTTGATTTTTCTTTTTCTATTCTCTCTCTCTCTCTCAGAACAAAGAATTCTTGCTTTAGCTAAATCAAATTTATGACCTGGATATTGTTCATGTTCAGTAAAAATGAAGGAGTAGTCTTTATTTCTTTTAGCCCTATTGTACAATTAGTTGTGCTGGGCCAATCTTGTTGATGGATTGACTTTTGATTCACTGTAATAAGCATATTGGCAGTTGGCTCAATTGCAAATGATTTTGTAAACTATTTGATGAGCCATTTTGTGGATAATTTATCTTTTGAATTGTTCAGTATGTTATCTAAAACTGGGTGAGAACAAAAGCTTATATTAAATTTCTCTGAATAAATTATTTTTAATTTTCTATAAAATTTTGAACATATAATAAACTTATCCATCTCTTGGTCTCTTCTGGTTTAGGCTTTAGTGGTTTTTCATTTTGTTGCAGAATCTATCAATCATACTATACATTTTATTGATATTATATTCTATGTTTTGTAGATCTTTGATATACCCATCTGTGTTGCTTTTGATCTATTTCAAATTTACACCCAAACAGTAAATTTGTGGGCCATGGGTGTTTTTGATTTGGGGTGGATTGTGCCTTGAATATTTAATGGTTTTACTACCATTTTATAGATTAGTGAGTGTGGCTGTCTTTGAACATAAGGAATTTGATATTTTGATTCTTGCTTTTTTATCAATAGACCAGATCAATGAAGATTCCTGCGCCAATTCATGATGAATGTTTATGATTTGTATATTGGTTACATGTAACATCATATCTAAAGTAAAGTATGTTGGTGGGCTGGGATGTATACTTTGAAACAATTTTCTTTCAATCTTTAATAAGCATAGGCTACATATAATGCTACTGAATGAAATACCCATAAACTATCCACAGTGCATTTGATAATGTTTCCCACCAACCATTACAACAATGTCCTCATTGATCCATTTCAAAGTTTCAATTATGAATTCCTTTTTATGTATGTTATAGTTGACATTTTATAACATTTCAAGAATATATTATATTGATTGTAACTGAGGCACAGAGCCATAAAGCTCTTTTACATCTACCGAGGCTATTTTATTATTGTCTATTTTTAAGTTTTTAATTTTGTGTATAAATCCATATGATGATTTGATTGTGTATGTGCCAAAAGTTAATTCTTCAGTTAACCAGGTCCATCATTTTAGCTGCATTGTATGACTCCATGCCTTGATTACAATCAATAGAATATATTCACAAAATGCTACAAAATGTAGGTTATAATGCACATAAAAAAGAGTTCATAAATGAAACTTTGAATTGGATCAATGAGGTGATTGTTGCAATGACTGTTGTTAAACATCAAATGCACCACAGATGGCCTGTAGGTCTTCTATTCGGTAATATTATATGTAGCCAATATTCATCAAGATTGAAAATAAAATTATTTCAAAGTATATATCCCCACCCTCCAACATATTTTATTTTAGATATGTAGATGATACAATATTAAATCAACCTGGGACACAAATCATAAACAATCATCATGAATTGGAACAGGAATCTTCATTAATCTGGATTATCAAGAAAAAATACAAGAACTAAGATATCAAATTCCTGGATCTTTGTGTTGAAAGACAGCCACACTCCCTAAACTATAAAATGATACTAAAACCATTAAATATACTGGGCATGATCTACCCTAAATCAAAAATACCCATGGCCCACAAATTTTCCAGTCTTAAGGGTTTCCTACATAGGAATACAAAATTGATCATAAATTCAAAATAGATCCTAAAAACAACACAGATACATATATCAAAGATCTACAAAATATAAGTTATAATATCAATAAAATTTATAGTATAGTCAATAAATTCTACAATAAAATTTAAAAAAATCGCTACAGCCTAAACCTGAAGAGACCAAGAAATGAATAAGCTTCCCATATGTTTCAAAAACTTCTAGCAAATTAAAAATAATTTGTTCAGAAAAATTTAATATAAGCTTTCCTTCTCCCCCAGCTTTAAATAACTTACTGAACAATTCAAAAGATAAATTGTCAGTCAAATTAACTCATCAAATAGTTTACAAAATCACTTGCAATCAAACCAATTGCCAATATGCTTATTACAATGAATCAAGAGCCAATCTATCAATGAGATTGGCTCAGCACAACTGTCTGTACAATAGAGCTAAAAGAAGTAAAGAATCCTCCGTTTTCACTGAATATGAACAACACCAAGGCCATAAATTCGATTTATCTAAAGCAAGAATTGAATAGAAAGAGAAAAATCAAAGATGCTTGGATCATAGCCAAATATCAATTCATGGTAAATAAAAGATATTAACACCCCTGTCTTGAAAAAATGGGCTCTCTAAGAAGATTTTAAATAAAATTTACAAAATAAAATAATAAATCAAAATGAATTTAAATATACAAAAGTATACATAAATACCAGCACCAATAGAAATGTAAAAAACTATGATTATGATACACAATGTATTGAAAGCTTGCGTAGCATGAATAAAGCTAATTTAAATTAGCATACATGTACCTTTTCTTTATAAATGTATGAACATTTATATGTCTAATATTACAATTGCAAAGAAAAAATATAATATATTTTGAGAATTATTATAATGTCTAATTATCATGAACCTATCTTGAGTTAATATAATACTCAGTCTTCATGAATTTTTTTTTTAGGTTACTATAATATCCAGTTATTATGAATCTTTCACTTAAATAATATCTAGTCATTATGAACTTTCTATTTATATTAACATAACAACCAGTCATCTTGAATCGTTTAGATTAATATAGTGCCCCATATTATGAGAATCCCATTTAAGATAGTTTAATGACCAGTTTATTATGGATCTCTCTTTGATTAATACAATGTTTATTCATTAAGAATCTCTTTTAAGTTAATATACTGCCATCAGCATGAATCTCCTTAGATTAATGTAATGCTCTGTCATGATGAATCTCTCATATAGATTACTATAATAGGTAGTCATCATTAACTTCTAATTTAAGTCTGTAGAATGATCAACCATTATGAATTTTGTATTTAGTTAATATAATGTCCAATCATCATGAACTTTCATGCCATTAGTATTTCCCAGCACTAATTGTGACATTAAGATTATGTGTTTGTTTATCTATATTTTTATCCTTTAATTATATGCACAGCAATTCTAATTCCAATCTTTTCTCTTTTTTTTTTTTACTATGCAGGTATAACTTTTTCTCTACCTCATCTTTTTCTAAACTTAAAGTAGCTATACTTGATCATTTTTGCTTTGATTTATAATTAACTTAAATATCATTTAATAGTTACTGAATTATTTCATTTCATCTTTTCCTTTTTATTTTTAGAACTGTATATGTAACACTTTTTCTATTTGATGATTCATTATCACTAGTAAATTTTAGTTCTTTTGATATTTTATTTTTCCTTTACTTTTGTAAATAAATTTAGTTTGTTGAGTATCTATCTAAATTTTCGCTAAACTTTCAATAAATTCTTGTTTCTTAGTCCATTTTTTTAATAACTAAATACAGCTTTCACTATTCTCCATACAGTAGTGCAACTCAGCGCAAGCCAGAGTAATCAATGGATGCCAAAAGGTTTGTGCATAAAATCCTTATCTAGTGCCTACTCATCCAATATCCCCAGAATAGTTTCTAGCTTGTGGCTTTCATCAGTAAGGAGCTTTGGATTTGACATCCATTGATTACTCTGGCTTGCATTGAGTGGCACTACTGTATGGAGAGTTTTGCTGGTTTTAATAACAGTTATGAGCAAGCATAAGAAATGGTGATCATGTGATGTTTAGTAGTTTTCATTATTATTAACTAATCTTTTTTCTTTTGTTCATTAATATTGGGACATACAATCAATAGAATATATATATCATTCATGGAATAATTAATTCTGAATGCACATACTATAATGATAATTCACAAGTGAGGTCTTTATAGATTCACTTTAATAAGTTTGTAAATAATGTCTTCTTTTTTATATCAATATCAATTTATCAATTAGTCAGCTTTTACCCAGCAACCAAATTGTTAAATGGTAAACAGATCAATCACTGACATTCAAGAGTAGGAATTCTATATTGGTGGTGATGTTTGTAAAGGTTTGTTAATTAAACTACAGTTTCAAATAACGTTCACGATGTAAATTCTAATACTTTTAATAAACACGTAAATAAATAAACTATAGTTGTAAATATATTAATTTTTCAAGTTTTTTTTTAATTGAATGAATTACCTAATACATAATTATTGATAGGAATTATTGATATATAGACAAATTACATGCAGAAAAAAAAGATACAAAAAGAAAAATTACATTCTAATTTTAACACAAATATAGAAGATTTACAATAAATATACTTGTATTTAAAATTTTAAAAAAGATACTTTGTATACTAAATAAAGAAAATAAAAAGACCTAATGATTAAAAAAAATAACCGTAATTATTCCTTTTTACATTGTTACAACAAAAAATATCACAAGATAATCAATAAATAAGACCTTTTTTTTTATTATTCATTTATAAAAAAAATTGCCTTATAAAGTTTTTTTTAAAAAAAAAAACAAACATCTACATAATAAATTAAGACAAATATAAAATAGAAAGTAAAAAAATATATGAAGCTGTGTATGTCTACAAATTTCAGTAGTGAGAGAAAATTCAACTTATTGTATAGATTAGAGATGGAAATTTAGGGGAGATCAAAATAAAATCAATCTTAGAAAATATAGTATGAACAGAATGAAAGTTGTGGTTCTGATGTTTGGGAAGAGCCCTCTCTCAATATATTAATGATCTATCTTTAATGATAGTATGTGTGTATTTCTGTAATATAGTAGAATAATTATATATATTTTTTTAAAATCATGGCCACATATGGAATATATGAAAAGTTTTTCCATAAATGAGAAGGCAATAGTTGAAAGACCTCATGATTAAATTTCTATTAGAAATTCTAAATATTTTTATTCAGAGAACTAATATTTGAATATTAAAATAATGATGCAATTACTGAGTTGACATAATGTGCTATCATTCATGGTTTAGTGGAACTCAAGATCCATGGATTGTGAATTGGCTTTGTCACTTCTGATCCTCAAACTCATTCAATTACTTTTGCCATGTAGTTTGATCCAATGATAGAGTGGATATGGCCTAGCTCTATCTTTTCCAATTCTCAAACTTCATAAAACTCCTGAGAAATAAACTATTTGGCATTTTTAAAAAATGAGCTAAGAGTACCAGGTAGAGCAGTAGATAGGTATGCATCCCATTATGCTGGTACAGACTTTAGATTATAAGCAAAAGATATACTACACAAATGATGGTGTGGTTGTGGTAGACATTATTAAAACTTTTTGAATCTCTGGGAAGTTCTAGAATGAAAACAATACATTAATTGACAAATCATTATATTTAAACAGTTGTTGCATTTGAGATGGCAAAATCTTTTTATTATTTATTTGAGAAATGTATATATTTTAGAATATAATAAGTAACATTGGGAAAAAAAGAGAATATTAATCAGTCATAATTTAGCATGAAATAAAGATAACTTTTATGTGAAGAATTAGTTGCTTTTTCAACAGATGTTAATAGGCTTTAAATGTGGATTCTAAGGAGATTAGAAAATTGATGAATGGGCAATTCTAAGAATTTAGCAGGGAATCTAAATATATATATATTAAAAATGTTTTATCAGTCACAATTCTTCAGCAGTGGATTTGTCTATTGAATTGAAAAGAATAATCCTTATTGTATGTATCAAGGACATGAGTAGTTAATAGCTTTTTAGAAAGAAATACTATGACAAAGTTCTTTATTTAAAATACATGTCATGTGGAGTCAATGGTGTGTGAGATTTGAACTCCATGTAAATTATGTTTAATCTGAAGCAAAAGAGGTAAGAAGTGAATAAATAAAAAAGAAACTTACTAGAAATGCTTGAAGATTGAATTGTGAGATATGAATCAAAGTGATATCTTTTCTTTTATAATATTGTGTTCACTCCATATGTTCCTGTCATTGCAACTGTTATTACTATATGATTATTTATATACTATACAAACATCGATAGGTTGCTCACTAACATTCCTCAGCCAGTGGAGTGATTTTGTTGGCTTTTTACCTCCAGGTTTAAAATCAATATTTTTAAAATGAAATACCATTTGAATTTTCTTGAAGGTAATATAAATGTATGTGCAAATAAACTTTTTTTAAACAGATATTTACATCATAATAAATAAAACTAAATTATGCCTTTATTTCTAAGAAGCTGTAAAGTCTCCAGTCAAGGCAGGAGTTGGTGGCTGAAGGAGGAGAGTGCTAAGAATTACAGAGTCTGGCTTCCATTTGATAACCTTTTATTTAGGTATCAAGTGGAGGAAGATTGCAAGAATTGGAACTATCTCAAATTAAATGGGCATTGCTATACTTTGTGAAGTTAGAAGAAAAAGTGAAGAGACAATTGATTTAAAAAATGGATATGTATTATATTAAAAAGGCATAAATAATGGAAGCATAATTGTAATAGGATTTATTATAAATAAAATATAAGGAACAACATTGTGGAGATTGATGATGTGTCGGACAGTGGCAAATTAGATATTCAATTTAATTGAAAATACCAAATGCAGATAATTCAGGTTTATGCCCCAACAAGTTCTCATTGTGATAAAGAAGTAGAGGATTTTTATACAGATGTATAAAAGGTTTTTGATTTATACCAAATAACATTTTTAAATTACATGAGAGATGTTGATGCTTGAAAGTTGGAACTGTTGTGAGAAAATTTTGTTATTGAAAGGAATAACAGAAAAACAAACTTGTGGAGTTTTCAGAAAAAGAAAAACTTTATATTACAAATTCTTTCTTTGAGAAAAATGCTAAATGGATGTGGAAACAAATAAATGAAGATACGGCTGAATTGGATATTTTAACTAACAAAAAATATGTATTTCAAGGTGATAATGTTCTTAATAAATTCAGCACAGGAATTGATCATTGATTAATGAATACAATACTCATAGTCGATATTCCTAACCTTAAGAAATATGTCAATGAATTTAAATTAGAGCTTCAAAAACATTAAAAAATATTCATAGGTTTTGAAGATGTTTCAGATTTGAATGAAATCAAGAGAAATAATTGATAAATTATTAAGAACTGCAATAAACATAGCTGGTACAAAAAGCATCAATTAACCAATAAAATTTCTACTGATACAAGAAAATTTATGAAGAAAAAAAGGAATATGTAAAAATTTAAAAATGATGCATTAAGGATTGAATATTTAGAATTTTATAATATAACGAGCCGCTTCGCCCGCTGAAGGGTCGTATTAGTAAATTCATAAAAAGGGCTATGGTTAACTTGAGATTTAACCTTATATATATAAATTTTCCCCTATCTGCATGATCCCCGGGCATATTTATGGATAGCGTGTTTGCTTCCAAGCGCCAAACCTATTTGCGATGAACAAATAAGAATTACACCGCGGGACTCTATAGATGCAGAATATACCCCGATAGCGACTCGATAGATATTTACTATCGCTTTACCTTTCCCTGTAATTTAAGAGGGGGGGTGTTAATTAGCCTAGCTCATCTCAGGGGTGGTGGTCACTAGACCGTGGACGGGAACTATGGATTCCGACACTACTTTCTTTTAACTGAAGGTGGATGGATATACATAACCAAATTTCTGTCTATCTAAAAAAAAATGAACGATTATGGAAATCCAATCTTATCGATTAGATTTTTTTCTGCGCAAAAGGGGAATTCCCGTTTAATTTCAGATGAGTGCGCTCGCTACCCCACCCTAAATTCCTCCATACCGGTTGTTCAAGGTAGAGTATACGTTTTCTATTAATTATGAAATCTTTAGCTCTATAACTATGAATCTTATTAAAATAATATAAATAAAAAGTAAAAAAGAAAATATTCACAGATATTCATAACATTAAAACAATTTATTATAAAATAAGAAGGTTAGGATTTATTTAATTGACCCGCCATTATTCATAACTCGTGCTTCATAGAATGTCAAGCATACACACACATACGTACAGATTAAGCATTTTATTCTTTGGATCTTTATAGGCAACACAACATATTATTAATGTTCCTTTATTAAATTGCTTCCCTGGACTTTGTAGTTTGAAAGTTTTATTGAAACATGTTTTAAATATAGAGAATTTAATTTATTTCAAAGTTCCGATGGATGACGCAATCTGTTTAAGATTCGGATTGTGTTTTAATAGCAAATCAATAAGCAAATAATATAGTTCACGTTACCTTAACATTCCCGGGAATTTAGGCATTTCAAAGGCATATGTTTTACGATGTCAATGGCTTTAAAACTGGACGATCTCATAGTTAGTTTTCCCCGTAGCTATTATTGTTCCTTGCCGTCGATGACTGGAATTCGGCGTTCTTTAACTATCTTCTTTGCAGCACCTTCGGGATCGTAGGGCAGGCCTTCATCGCCTGTCAAGTGAAGGGTTTTTACCCCACTCGATGCATGATACGTTTTTTTTGTTCTCTTTAGCTCTCTGGACCCGTGGAAGAAGACGGATATCCCCTGGCTGTTTCCTTTTATATCCCCTCTCTTCTCGTCCTTTCACGTCCCTTTCCGTGATTCCATCCCTCGAAATTCCCCGGTTGCGTCACCCAACCGGACTATGACTACGTCATCGCGGTCGCCATTGTACTAAAACCTGCGTTTGTATTTTAGAAAGATCTCATTTTGCTTTAACTGGCCATCTACTTGAAATATATCAATCATGCACATATATATACTCGCATGCCACAAACACTCCAATAAAGCACGAGTTTTACGAAGTTTTTTTCCCCTTTTAAAATTAAACAAATAACAACTAGCTACAAATAAATATACGAATAACATACTGTTAATATTGAATTATTCCCACCACCATTTAATATTAGTATTTACAATTATTAATAACTTTATTAGTTAATAGTGTTAGTAATATCTATATCCATTTATCTTGTAACTTTTGGCGGACCATTGGCTCTCCTCAGTCCGCACCTTGTTACAATAAAGTGATACAAAAAAGAATGAATTATTAAGGAAATCTATAGAATAGAATAATTGTTTCAACAGTGATAAACACAACATCTTGGTATAGGAAATTTTTCTGCAATAACAAGAAAAGATGTCTTCCTAAAAAGAGAGACTACATCATGAAATGTATGAAATAGTCCTATAAAAAATTAAATCACAATAAAAAACAAGAAACAATATATCCTACAATTGCTACATCTAAATTGTCCAGGATTTTAAATGAAGAAGTGAGGCATGCAATTAAATCCATGAAAAAGGGAAAAGCTCCAGATAATGATGAAATTATAATATATATCTTAAAAGAAGCAGGCAAAGTAGAAAAAATGTTGGCAATGTTATATACCAAATTTCTAAATGTTAAAGACATATCAGATAATTAGAGGGATGCAATATTAATATTAGTATTTTAAAAAGGTGATAAAGAAGATATTAAAAATTACAGCCCTATTAATCTTTTAACAATTCTACATTAAATCTTTACCAACGTAATTACTTATCTAAAGTGAACTTTAAATTTTAACCAACCAAAAAAAAAATCCAAGCTGGACTTAAATATAGTGTATAATATTCAATTATTGGGAGAAATAATAGAAGGGATCAATGAATACAAATTGCACTATGCTTTGGATTTGTAGTTTATGAAAAAAACATTTGATTCTTTACGCATTTCTTCAGTGATTAATACACTCGATTATCAAGATATAGATCTAGAATGTCTTATTTTAAGGATTATTCATCAGAATGCAATACTGATATTAGAAAAATTAACATTGTAAAGGATATATGACAGGATTATTCCATATCTCAAAAATATTTTACAACAGTTTTACAAAAAGTATTTTGTGGATTAAAATGTTAAGCCAAAGCAGTAAAAGTAAATGGAGATTATATAGGTCATTTAGATTTTGAAGATGATGTAGTTGTTTTTGCAAATAATGCTTCAGAAGTCAATGAAATGTTGCAAGAGTTATCAGATGAAAGTAAGTACGTGGGATTAAAGTAAATGTTAAAAAGACTAAAGTAATATTTAATGGATTTTCTCAAAGAAAAAAAATAATGATTGATAACGAAGACTTAAAAGTTAACAACTACAAATACTATGTTGAGATTATTAATGCAGATAGAAACGTAGTGGATAAAATTAATCATAGAATTAGACTTGGATTTTTAGAAATAACTTAATATTAAAATGAAGAGTGTCTATGTGTTTGAAAATGCAAGTTTTTAATAAATGTGTTTTATTAGTTTTTATTTATGGAGACCTTCACCCTGAAAATGGATCGATAATGAAAAAATGAGACTGAAAATGATGATTTCATGATTCATCATAAAAAATTAGAGAAAAAAAAACTGGGAATGTTATAGTCTGAATAAATTTGGGGATAGATATTACAACAAAGACTGAACATATACATACTGGACTATAGTCAATCAATGTTTTGGTATAGTGACTTTACATGAAGTCTACGAGCAAATATTATTTAAAGATGAAGCAGGTTTCATTAAAGAGCAGGATTTAAAATTCATAACTACAACACTAATAATAACAAATCATATGTAAAGCAGATTTATAATTAAAAGTTAATGGTATAATAACTTAATAAATAATTCATTAAAGCATTTTGTATTTCTTTCATAACACAGATATGACTGTTTCAATTATTTTGCCCAGAAGTAGTTATATAATGATTTTTAAGTAATAAATCCATTACAATGATATAATATTATTTTTCAAATATATGTATTCAATTAATAACTTTTATTTTTACACACTTGGCAATATTCTTCCTATCTCTAGTCTATATTAAACATAAGTTAAAATATTCATGGGTGAATATCACTCTACAGCAAGGATAATAAATAAATAACTATAATATATAATTAAAATATCATTTCAAAATTAATACAGAGATTCTACAATCCAGAATTAAAATAGCTAATTTATTTAAAAAAAGAATTATCCCAGAGAAAACAATTGTTAAAAATATGATAATATTGAATATAAGTTGATGAAGATAAACTATTTCAAAGTCTTTTGATAAATTTATTATTCTTTCAGCATTTTTTAAAAAAAAATTTAAGCAAAGTCAATGAAAATATTAAAAACTGCTATAAGTATTGGAAAACATAAATCTCTAAGCTTTTTAATATTGTGGCCCAAAGAATATTATATTGATACCAAAGTTTATTGTAAATAAATAAATTGGTAATCAAAAAAGTTCTTACATTAGTGAGGTAAGCCATAGAAGATTCCCCTGACATATTAATTCTGCATAAAAGAAATTCAGTAACTGAAGAAAAATGACTATTTAAACTTCCCATCTTGTTTTTCTTTTTTAATGTAGATGTCAGACTTCCCACTAGACTTAATTTAAAGTTTTGGCACCTGGATCAGAATTTATTTGATACACTATTTTGGAAAAATAAAATTGATTAAAAATAATTAAACTTATAATTATTAGAAATGATTAAACTTTGCAAAAAATAATAAATTAATTAGCAAAGAAAATAAGCAAGTATCCTCTCCTTCCCATATGTGTGCTTTTTATATCCCTGATCATTTTATTGATTGAAATTGATATTTTTAAAATCACCTCCTCTAGTTTAAAAATTGATTTGGTATCCAGGGAAACAAAGCTAAAAATAGAAAATCATTTGCATTTTGCCTAGACTGTTAGTTAAAACTATTAAAATATAAAATATTTATGAAACCAAAAATTATTACAATAAAATAAAATATTACATAACAAATAAATTAATAGAATATTAATTTACATTACTCTTAATAACAATTTTATATCTTATTAACTAAATGAGTTGTCCACAATACTTTTTATTGTTTTTAAATTAAAGATATTTAAGAATAATATTTAAAGATTACAAATAAGGAAGTGAAAATGAAATTTTAAAAAATGCAAAAACATACATATATTCTCTAAAGTTTCTTTTAATTGAAAACTAATAACTTTTAATAGTATTAATTATTTAGCTTAATTTTATTTTCATGATTCAACCTTTATAATGATTAGCATGAATAAGAGAACTTTTATTAATAAATAATTTAAAGATAAATGCTTTTTTATAAATAAGCAAATTAAATAATAATACATAACATTAAAAATTTAAAACTTAGTAATTATTACAGTTTAATTTAAACATTGAATTTTAATATACAAGTTATATGAAAATAACTAGCTTTTAATGGCTTTCAACATTAACTTGTTATACTTGGAAATATATTCCTAAATTAAACAATTGGAAGTCTCTTATAACTACAGATGGATTCAAACTAATACAATAAAAATATTTAAAATGATTTTAAAATAATTAAGACTTATAAAAGTTCTTAGAATGACATAAAATAAATTAGCATTAACTTATAAAGCCTTAATAAAATTAACTTGCAATAAAAATTAATGTAATGAATTAATTTCTTTTTCTAATGAATTAATTTTTTTAGACAAATTAGATGGCTGTAAGTTTAGCTTTATTAGCATAGCTAAAAGTTACAAATCCAAAATTATAACCTTAAGAAATAGTGAATTATACAATGAATGACTCTACCAAGAACCAATAAAGTCACAATCAGCCAGATAACATGATTCACCTTAAATAAATATGATGTAGGATAAGCTCAGGGCTCTCATATATGATATGCTATAATAAAGATCCATAGAGGTAAGAATAATAACTAAGAATTGTAAATATTCTAATTAACATTTAATACATTTTAAGAGAAATCTCAACTTATTCTTACAAACTACAAATGGTCTTAATATTGAAACTATATACTAAAGAGTAGTTAGGTTATAATATATTCTTTCTCATAACAGATTTCTATACCCCCCCCTTCTATATTATCACACATTTCACAACCACTATTTTTAACATTTCATTGCAATAGTCTGATCTACAATTCCAACACTTTTGATAAAGGATGTTTCTTAGGTTTTATTTGTGCCACTTTACTTTTCAAAAATAATTTCTTTTGCTAGAAACAATTTATTTTGATCATTGATTATAATAATATCTCAGAGTTCTCTATTAAATATTTTTAATATTAAAATTTTCATTCTTTTATTTATGAATTATTAAACAATGAAATGCATCCTAGTGAAAATGAGACATACTCTTACCCCTAGGATAAGGTCTACCTAATTTACAGCAGTAATAATAACAAATTTAAAGAGAATATTTTAATTAAAGTAAAATACATAGACTCTCAATTTAGAATAAAAATATAACACCATTCAATTTTGAATAAAATGCTTCTTTTAAAGATACCCACTATTTTAAAAAATAAGAAAAGATAAAATTTTATGATAATTTTGATTTACTTTCAACATTTTATCTTTTAAAAATGAAAAAAAAAAAGTTACGATTTTTAAAAAAGAATTTAAAACGTGTTTGAAATTAATTTAATGATATAAGTATTTTATTATAATTATGAAACTTACATTCTTATTCTATTAATTATATTTTAAAAATAAATTATTTTAAATTATTATTACAATATATAATACAGCTCATAAAAAATAAAACTTAGCAGAGTCTGCTTGTGATTATTCATGTATATATACGTTTTCATAAATACATGGTTGCTCTTTGAATATTTATGCATAACATTATTACTTTATATTATTTATGAGTATCAAAAGTAATAAATAAACTTAACAGGCAACATGTGTGTAGTTATATACATATGTTTGTGTCTATATCTTTATTACTATATAAATGTTTTTTTTGTTTCTGACTTTATAAGTCAACAAATATTGTACCAATCTTAAAAAATCTTGCAGAATTTTCTTTTGTGTGTGTGTGTATATATATATATAGAATTTTACTAACATAATTAAAAAATTTGTAATTTGCGATATGTTCCAAAGTCAATGATTGCAAAAAAAATCAAGGAGACGTATTTTATTGTCAGTGATAACAATGCCATAAATAGACGTGATACATGTTTTTCTATTTCGAGAAAATGGACAAATTAATTTGCATTCGCATATTTTATTATTTCATAGCATTACAGCAATAACTGAAACACAGGCTTATTATATACCTGTGTCTATATATGTAATACATAGGGTATATGAGCACAGATTTTCAGATGACCCACCACTCTCCACTCTATCTAATAACACTGATACACTCAAGCACATATATGCTGAAAAGATAAATAATCACCAATATATATTAGATAGAGTGATGGGTCATCTGAATGTCTGTGCTCATATACCCTATGTATAACATTACAGCAATGTTTATAACTTATTTTGGCCATGAATATGAGGGAAAACCTTGAAAGTACTAGGCCTAAATTGATTTGATTTTTTTGGTTGATACTTATAGTTTCTTCTTCAGTGGGTAAATCGCTTTTATATGCTAATATAGATATGATAATAAAAAAAATTGACAAAACATAAAAAAAGCACAGGGATAAACTCCCATTATTTATCTTCTAAAAATGTTAACTTACAATAAATAAAAAAAATGCTAACTTTTCTACAGTATTGAAAAAATATTTTTTTTCCCATCTTTTATTTATCTATTATCTATCTATCCTTTATATATATAGGCTATGGATTTTTGCTTTATACAAGGAATAAATCAATAAATATAAACGTGAGCAATGACATATTTAAATTGAAAAAATGTCGACTCACAAAATTTAAAAAAACAACAACTGACTTTTCTATAGAGCTTTACAAATTATTTAAAACAATATTAAAGATTATCTAACCAATAAGCTATTTACTTTTAAAAATAATAGCAGTGTGCTTAAAAAATTAACAAGCTTTTATTAAGTGTTATATAAATTATACACTTTAAACAATATTAAAAATAATCCAATACAATATTTGGAAAAAGTTTTAAATATATTTTTTATTATCTTTAAATAAAAAAGACATGCTAATATCTTTCAATTTTTGTGGTGAATGGTTAAAGTACGTTATTAAACAATACATGCATTTATTCTGAGATGGCACTTCAGGAACCTTAGAAAGAGTACTAGTCACTTTTTTACTTGGACACATATATTCCAATTACTATCATTGTCAATAGTAATACACAAGCATAAAAATGAACATATAATTAGGTACTTATGTTAATGCATAAGGAAAATCAACTGTCTCATAAATTTAGTATTTTAATCAGAAAAAGGACATTATTATATGGCCCTGGAGATTAAATCAGTCTTACCTCTCTATGTCAACACAATGATATTTATTAGTTAAATTAAAAATGCATGATTCTATTCAAGAGAGATAGATAAATATATATACTGAAAAACACATAAATACATATGTATTACAAATAAAGTGCCAGAAACTGTATCTCTTGAAATTTAATTATCATGTATAAATGATTACATGCAATTATTCAAATTAGAAATGCATGAGTCTAATCAATAGAATGAAATTTAATAATAAAACTCTTGAAAAAACTTGCATATTTAATGTATAATAATGTTCTAAATAGTATGTCAGGAACAAATTCCATGAAACTAATTATTATTTACAAATGTTTATTTGTAATTAATCAACTTTGTA
This sequence comes from Epiperipatus broadwayi, assembly GCA_028023455.1. Lineage (NCBI taxonomy): Eukaryota > Metazoa > Onychophora > Udeonychophora > Euonychophora > Peripatidae > Epiperipatus > Epiperipatus broadwayi. The sequence continues at coordinate 536,920 of JAQFVV010012825.1, forward strand.
CATGTTTTTGTATTTTGACATGTCTTGGATAAATTATATATATATCAGAATATATATTTAATAATTAATAATACTAATTAATTTATCATGTGAAAAATATATTTGAAATAAAATACTAAAAGTTGATTATTCAGTAGTATAACAGATCAAAAAAGATTAATTTTTTGCAATATTGCTGTTGATAACTCATATATTATTATTTCATTTAAATAGTATATATTGTAACCTTAAGGAGAGAAACCACCAGCATATAATATATATGACCAACAGATGTTCCAAATAACTGTATATCCTGTGACTCCAACATGACAAAGGCATATCAAATCAATACAAGAATACACATGCCAACACCATAATAACTATGGTTTTTTATACCTCAGAAAATGAGTCCTCTTATAAACAAAATATAATATAAACACATAAATATAAAATCTGTTTCTTATTGCATTCAAATCTTATATTTTGATTTAATCTCAGGTTTTTATTGAAACCTCAGGTTGTTACCTTCCAAATATTAGGTTCTTATTTTCTCTAAATATTGGCTTCTTATTTTATCTACATCTCAGGGTTTTTTGTTCAAACTTGATACAAGAAATAATTACTTTGCTAAACATTCAACACCATTAAATGAAATAGCAATGTAGTTTCTTATTCACTAGATATTCTTATCTTCTAGTTATCTTTTATAATCTTATATTTCATTTTAAAATAAATGAGGTAATGACAAGTATCTTCATAATTGAAACAATTTTTGGCTAGCACAAAAAAAAAAACTCTCAAAACATTTTTATATTCTTATAATAAGCATATTAATATAGCTTGTGTAAATCTTATTGAAATATTTGAATGTATAACCTTGTACCGAGCAAATTACCCATTACATCATTGAGCACACTTGTAATAAAGACAAAACAATATATTTTAAATAATGTAGGTATAAAGAAAATGAATAAATGGAATAAGCAATTTTAATGTGACTTATGAAATGTTCTCTCATATATGATGTTTAATATCTTTATTAAATTGAATTTTCTGAATAAATTGATGTGATGATGACAATGAACACATAAATGTATTTAATGGACAAAAATATTTATTTATAATATGACAATACTTTAATAGAATAAAATAAATTCATACAATAAGCAGCAAACCTAATAATACAAATTCTCTAACTTAAAATAAAATATATCACTAGAATAAATCCATATAAAATTGTAATAATGAAATTTACATTATATTTAAAAAGTTCTTACATTTTGTTTAAAAGACTAACCAACCAGAAATTATGAATTCAGAATAGCAAACACATGCCTTTAAATAGACCACTAAAAGGATAACTAAATTATAATACTAGCAATGTTTAAAATCAGTGCATAAATGTAATTCTTATGATATTGAATATTGCAAACATAGATACTACACAAAAATAATTTATATAGGTTTGAATTTATTAATGCATATAAGAAGCAGAATAATAAAAAAAGCTCAATACTAACAATGAATTACTATATCTGAAAATGAGATTATATGTCTTAAATGTTCTCACATAATAAATATAGACTAAGAAATAAAACTAAAGGCAGAATGGAAGGTAATCAATAAATGGGCAACTGGTTATAAACTTGGAAGTGACAAAATAAGCCACATTCTCTCTCTCTCATGGAGGAGCTTATTAAATACCAAGCAACCAAAACCATGCACATAATTGCCAAAATTGATACCTATCACCAAGCAGCTTATCAATTAATAAATGAACAAGGCATGAATTATTAATAATATATGGAAATGAAACTCCCATTCACTTTCATATGCACAAAAACACACATACTTTGAATAAAGATATATGCAAACCAATAGAAAAATAACTGCATGGCAATATCATACACTAATAATTTTAAAAGCTATCTCAACTCACATACTGACTTCAAAACAGTACAATTCATCCACATACTAAACATATAAAAAATGTTTTAATAACTTGTACTTAAAATATCTTTTTAACCTGGAAATTTATTCTTACCAATTCCCACTGTGTATTATTATAAATATACCTTAAATAATACAAAGCACAGTAATAAATTAGTAATGCATAAATAATAATGATAAAGCAATAATAATAAACATATCAATTTCATAAATACACACTATACTTATTTTATCCAGTTTAAATAAGCTTGAGTGTTTGACAGTTCTTTCATTAAATAAAATGAAAATAAGTCTCTTAACTTATGAGTCCATCTGTTTTCCATATAAATAAAAAATATAGCACATTTTTTTTATGAAATGCAAAGGAGACAAATAAATGAATAAATATATTTCAGAGCAGGGGTTTCTTCACATATAGTCTGCATTTTAATTTTTAAAATGAAGAATAGAGCTGAGGAGAACAAACAATACAGGTAGACTTTTCAATGAGACCATAATAAACACTTCAATAATAAAAATTGAGACCATAGTTAGGCACAATTAACACATGAAGCAAATTCAAATTATTTCTTTTTTGCAGAATAATAAAATACAACATATTTTAAATAGATGAATAAATAAATTACTAAAATTCCAAGCTATTTTATTTGTATTGGATGAAATACAAATATATAGTATCTTTTCCAAGATATTAAAAAATCAGTACAGATAACATCTTCCTTTATTTTAATTAGATGAAGAATTTTAAAATATTATATTTTATTTCATCCTTTAAATTTGCGATAGTTTTAAAATAAATCATTATCGCGTTGATTTCAATAATTGAAAATATAATTTTCAAGACAGTTCCTTGTAATAATAATAATTATATTTCAGTCATGAACTTGAAAATAAACATTGTAACTAAGCATATAAATGACTTCTTTCCAAGTAAGGCATTTTATAGAATATAAAAGCAATAATCTTAATCTTTGTAATTAGTTTAGATAACTTTAAACATTTAAAAAAAGAAAAGTTAATGAACTGGCTTTTTAAAATAAATACTAGAGTTAGCTATAAAAGTTCATAGAAATGGTAAAAATATATGTTACACTTCTTCAGCTTATCAGTCTCCAGTAAGGTTTAGAAATTCTATAACAATAAAACATAGTTTTTCAATGAGAGATATTGTCTATGGGCAGATGAGCTTGTACAGGCCAAAGTAGATTTTCTTAAATGACTTAAAAAGCTTCTAGAAGCACATTACAAAAATATTTAAAATTAAATTGAAAACTTATTTTATAAAATTTTAGAATTTATTTTCCAGTTTTTCTTTTTAAATGTGTGTGTGCTTGGCAGAAATACTGCAAATGGTATTTAGGAAGCAATAAGATATTGACATTGGGTGGAGTTTTTAGAAATTAGCACAACTTTAACTTTTTGAACAATCAGCTCACATAAAAATAGATCTAACCTTGAATTACTATCTAGGCAAAAATTAAAATATAATTAACTTTATTTTAATTATTTAATAAAACCATTTATTTAATTTAAAGTAATATCTTTTCATTTCTTTATTTAAGATTCTCAAGAATTATAATTAAACCATTCAATATTCTAATACATTCTTCATGAAATTCATTTTTTATTAAAGATAATTAAGACTTTTAAAGATAAATTACTTTAAATTCTTCCTTTTAAAATGCTCACGTGCACATACATTTGCACACATGCATATTATAAAGCAACCAAAGAAACTATGAAATTTAACTGCAGGTTACAAGATACTATTTTAAAAGATAATAAAAACAAAACTTTATCCATTATAATTGATTTAAGATATAGAGTATTTTAAAACTAACTTTACGCAAATTTATCTTAGCAGATTCTAACTTTAAACAGTTATTAAATAAACTAATTAATATTTCTGAGTAACTATTCTCCAAATACATTTTAACATAGATATTTTATTAATATAACTTAGAGTGCATAATAAAGATTTTTATAGTTATAAAAATAAAGTTTATTCAATATTTTTATACAAAGAGTTATCTTTATTCGAGTTTAAAAAAAAATTTTTTTTAAAGTACTATTGAATGCTTCACTCCAACTAAAACAAATATAAGATTACAATATAGAAGTCATGGAAACAGCTACATATTACATCATATTATTTTATTCTATTAAAGCAAGTGAAGCCAAGGGGATAATTAATGTATATATAAATTGCATACAATTAATAAATGCATATTTATACATTGATGCTTGTGAATGTATATATGTTGTAATAGTACGTTACATTGTTTTTTATTAGTAAACATGAAAAGAATAAAAGTTCGCAAATAAAACTTCCTTTTTAAGAATTAAAAATTGAAAATTAAAATTCTATACTATCATCATATATATAAAATCGCACAATCAATCTTTATTTTCTAAACTCATATATATAAAATCGCACAGATGAAAAAAAATTATTAAAATAAAACTTTATTAAAAATAGAAAAAATATTTTAAAAACAAAAACTTAAAAAGAATTAGAGATAAAAATATATCTCTAATTTTGAAAAACACATTAAGTAATCAGAAAATGGAAATGATTGTTTTAATTAGTTAAAGTGAAATAGCCTTTGGGCATTTAAAGGTATAAGCAATGGTCAGATAGGAAAACAATAAAAACTAATAGCAATTGAGAGAAATCCATCCGGAAATAGGACCTCAACGAAAGGATCATCATCATCGATGATGTAATGTCAATTGAATCCTTAAAATTGATATAAAAGGAAAAGTTTGGAAATTGTTAGTTATTACGATGTGACTATATGTGTTAGTGCAGAGTTGAAGGAGAAGGGATTGAAAAGATGCACTCTTCAATTTCTTCAGTTTTGTTTAAAAACAAAGAAATGACATTGTTTTTTTCTACATTAAGGACCAGCTAAACTAAAAGACCTCCGGATAAATAAAAAACAATGGCTAACTCAACCAATCTCTTTAGGACGGCGTGGAAATTTACATTCAAACAGCAAGCAACGGATAAGAATGAACTGTTTAAAACCATAAGAACTTTATAATTAATGAACATTAAATTAAAAACTTTCCGTATTTAAATAATTGCAATAGAATCCTATCTGACCAACTTTATTTACTAATAAGTAATTTTAATTTGATGTATTTCTTTTGTAAAATCATTTCCATTTATTTTTTTTGTTCTTTTAAGTTTTTATTATTGTTTTTCGTTAAATTAAATTAGATAAATGTTAAACTTAAGTCGGGCATGAATGGTTATATAGATTTGTAAAGTTATATTAGGGAAGGGTAATCTTAGGTTATTTGTTTCGTAGTTAAATTGGGTCAATGGGTTGGATATATTGGTGTAATTAGTAGATGTAATATGAGATTCGCTACGGTCAGAATCGCTTTATACGCTGCACACTTCCTTTTTGGCCTATGGAATGCGATTTGTAAGTCGGCAAAATGACCGCAGTCCTTTCCTATGGAGTTTTTTTTATTGCTCTTCTTGTCAGATAGATGTAGTATTTCTATCTGATGATAGGCAATTTCTTCTCTTAACTTTTTGTGCTGCCGTATTTCATATTACATTGAATGCATCGATATATCAGATGAATTGACGTTAGTTTGACTGCGAACTTTTGGCCTAAGGTTAAATAAGGATAGAATATTTTCTTTCAAATGCAAATCTATGTAGTCTATTCATACTCGACACTCTAAATAAAAATGCATTAAATTTAAGTTGGGTATGGACGTTGCATGGATTCGTTATCGGTTAATTATGTCTTTGGTTTTCATATTTGATCAAAATATATAGACATTCGGTAAATAATGATACCTTAAGGTGAGTATCTAAAATGTATTTATTCGGATGTCTTTTAAGTTATTGGTGTCTCTGCGGTATCTTATGATGAATACCATTGGGTTTCTTGTATTCCCTATGCAATTGACGGTATCAATGACTTTGTATTTTGATCGTTTATGTTTATTTTGAAATGTTCTTTAACCATGTAATCTATGTAACCGATCTATACTCAACATTTTAAAACAAACTTTTATAAACCCATCTGTGCGAACTTATAATAGTATAAAAATTAAAATGTAAATTAAAATCTAAAATAAAAATTAAAAATAATGTTAAATGTTAAAATAAACATGCTAAAATAATAATGTTAAATTTTATATATATGTACATAAATAAATGTTTGTATGTTAATTACTGGCAGTGGCTTATTTTATTCTTTTTTAAAAGTTATTCTTAGATAAGAATTTATTATAAATATAAATTTTGCTACTCCCTGAGCTAGTGACAATGGGATAATGACCGGATATCAAAATATATAAAATAAAAATTTTTTTTCGACTTATATATCTGCCTACCTTATAAATTTTTCTAGGTTCAAATGCCTAGACGGCACCTATAGTGCAGATTACGTTAAGTCTCCTTTCTCCAGATTGTTATAATTGGCACCTAAGTAAAAAAATTTTTTTTTTAAGCAAGTTTACTGATATGTAATGGGCACATATGTACATTACATTGTTTTTTTATTAGTAAACATGAAAAGAATAAAAGTTCGCAAATAAAACTTCCTTTTTAAGAATTAAAAATTGAAAATTAAAATTCTATACTAAACTCATATATATAAAATCGCACAGATAAAAAAAAATTATTAAAATAAAACTTTATTAAAAATAGAAAAGGTATTTTAAAAACAAAAACTTAAAAAGATTTGGAGATAAAAATATATCTTTAAGTTTGAAAACAAATTAATTGGTGTTATTGAAAAATGAAAATGATTGTTTTAATTAGTTAAATGTAAAGTAGCCTTGGGCATTTAAATGTATAAGCAACGGTCAGATAGGAGAGAAAAACAATGGAATTGGACCTCAGCGAAAGGACCATCACATCGATGATGTAATGTCAATTGAATCCTTAAAATTAATATAAAGGAAAAGTTTGGAAATTATTAGATAGTTATTACAAGATGACAGATATGTGTTAAGTTGGAGAGGGTTGGAGGAGAAGGGATTGAAAGACGCACTTTCAATTCCTTCAGTTGTTCAAAAAAAATGAAACATTTTCCAATATTGCAGACCACAGGACATCAAGGCCCAGAAGAATACCATCAACCATAAATGACCAACAGTTAACTGCACACTGATCTCCTTATGACTTCAGGGGAATTAACACCTTCCATTACAAAAAAATCAGAGACTACGAACATTTTTCAAAACAGTAAGAAATATATAGTTAATGAACATTTGAAAACATTAAGAACTTTAAAATATAAACTTTCTCCATATTTAAAAAAAATAGAAATAGATTCCTATCTGACCAAACTAAATTATTTATTAATTAGTTATAATTTTATTTGATGTATTTCTTTTTTGTAAAACCATTTCCATTTAATTTTTTTTTTGTTCTTTAAGTTTTATTTATGATTTTTGTTTTGCGATAAATTAAATTATATAAATGTTAAACTTAAGTCGGGCGTGAATGGCTATATGGATTTGTAAAGTTATATTAGGGGAGGGTAATCTTAGGTTATTTGTTTCGTAGTTGAATTGGGTCAATGGATTGGATATATTGGTGTAATTAGTAGATGTAGTATGAGGTTCAATACGAGCAGAATCGCTTTATATGCTGCACACTTCCTTTTTGGCCTATGGAATGCGATTCGTAAGTCGGCAAAATGACCGCAGTCCTTTCCTATGGAGTTTTTTTTATTGCTCTTCTTGTCAGATAGATGTAGTATTTCTATCTGACGAGAGGCAATTTCTTCTCTTAACCTTTTTGTGCTGCTGTATTTCATATTACATTGAATGCATCGATATATCAGATGAATTGATGTTAGTTTGACTGCGAACTTTTGGCCTAAGGTTAAATAAGGATAGAATATTTTCTTTCAAATGCAAATCTATGTAGTCTATTCATACTCGACACTCTAAATAAAAATGCATTAAATTTAAGTTGGGTATGGAAGTTGCATGGATTCGTTATCGGTTAATTATGTTTTTGGTTTTCATATTTGATCAAAATATATAGACATTCAGTAAATAATGATACCTTACGGTGAGTATCTAAAATGTATTTATTCGGATGTCTTTTAAGTTATTGATGTCACTGTGGTATCTTATGATGAATACCAGTGGGTTTCTTGTATTCCCTATGCAATTGACGGTATCAATGATTTGTATTTTGATCGTTTATGTTTATTTTGAAATGTTTTTGACCGTGTAATCTATGTAACTGATCTATACTCAACATTTTAAAAACACATTTTATAAATCCGTCTGTGCAAACTTATAAAATTTAAAATGTAAATTTATAAAAATTAAAATGTAAATTAAAATCAAAGTTAAAAATGTAAATTAAATTTTAAAATGTAAACTGATACTAAAATAATTTTAAATATTATATATGTGCATAAATAAATGTTTGTGTATATAATTACTGGCAGTGGCTTATTTTATTCTTTTTTATATATTCTTAGATAAGAATTTTTTATAAAATATAAATCTCTGTTCTTCTACTGAGCTAGTGACAATGGGCTAACGACCGGAATCAAAATATATTAAATCAAAATATATAAAAAAATTTTTTTTTTAACTTACGTATCTGCCTACTCTATAAATTTTTCTAGGTTCAAATGCCTGAGTGGCGCCTTGTAGTGTAGATTACATTAAGCTCCTTTTCTCTGGATCATTATAACTGGTTACCCAACTTGGGCTGATCTTTAATAAACTACCAGGACCCTGAGTAAATTTCTTTTTTCAAAATGAAATATTTTTATTTGTTACATAAAGTCGTATACTTTAAATCTCATGAAAGCACTGCCAGAAAGAAATTGCACATATATTAAAAACCAATGGAAAGATATAAATAATTTTAAACTGTATTTTGTTAAAAAGAGTCAAAAGGTTGCAATTGATATGTTTTTTGTTAATATAAATTATGCTTTAATGTGTAGGAGCGCACAGCCACGTAAGTTTATGATGGTAAATGTGGTACCTTACGGTGAGTACCTTTGGGAATTACTTCAGTGTAACCCCATGTATGCATTTCAATCAGTCATAAATAAGTTGGTGGTATTTATAATTGTGCTGCAAATATACATGTTTAAACCCATTATTCCTTAAAACATATTTACTTCAATGCAACCTTCTTAAATAAATAATTTATATAATTTGCTTGTCGTGCCGTTTGTTAGAAATGAAAATGTATAAAAAATAGAACTCTTGTGGGGAGGAGGTGTAAACGTGGATGGTCCTTAGGAAAACGATAGCAAACATTTTTTTTGTATATAATCTTTGTAAAAATTACTAACCGAATGTTTTTGTAAATGTTTTCGTTAATTATGTACTGTAATTACTAACCCTAAGTAAAATATTTTTTTCTTGTTTATTTTTTTTTAAGCAAGTTTACTGATATGTAACGGGCACATACTATGTTACATTGTTTTTTATTAGTAAACATGAAAAGAATAAAAGTTCACAAATAAAACTTCCTTTTTAAGAATTAAAAATTGAAAATTAAAATTCTATACTAAACTCATATATATAAAATCGCACAGATGAAAAAAAATTATTAAAATAAAACTTTATTAAAAATAGAAAAGGTATTTTAAAAACAAAAACTTAAAAAGATTTAGAGATAAAAATATATCTTTAATTTTGGAAAACACATTAAGTAATCAGAAAATGGAAATGATTGTTTTAATTAGTTAAAGTGAACTAGCCTTTGAGCATTTAAATGTATAAGCAACGGTCAGATAGGAAAACAATAAAAACTAATAACAATTGAGCGAAATCCATCAGGAAATCGGACCTCAATGGAAGGATCATCATCATCGATGACGTAATGTCAATTGAACCCTTAAAATTAATATAAAAGGAAAAGTTTGGAAATTGTTAGTTATTACGATGTGACTATATATGCTAGTGCAGAGTTGAAGGAGAAGGGATTGAAAAGACGCATTCTTCAATGCCTTCAGTTTTGTTAAAAAAAAAGAAATGACATTGTTTTTTTCTACATTAAGGACCAGCTAAACTAAAAGACCTCCGGATAAATAAAAAATAACGGCTAACTCAACCAATCTCTTTAGGACGGCATGGGAATTTATGTTCAAACGGCAAGCAACGGATAAAAATGAACTGTTTAAAACCGTAAGAACTTTATAATTAATGAACATTAAATTAAAAACTTTCCATATTTAAATAATTGCAATAGAATGCTATCTGACCAACTTTATTTACTAATAAGTAATTTTAATTTGCTGTATTTCTTTTGTAAAATCATTTCCATTTATTTTTTTTTTTCTTTTAAGTTTTATTATTGTTTTTCGTTAAATTAAATTATATAAATGTTAAACTTAAGTCGGGCGTGAATGGCTATATAGATTTGTAAAATTATATTAGGGGAGAGTAATCTTAGGTTATTTGTTTTGTAATTAAATTGGGTCAATGGGTTGGATATATTGGTGTAATTAGTAGATGTAGTACGAGATTCACTATGTGCAGAATCGCTTTATACGCTGCACACTTCCTTTTTGGCCTATGGAATGCGATTCATAAGTCGGCAAAATGACCGCAGTCCTTTCCTATGGAGTTTTTTTTTATTGCTCTTCTTGTCAGATAGATGTAGTATTCCTATCTGACAAGAGGCAATTTCTTCTCTTAACCTTTTGTGCTGCCGTATTTCGTATTACATTGAATGCATCGATATATCAGATGAATTGACGTTAGTTTGACTGCGAACTTTTGGCCTAAGGTTAAATAAGGATAGAATATTTTCTTTCAAATACAAATCTATGTAGTCTATTCATACTCGACACTCTAAATAAAAATGCATTAAATTTAAGTTGGATATGGACGTTGCATGGATTCGTTATCGGTTAATTATGTCTTTGGTTTTCATATTTGATCAAAATATATAGACATTTGGTAAATAATGATACCTTACAGTGAGTATCTAAAATGTATTTATTCAGATGTCTTTTAAGTTATTGGTGTCTCTGTGGTATCTTATGATGAATACCATTGGGTTTCTTGTATTCCCTATGCAATTGACGGTATCAATGACTTTGTATTTTGATCGTTTATGTTTATTTTGAAATGTTTTTTAATCATGTAATCTATGTAACCGATCTATACTCAACATTTTAAAACAAACTTTTATAAACCCATCTGTGCAAACTTATAATAGTATAAAAATTAAAATGTAAATTAAAATCTAAAATGAAAGTTAAAAATAATGTTAAATATTAAAATAAACATGCTAAAATAATAATGTTAAATTTTATATATATGTGCGTAAATAAATGTTTGTATGTTAATTACTGGCAGTGGCTTATTTTATTCTTTTTTAAGTTATTCTTAGATAAGAATTTATTATAAATATAAATCTCTGCTACTTCCTGAGCTAGTAACAATGGCCTAATGACTAGATATCAAAATATATAAAATAATTTTTTTTGACCTATGTATCTGCCTACTTTATAAATTTTTCTAGGTTCAAATGCCTAGATGGCGCCCTGTAGTGCAGATTACGTTAAGTCTCCTTTCTCTGGATCGTTATAATGTATTGCACACAGTTAATACATTTGTACTTTTAAAAAAAATTATACTGTACATGATTTTTATTATTTTATGATTATATTTTAATAGCTAAAAAAAAATTAATCAGTAAAAAAAAAAAAATGCAACCATGTCAGAAGCCTATGTGTTTATCTGTGTATATATATATATGTGTGTGTGTATACTCTTGAAAATTGTAATTCATCAATCTTGTTTTTAATACAGATATAATAATTTGAGTTCAATATTTTTTCATTTGCTTTGTTTGAGGAGAAATATATCAGAAATATTTTTTTACAACAAATATTGTATTGAAAAAAAAATTTTAAAGTTTTTTTTTTTTTTTTTTTTTTGTTTTTGGGGGGGGGGGAGGGGGGTTACTTAGAATATAAGATGCACTTTTTTTCCAAATTTTGGACCAGTAAAGGAGGAGTGCATCTTAAATTCGAAACCAAAATTTTTAACGACTTATTTCTGCAGATCTTTGCTTTATACTATACAAGCACATAGTATTATGATTGGTATCTCTGTGTAAAATAGTGTAATAAATGTTTTTTTAATCAAAATAATGAAGATTTAACATTAAATGTCAATGTTTGTGGATTAATTTCATAAACAGCTTTAACTTTCTCTCTCTCCAACTGCTGTTTTTAATGTTATTTTGTCAATTTTATCATTACTTTATTAAAAAAAACTGTACCCAATAACCCTTTAGAATTTTTTTACAACTAATACTGCTAAATCAATAAGACTTTCTTTGAAAATGTATGTTTTAAAATCTTTTATCACTATTTTTCCAATTTTATTGAGAAAACTACTCAATAACCTTTAGAATTTTTTTACAGCTAATAAATCAATAAGATTTAAATTTAATGTTATAACAATGTGATAAAAACATCCCTTTCAAGGTGCTGATTGGTTATTTCTTCTCTACACAAGAGAGTGTGTATCAACAATTTTGATAGTTTTCATTTTGAATTTCAATAGTGAAAACATACTTTAGAAATTTTTTTTACACATTAGTAAATTTTTTTTAGAAAATGTAAAAATATTAATTACTTTAGAAGACTGATTCAGATTTTAGTAGAAAAATTTACTTTTACATAAAATTAAATTGACAATGAAATTCTGTTATCAAACAATTTATTGACAATGAAATTCTGTTATCAAACCCTTTACAGATAGAATGAGAACCCTTTATGAAGCATGCTTAAATCAAGATACTTTAACACTAATTGGTAAAATAAAATGAGTTCATCTTGGGTTTTGCAATCTTGGAAAGTTATTCCTAAAAAAATTATGAAAAAAATATTTCTTAAAATTTTGCATTGCTAACTATTTAAATGACAATGAAGATGATATATACTGGTGGAATAGTGAATTAAAGTTCTGAAAGAGAACATGTTAAAAGTGAAAGTATATCTAAGAAAGATTCACAATAATTGTGTTTATGTCAGTTTCTATTTAAGTAAATAAAAATGTTTCTCATTTTTCAATAAAAGCATTTTAAAATTCCTTTTTTTTTTTAACTTTGTAATAAACATTTAAATGATCTATATGTAATAAAGTAATTTACATGTGAATATATATATACAACAATTAACACAATCATTTTTAAATAGTACATGCTGTTATAAATAATATACAATCCCACTTCAATATTTGGCAGTACAATAACAAAAATATATATCATTTTCTTATTGGTTCTCTTTGTATATGTGTATTTATATATTTTACATAAAATTAAATTATTTTGTATTTTTTGCTATTTTTTAAGTAAAAATTGTATATAGAATATGTTAATTTGAATTAAAGCACATTTTTCGCCTCAGGCAATTTAAAACAATGATTGAAAACAATTATACACCCAGAAATTTTTTTATTAAAACATATAATTAATTTTGTTATTAAATAAATTCCATTAAATTTCTTAGTAGTTCAATGAAGTATTTGTTAAAAATTGTTAAAATTTGTAGACAATACTAGCTACTGCAAACTATATCATTTTCACATCACTCTGACAAACTGTCTCATTTAATCTATTTGTTCCATAACTGGCATTTTTTAAAATCTTTTAGAATCTTCTGGGAACCAGTTATGGACTTCATTTATTGTCTTTTCCACACCATATCTAATCTGGTTTTATATCAGCCATATAATTCTCTCAATGATAAGTCTTCTTTCTCCCATCTATTTCACTTTTTATTCCTCATTAATTTTAGAATCCCTCTATTGTTCTTCTATTAAGTGTCCAAGTCTTCAGATTAACAGCACTGGTAATACAGATTTATTAAAATTGCTCCCATTCTGACATATATATATATGAAAAACAAAAATGCAAGTTAAAAAACTTTCCCAACTTGTTTTTTTTTCTCCACAGATTTTTACAAAAAACAAACGGTAAGGTTTATTTTTTTTAAATATAAAAGAGAATTATACACTTTCTCTCAAAATCAAACAAAACAAAAAAAAAAATTTAAAAATTAAAATTAAAAAGAGAAATAGATAAATATAGATAGAGAAACTCTTACATTAATCTAAAATAAATAAAAATTTTTGATTTTTTTTATATATATATATATATAAACATTACAAGCATAAAGCTAAACTAGTCAATATAAAATCAAAACTACCCCAAATCTAAAATTAAACCAGACCAGCATAAAAATAATATTAAAACACAACCTAAGGTTCTGTTTTGTATGTCCATGAAAAAGATACAGGCCACACTATTGATTTTGATGAAGCTAAGGTTGTCTTCTTTGAGAGAAATGAAATCAAAAGAAGAATTAAAGAGTCTTTATTATTGAAAATTTATTATTCTGAAGCAATTAACTTATTTAAGAGTTCTTTTAATATTAAGGGTGGATGGGAAGTGAATGGATTTGTGGGTAGTTTTTAATAGTATATATATATTGGGTAGTTTTTTTGTAGTTTTTTACATTTGAGAAGTCTGCTTGTAGCAGTGAAACCTTAGGTTGTTTTAATATTATTTTTATGCTGGTCTGGTTTAATTTTAGATTTGGGGTAGTTTTGATTATATATATATATATATATACACCAAAAGCACTCTTATCCAAATTTAATTTTGATTAATTATCTCTATTACATTCTATCTATATTAATAATTTGTTCAAGACATTTGTCAATTTTTATTTTTTCCTTCTTGAAAACCTATAGATTTTTAATAGATTTTTTTATAAGTCATATGATATTTTCTGAAATTCTGAAGCATTATTTGGGAAGACAAGTCCTATTAATAAATTTGAAACAATTTAACTAATATCCATTTATTTATATTTTCCTTTGTTCAAGAAGACACTAAGATCCAAAAGTAATTTTGCAAAATTGTTAAAAAAGAAAGTGGGATGAATCACCTTGCCATCCTGTTCTTAACAAAATTAGTTCTTTAGTGTGATTATGTAATTCAATCAATGCTGTTGTATTTTGATAAATATTCTTAAAACCAAAAAAAATCACAATGGCAAACAGTTTGTTCTATTCACATGCTATCATCTGTTGTGAGCTTAAATAATTAATAAATATTAGATAGTATTGTTAATTAAATATATCTCCAGTGGTATCATATCCATATCTCTGGATTATGTCCTGTACATGAGGGGTCAGATTGACCTTAAGTCAACATGGGTGTGACAAGAATCTCGGCCTCAGGGTGACCTTCGAGCATTCCATCATCAGATTTTCAATTGGATGGATGGTTGAAGAGTTGGAGGGTGGAGTAGATTGAAGCCTGTCCATTAAAGTATGAGGTTTGACTATCTTAATATATAGCTGAGCACTTATAGCATATGTGTGTAGAGACGGTAATCTGGACCAACTGATGATTACTGGTTTAGCATGAAATGCGTATATTGGTGATTATTTATCTTTTCAACATATATGTGTTTGAGTGTATCAGTGTTATGAGATAGTGTGGAGAGTGGTGGTTCATGTGAAAGTCTGTGCTCATATACCCTATATATTAAATATAGTCATGTAGCTTCTTGTATCATTATTCAAATAGATAATCAAAATACCTCATCTATAAAAATATCATTACTTCTTAAAAAATAAATATCAAATTTTCTATATGACTAGGTTAAAATGAATTGTATAGGAATAATTTTAACATTATTTTATACAGGCTATTTAAATATGTAATCTAATTAAATTATTATGAAAAGAAAATGTTGAATTAAAGGTTTCTGCGCATCTACCGTGTACCACATCTTATCAAGTATAGCATGTATCAGAATGCATTGACTTTTACAGAGAATAGAAGGAAAAAATTTGTCTAATATTAATTATATATTTGGGTATTGAGTTCACAATAATTATAACTTTTATCTTAGAAAATTTTCTTTTTAGCAAGTATTCCATTATTTTCCTTATTTATATTGCCATTAAATGGAAAGAGCAAAAACAATTTTTTTAAATATGGAAATAAAAAATTACAAAAAAAAAAAAAAGGGCATAATTACACAAATAATTTAATCCATCTCTGCTTAAAATATAAATTGTGTATATTAAAATTAAGGTAAATGGATATGATTCAGCTGTCAATACTGGTGTTTGAACTTGTTTAATATTGGATTTTTGACAGAAAATCTAATAATATAAATTTGTATTTATATCCAGTAATTTAAATATTTTAAGAATGACTGCCCTCTATTATCACCACAGGAAGTTATTATTTTTATCCTAAAAATATCAGCACAAATTTTAAAAAATTTAATCTAAAAATAAAATTAGTAATCATTATGCATGTTGTTAATTTATGATTTTAAAAAAAGTAATTGCATAATGAAGATGAAATAGGGGGGAAAAAAACAGAAATTTAGTATTTCTTAGCTTATCTAATTTTTATTTATGCAAAATCTTATACAACAAAATATTTTAATTATCATATATGAAGATACATTATCAATTAATTTAGGTTATACCATAAACAACTAGTTTCTAAACAAAAGATTTTCACAGGTTTATAAATTTAATAATGTTAAAAAATTAACAGAAATATTATGTATTTTTATAAATGATTTTTTAGCAGGTATTGCAAACAGAAATTATGTCATCTAATAATTGCATTTTTGCCTAAAACACTTAAAACCAAGAATAAATTCTGTTTTTAGCTAGTATCAAGATTTATAAGAAATTATAAATCAGACAATAATACTTCTATGTATAAAAATTGAAACTATAATAATTTTTAATATAGTCACAATTAATTTTTAAACCTTTCAGTAAAGAGGTATAGGTTTTAAACAGAAGATTTTCAAAATTACTGATTTAGAAATATTAGAAATTTAATGGAATTACTTTACATATTTTTGTAAATGATTTTTAACTGTGATGTAATAAATCAAATTACCAATTAAAAGCAGGTATCACAGTCTGAAATTATGTCATCTATTAATTATACTTTTCCTTGAAAGTGAATTTCACTCTTAGCTAATATCTAAGATTTTACAAGGATTGTATATCAGATAACATTTATGGGTACTTATAACCTAATTGGGCTTGGCCACTTGATGGCATTCTGGCTCGCCAAAACACCTAACAAATGCCGTTTACAAGGCCTGACTTACGGCTATAGAAAACATCTAGTGTTTGTCTTAGCCATTAGAAGGCCATTGATGATGACGTAACACAGAAATAATACGGCCTATTTCTGCGACAGTTACTGTGAATCCACACACTTATCTTTCATGTACAGTTTGATATATATGTGTGTGTAGTTTGATTAGTCAAATTTTTACAATATACATTACACAGTCTTTGTATTTGTAATGAATTTAAGAAACCTGACTTTATAGTAATTTTCCAAATGGCCACACCCTTATTTAGAGAAGGTGTAATGTGTAAAAGCTTGCCGAGGGTACGTCAACAGAATTCGGCCAAGTTCGCGCGCGAAATCTTGTTTTCACGTGAAATACCACGTAGTTCATAAAATGGCTGGCAATCGCATAACTTTTTCCGCAGTTGCCGAAAATAGAAGCAGAGTATTTCTGCTGTCCAATAAAAATATACATGATTTTTTTGTAAATTTCATAAAAAGCACATATTATAAACATGTTTAATAAGTAAAGAAGACATTTATATGTGTTAGTTATTGTTTAAAAAAGTTTGAGTTTCTTTCTTTTGTCCGACTTACGGTTACGATTTTGATATTTTTTATTTTAGCATTACAAACAACAGAACAATAACCCTAAAACTAACCCTAAACCTAACCCTACACAGTTGTTTTGTTATGTAGAAAGCAATAATTAAGAGAAAGACATCGCTAAATAGACATCGCAAAAAAAGTTCTAGCAATCAATCAATAACTAAAAAGGAGGAATGATGATAATTTGTCCAAAAACAGCGATTTAAAAATAAAAAAAAAGGTTGACATTTACTAAATACAAAATTAAAAAGGCATGAAAAAAAGTTATAGTAATCAATAAATTAATAACCAAAAAAAAACAGCGATTTAAAAATCACACAGCCCCGTAAACTGTACATTGTATTGTTTTTGACTGCCAACAACGCCATCAAGTGGCAAACCCGATTACGTTATAATTACCCATTTATGTGTATGATGATTAAAAACTCTTTTCAATATATTCATAATTAATTTAACCTTTCCTAGAAACAGCTATTATTAAATATCATCAACAGCTGCTTGTAAATAAATATAGTCATTTTAATTTTAGAAAAAAAAATGATAAAAAGCAAATAACAAAATAAGTTAAAAATAAGTTTGTACTGTTTATATAAATCTATACATGAAACAAAAACATGTCAGTATATGTCATTTATATGAATTCTTATACAGTATCATTATTCATTGAATGATCAAAATCCTTCTTCCATCCATTTCAAATTTTAATATGTCAAAGATTAAAGAGACAATAATCAACAAATGATTATTTATTTCAAAGATTGGATACACCAATCATTTTAAATCTTGCCATTTGCAACTTTCTTAAACACTTTATCAATACTCTTTATTTATATCAAAAGTAACAGTTTCAACTGTCCTGCAGTCATCATCAGAGCTACAATATTCAAATATATAATCATATAATTATTACCCTTATACACATATTCATATACATAATTAAATACACAAAATAAACTAAAATAAATATACATTTTAATCTGACCATTATAAACAATCATTTCCCATTTTATTACTTTACTCTTAAATAATTCTATCAATCACTTTATTTTTTTTTAAATTATTATTTATTATAATTATATACTTTAACATTTATTCTACTATTTAATACATATCATTGTCATTTAAATCAACTTCTAATCTTTTCTTCTTATTATTAAATATTTTATAATTATCAATTAACTTTCCCCACATTACAAATTACTTTTTTACATTACAAAAATTATCTACTTCTCTATAATCCTATTTCTAAAAACCCAACTGACAAAATTTTCAAAATTTGTACACTTGTTTAACACCTCCCTCTATTGTTATTTTCTTCAACTTTATTCTTTTAACCTTTTTCAAATTCAAACTATTATTAATAATAATTGCTTATAAAATTTTTATCTTTACCCCAAAATCCCTATTAAGATTTAGTTTTATATTCTTAATCAATATTGCCTCTTTAATTTTCCTATCTCTTCTACTATTTGTATAATTAATCATTATTATACTATCTTTCTCAAACCTATGACCTGTTTCTAATGAATGCAAATAAATAGGTGATCTCTTATCATATTTATGTTGAATTAATCTTGTATAAATTGAATTCTGTTTCTCCAGATCGGATTAGTTTTTATATTTTTACTTTTACATGATGTGGGAGAAACAAAGAATTCAATTAATACAAGATTAATTCAACATAAATATGATAAGAGAACACCTATTTATTTGCATTCATTAGAAACAGGTCATAGGTTTGAGAAAGATAGTATAAAAATGATTAATTATATAAATAATAGAAGGAATAGAAATATTAAAGAGACAATATTGATTAAGAATATAAAACCAAATCTTAATAGGAATTTTGACTAAAGATAATTTTATAAGCAATTATTATTAATAATAGTTTGAATTTGAAAAAGGTTAAAAGAATAAAGTTGAAGAAAATGACAATAGAGGGAGGTGTTAAACAAGTGTACAAATTTTGAAAATTTTGTCAGTTGGGTTTTTAGAAATAGGATTGTAAAGAGGTAGGTAATTTTTGTAATGTAAAAAGATAATTTGTAATATGGGAAAAGTTAATTTATAATTATAAAATATTTAATAAAAATAAGAAAAGGTTACAAGTTGATTTATAATATAAGTAAAATGACAATAATGTGTATTAATTAATACAATAAATGTTAAAGTTTATAGTTATAATAAATAATAATTTTCTAAAAAAAATAAAGTGATATAAAATAAATATTGATAGAATTATTTAAGAGTAAAGTAATAAAATGGGAAATGATTATTTATAATGGTCAGGTTAAAATGTATATTTATTTTTGTTTATTTTGTGTATTTAATTATGTATATGAATATGTGTATTATTTATATATTATATATTTGAATATTGTAGCTCTGACGATGACTGCAGAACAGTTGAAACTGTTAGTTTTGATATAAATAAAAAGTATTGATAGTGTTTAAGAAAGTTGTAAATGGTATACGTTAAAGTAGAAATCAATACATAGGAAAAGGAAGAAAAATAAAATTATACTACACTTTAAATCTTATTGTTTGTTATTGAAATTTATTAATTATAAAACACTACAATCATTTAATTATACAACCAAGCTGAAAAATTACATTACCCCTTACATTAAGTCACTTATAATATGATCTTTGTCAGAAAAACATTTAGGATTCTTCTATTTAGTGAATTTCAAAATAGACAAATCTATAACATATACCTTAAGAGAATTTCATGTCTTAGTAACAAGACAAACTTCAAAATCCCCAATAAGGCAATTTCAGTGTTGAAATTTAGCATGAGTAGCACTTGTTTCTAAGAAGCAAACAATTTTTTATAAATTCATTTGAGAGGCAGAATCTACTTTTATTGCAATTATCATTTTAATCTTCAAGTATACTAATCTATGATCTATTACACTATGGCTATAGTTGCTCCTGTAATATAATCTTTTATATTTGGATTCCTAACTATAAAAAAATTCATAAAATGCTATTGTTTTAGGTTATATCAAAATTCCTTTATAATCAATCCATATCCTGTGTAAAAATTAATAACATTCTTTCAGTTCACAGATCCAATAACATTATTTCCAATAAGTTTAACCCATAATTCACTGTCCCTGCTAAAAAAAAAAAATGAATTCAAGTTTTCATAAAAAATACTGGGTTTCATTTTTTTTAGTGATTGTTATAATACTACTACTCAATAAAAAATATAATGTTGAAACATAAACACTAATAAAATAGGTACAATTTTTACTGAAATTAACCTTCCAATGCTGCATAAAGAAATCCTAAGAATAGGAAGATATCAAGTTAAACCTCTAAGATCAATTATCTTCATTCTACTTAAAAGCTTGAGACTAACAGACATCAGATGGTATAGTCCTAAAATATCCTCAACGCCAGACTGTTAATGGATTTTGCATTCATCAGTGAATACTAGAATTCAAAGCTGCAACTAATTTCCTTTTGCATCTGGTAGCCTAATCTGGAATTAAAAAATAAATAAATCTAAAACCAAACCAAATAATTATATAGATGTGACAGCAGATTAGGTTCTATAAATGTTTAGATACTATATCAACTGTAGACATCAATCTACTGTCTAGGAGAGCTAACACAAATAGTTTTCTCATATATTTAATTATATTTCCTCATAGAACAAGTCTCTTCATCTACTCTAAAGTCATTTAAAAGCCTAAGTGATTAATAGACATCAGATCTTATATATCCTATCCCCAGCAGTTTCTGTCTTTTGCTTTCATTAATGAAGAATCAAATTCAAAGCTTGAACTAATGCACTTATACATGTAGTGATCAGTTTTACTCTTTTCTACTAGTCAAATTAGCCTGAAATTTAAAAAAAAAAAAGTGTAAAGTTTTGAACTCAATCCAACTCATTCACAAAATTATGCAGAGTTCCAATTTTAAATCCTATATAATTATACAAGTGAATTGGCTTCGATTCAAAACTTTATATATATATTAATTTTAGTCTATTGGCTTAAACATTATAAAGAGTAAAGGATAAATGCATTAATTCCACCTTTGAATTTGATTTTTATTGTTGAAGCAAAAGCCAAAAACTAGGGTGGGAATATTGTAGCACCACATTAATCTACTAACCACTGATTATTCATGCATATAGTAGAAAGTTCTGGAATAGAATGAAGACAACTGCTCTTGGAAGCATATGAGTAAGTATATAAGAAAATCTTATAATATTAGTTATACTTTATTGTAAAAATAACACTATGCAGTTTTCTTTCACTCAATGATTTCTTCCAAAAAAAATATCATCTACCTTTTCAACTGAACTTTGTTTCTGTGGAAAATAAGCTTCACTAAAAGCCATTATATCAATCTTACATTTTAGCAACTCCTCAGTTTACAGAATACTACAACTAAGATCAGACCTCGAAGAATTTGTATCAAATTCATACATTTTCTGCATGTATATTCAGAAAAAATAAAATATTTTTATTTCTAAGTGTTGTTTTGCCACATTATTATTATTAAAACTATTTCTACTGTTTCAATAAGAAAGCCACTAGGCAAGAGATATATCCAAATATTGTGAAATAGGATGTATTTAGATAGTTTTTGAAGGTTCTATATTTGTGCAGAATTAAACATACAATCATTTGCAAAGTAAAACTTGGAGAGTTTGCAGACTTTATGTATTCATGTATATAATTGCAAAAGGGTACAATTAAAGAATGGAAATTTAATTGCATAACACACATTTTTATTATTATTGCAGAGTGATAATCAATTGTATTATAGGTGCATAACTGAAAAGTATAAAATACAAAAATTAAAAAACTGAAAATTAGGAAAAGAATCAGTGGGAAACTGGGTATTTTTATTGGAAACAAAACCACAAGTAATACTCTTGATTTTATACTACTTATTTATTACAATTTTCATATCTAAAGATCATTTGACTATCCATTAACTATTAATTTCATCAGATTATATAATCTTATACACAGAGCAAACAACTCTAAATATGACACCAGAATAACAATTCACAAATCAAATTCAAAGAAACATTTTAACAAATTTACAAATAAATACCTCTTTAGTGTATCAATGTTAATTTACCAATTAAACATCTAACCATCATGTCTAATTTCACTATAACTTATGATTTAGATACAAAAAATTAATGACATATATTTCTTTTTCTAATATTTATGGAAGACCCTTATATTGAGAATATTTTATTTTTAATAACAGATATTTTATTTGTGACTAATTGATGAATACTAGACAATAGCATTATAATCTACATCCCCAGATTTATGTTTTGCTAATGGTTTTTGACAGTGAGGAGTTTTAAATTAATATTTTGATTCTTTTAAAAAACTTGCAATATCAGACATAATTATTACTCAATGACATGAATGTATTAAGTAAAATTCAACAAGAGTAACATTTTTAAGTGAAAATCACATTCTATCCTGAAGTAAAGCACAGATTAATAAAAAAAAAAAAGAGTTGTTCTGAGCACTGACTTTAAAAAAAGCCCTACATTAAAAAATATATACTAATTTAAAAAATTTAACATAAGCGAATTGTAATTTGATTAAAATATTTCATAAATAAAACATTTCTGTTGGTACATAACACTTGTTTAAACCTAATATTTGATTAATAAATGTTCAGCTCAGTAAAGAAAAAGCTTTTTTTTTTTAAAGAAAAATGTTTTAAAATTTAGTGCAATTCTTTTGCAGTTTATATATAAAAATACGAATTAATTTAAGATGTAACCTATAAATTCATTCACCCATATGTTTGTTGTTTAATAAATATTATATGTAATACTTAATCCATTGCAGTGTCATCTATTATAAGCTTAAGTAATCTGTGATTACCAGACATATTTAAATACCAATTCTCAGACCAGTTTTTGGCATTTATCTCTACAAGTAAAGCTTGGTCTGAGGTTAGGATTTAAATTTAACTGGTAATCACTAATTGCTCAAGCTTACTGTGGATGGCACTAGAATGGAGAGTTGCTCTCGTCATATCATACTTGTTTGAACAGAAAAGTTAAGTGTTATGATGGTTTTATTTGTTATAATAATCTTTCTTACCCTGTAATTTTTTTTTTTCCATTAGTTATATTAAAAACTAAAAATTGATTTTTCAAAATGAATCAAATTTTCTTAGTCTTGATGAGAGAATATCCAAAAAGTTGTCTGCACTAAGTATAGGAATAATTTACTCTGGTGCTTGTAAAATTGATTTGCTCCATCATATTCACCAGCCATAATGCTAGTTAGTATATCTAAGATACTTTACACAGATCTGTTGCTTCACTTTATAAGTGAAAATTACTTTTAAGTAAAATCTGATAGAGAAATTTAAGCTTTCCATTAAGGCTATGCATTTCTATCCAAATAAATTGTGTATCATATTAAATTATTTAATGTTTGATAGATGAATTTTCAGTTCTCATACTTTTTTTTAAAATTATCTTTTTTCTTTTGTTAAAGTTTACTAATCAGTTAAATGCTCTTATTAAAGATACAATTTTTTAAAATTTAATAGTTAAATATATAGTTGGAATGTGTTTGTTTATTTATTTATTTTTTGTGATGGTCTTTAAATATTGAAAAACAATATGTAAAAAGAAAACAACTGCCAAACATTAATTTAAATAAAATGGATTTTTAATTTAATTTTTAAAAATATTACAAATACAATATATAATATAAAATAATAATGGATTATAATCTACATTTTTTACAATGTTATATATACAATAAATAATTTATAACTCAAGAGCACTATTTCAGGTTTTGCTGAAAATTTGTCACAAGTTTATTATCATTCTCAATTATCATTTTAGAAATAATTTTAGAATATTATCTTATGTCTTAAATACACTTATCTCTATTAATAAATTAAAAACTTGTGATAATATATAAGCAATGCCATGATTCAACCATACACATTTTCAATTCTTTTTATAAGTTCAAACACTTTTATCAATACAAAAAAAATATTCCTATTAAAAAAATCATAAAGGTTGGTGTGTATTTGAAGGCTGAAAATATTAAGTAGAGAAATTGACAGTTAATTTTCAGTGGATTATAAAAACTAAGACAAAGTTTCCTAGCTATATTAACTTATTACAGCTATTCAACATTTAATGGGAGAGACTCTTACCAATAATTCTCATTGAACTCCATACATATTGCTAGGGAAAATATTTGCTACATTTTTTTAAGAAAAATTAAATTGATCATACTTAGTGTTTAATTTATAATTTGTGGCAATGGCAATAAGGTTTTGCACTATTGTTCTATATCTCTTTGTATGTATTTATATGTAAATAAAAACCAATCTTTTTAACAACTTATTAGTAACATCAAGACATATGGATATCAATAAAAATTGCAGCAGAAATGTAATAATAGAGATATAGTAGAAGCTGGTTAGAAGAATTTCATGTAGCAATAATTGCTACATTCACCTGCCATGCCTAGAATGGTGTGGAGGGTGTTCAAATCTGGATGAAGGTGGAAATTAGCCCAGATAGCCTTTAAGAAAAAAAAAAAATAAAGAGTTTATTACTTAGGAGTTTTCAAGAAGTTCAAGCTGGAAAGTGATAAGAACTAAGCATGATCAGTGATCCAAAATACAGGGCAAATCGCCATTTGATATTAGCCAATAAATGGATAGTGAATTGATCTTGGTGGAGGATTAAATATCCCAAGAAAATCTAGGATAGTTAGAATACCCACAAAACAAAACATAACTGTAAGATAATAATTTTTATTATTAGTGAGGTGTCATAAACCTGAGTACTTAGAGACAAAATATATTTTATATTATAAAAGTTGGAAAACTTTTAAGCAGATCCAAAGAGCAATTGTTATTATAATCCAAACACTATGAATTGAAAAAAAAAATCTGGAGTGATTTTATCCATTTATTGGTGCGTATGAGTAAAAAGATAGAATGATTTTATCCATTTATTGGTACGTGTGAGTGAAAAGATGGAGTGATTTTATCCATTTATTGGTGCGTGTGAGTGAAAAAGATTAGCATTGCCAAAAAATTTTAATACGGAAATTAAAATTTTGTTAAAAATTAAATGTTTTATTCTATGCTTATTTTATTATATTTATTTATTAAAACTTTCAATTTTTTTTTTTTTTGCACTGTTTTATCCTTATTTAAAAACTTCAAAAATTCATTTCTATGCAATTGAATCAAATTTTTTTTAATAACCTTTTATTTCACTAACAGTTTTGATTGTTTCACGGTTTTCATTAAAGCTTTTTCTAAATTTTTTTGAACAAAATAAAAGATTCTAAAAACTCTTTTTCTTCTTCCACAGTTTGATTAATCCCACTTCAAGTGGGGTTGCTGGTGCAGATCATTCATCTCCAGATTGCTCAGTCTGAAGCCATTTTCTCCTTGAGTGACATCTCCTGCAGGACCCTCTTCATCCACCTGGACTTTGGTCTGCTCCTGGGCCTTTTCCCCGGAGGTTTCATCTCCATAATCTTTCTTCCGGTGTAATTTTCTTCTCTTCTCTTAACATGTCCAAACCACCTCAACCTTGATTCTTTTATTTTTTTCACTGATTTTCCTCACCTTCAGATTTTCTTGTATTACGCCATTTCTTACCTTGTCCTTTCTAGTCAAACCCAAGGTGAATCCAAGCATTCTCACTTCTGTTACATATTGTTTGTTTTCTATTTTCTTAGTGGTCAGCCATGTTTCTACCCCATACATCAGTATTAGACGCATCACAGTCTTATAGACTTTCCCTTTCAGTCTTGTTCCTATTCTCCTATCGCAGAGTATCCCAGAGACTCCTCCAATTATTCCATCCAACTTGAGTTCTCCCCACAACCAGCCTGTGATCCATCTTTATTCATCCAGGTGCCAAGATATCTAATTTTTTCAGTCTCAGGTAACTTCTTTCCTTCTAACATAATGCTCCCTCCTCCACTTACCAGAAAAGCACTTCAGTTTAATTTCTGCTAATTCTAATTCATCCTTTCTCCAGTGCTTTCCTTCATTCTTATATTTTATCTTGAGCTTCTTTGATGTTTTTGGCTGCAATCACAACATCATCAGCATACATCATGTTCCAGGGTGCTTTTGTGTGGATATCTTCTGCTAGAACATCGATGGCAATATTAAATAGTAGAGAACTCAGAGCTGATCCCTGATACACACCCACTTTCATCTGAAATGAATCTGTTTCTCCTGAAATGCAATTCACACTGGTATGACATCCTTGATACATATCTTAGATCAGGCGGATGTATTTTTCCAGGAGCAACTTTTCTTTGAGATATCTCCAAAGTTCATCTCTAGGCACTCTAGCAAATGCTTTTTCCAAGTCAATGAATATTCCTTGGTTGAATTCTCTGTGTATAAAGATTGCATCTGTGGTTCCTCTACCTGGCATGAAGCCAAGTGTTTCTCGCTGATATCTATTTCCTGTCATAGCCGATTTTCTATTATTTCTCTCCCATATTTTCATTGTGTGGCTCATCAGCTTTATTCCTTGGTAATTACCACAATCTAGAATCTCTTCTTTGTTCTTATAGATTGGAACCAAAATGCTTCTCCTACATTCATTTGGCATATTCTCTGTGATCACAATGTTGTTAAAAAGTTTGGTCAGAAAAGTGATTCCCTCTTCTCCCATTACCTTCCACACTTCTACAGAGATGTTATCTGGTTCCACTGATTTCCCACATTTCATTCTTCTTACTGCTTGTCTGACTTTTTCCCTACTGATCTCTAGGACTGAACCGAAATTTGGAGTTCCCATTCCCTTGTCAATCCGGAGTTTTCTTCATTTAGTAGGTGCCCATAATATTGCTGCCATCTAGCTGTGCTTTTGTTCTTGCTGCGGAACACTTTTTTCTAGGAGCAACTTTTCTCTGAGACATCTCCAAAGTTCATCTCTAGATCCTCTAACAAATGCTTTTTTCAAGTCAATGAATATTGGAACAATTCCTTGGTTGACTTCTCTGTGTATAGAGATTGCATCTGTGGTTCCTCTACCTGGCATGAAGCCGAACAGTTTCTCACTGATATCTATTTCCTGTCATAGCCGATTTTCTATTATTTCTCTCCCATATTTTCATTGTGTGGCTCATCAGCTTTATTCCTCGGTAATTACCACAATCTATAATCTCTTCTTTGTTCTTATTCCTCGGTAATTACCACAATCTATAATCTCTTCTTTGTTCTTATAGATTGGAACCAAAATGCTTCTCCTCCATTCATTTGGCATATTCTCTATGACCATGATGTTGTTAAAAAGTTTGGTCAGAAAAGTGATTCCCTCTTCTCTCATTACCTTACACACTTCTACAGGGATGTTATCTGGTTCCATTGATTTCCCACATTTCATTCTTCTAACTGCTTGTCTGACTTCTTCCCTACTGATCTCTAGGACTGGACCCAAATTTGGAGTTCCCATTCCCTTGTCAATCCGGGAGTTTTCTTCATTTAGTAGGTGCCCATAATATTGCTGCCATCTAGCTGTGATTTTGTTCTTGCTGCACAACACTTAGAGCCTTTTATTTGATTTGTTTGGTAAGTATCTTTACTATTCTTGTGTCATTGTCTTGCAATGTGCAAAATCTTCTTAACTCCTCCTTCTTTCTCTAAGCTTTCATATAAGTCCGAGTATACATCAGACTTGTCTTTGGCAATAGCTTTCTTTGCTTCTTTCTTTGCTGCATTATATCTGACCCTACTGCTCACCTCTCTGACCCTACCGCTCACCTCTCTGTCTTTATCCCCATGTTTTTTTGGCCATTTTCTTATTCTTTAATTTTTCCTGTACCTCTGTATTCCACCACCAAGTCTCTTTATTCTCTTTTATCACTCTTGATGTCTGGTCAAGAACTTGATCTCCAATTGTATGAATGTTGTTTGTTGCTCTTGTCCAGAGATCTACCTTTTCTTCTTTGTCTACTGCCTTCATTAATTTGTCAATAAATTGCTTTCTGCAGGCTTAGTCCCCAAGTTTTCACCATTTGGTCTTGATGATACCTCTTCTGGGATTCGGTTTAATTTCTGTGAGATTTTCATGACATAGTAAAAGTCTATGCTGTTGGCCTATAGCTTCTCCTGGAATAACCTTGCAATCCTGAATTTCTTTTAGGCCTGTTCGTCTATACATGATATAGTCAAATTTGGGATTTCCTTCCACCACTCATGTAAGTGATCTTTTGATTTGGGGGTTTCTTGAAGAAGGTGTTCAATAGTGCCATATTCATTGAAACAGCAAAATCAATTATTCTATCCCATTCTTTATTTCTTTCCCCAATTCCCTGACTTCCCATGATTTTCTCTAAACTACTGTTCTCTCTTCCCACATGTCCATAGAAATCTCCAGAAAGAAAGACTCTATCTGTTTGTTGGATTGAGCCCCAAATGTCATCCATCCCATCCCAAAATTTGTCCCTTTCTTCCTCATCACAACCTGACTGTGGAGCATATACACTAAACACAGTAATCGCACAACTCTCCCAAGTCAAAAATTCTCAATTGAGATAATCCTGTCATTATACCGAGTAACTTCCAATACCTTACATTTTAAATTTGGGCCCAGTATAATTCCAATCCCATTTCTCCTAGAATCGTTACCACAGTAGAATAGTTTGAAGCCACTTCCCAATTCCCTTGCCATTTGGCCTTTCCACCTTGTTTCTTGAACTGCCATAATATCCACTTTCCTTCTTATCATCATGTCTACAATCTCACTGCTTTTCCCAGCCATGGTGCCAACATTGAGAGTATCGATTGTCAGCCTGACGGAGTGACCTTTTATCCTTCTTTCACTTCTCATCCTCCTACTCCTCTGAGCTATCTTTAACCATATCCTCTCACAATATGGTAGCCCTTGTCCACTTCTCGGTGGGGTCAGGCGAGGCCCCAGCCTGTCACTTATAGGGTATGCCCTAGCATGATCTCGATCTGAAATTTTTCCGCATCACATAGTTAAAGTAGCAAGGTCCTAGTTTTACAGCCATATGCCTTGCTGCCACCAATCCATCATAAGTAGCCCCAAACAGGAAAACAGCATCTTTCTAAGTATTTGCAGTGTTATGGCCATTAAAAATGCTGCATTTATGCCCATAGATCTCTGGAACCAAGCCTTTCTGATGTTCTCACATTCTGCATTGAGCCAGTAATGGTAATGCTGCTGTCTCCATTTCCATGGCTTCTGGGTATGGCACCAGAAACTCGCCTTGGCACAATATCGTCATTGGGTTTTTGTGGTATTTAGCTGGAAACATAAGGGGCCACCCTTATGATCCTCCACACCCTGTTAGCATTGCCGCTATTGGTTCATGATTGCTTATTTGCCTGGATGCTTATTCACAGCTGACCTCCTTAGGGGCCATGCCCCTATCCACAACCTGGGGGCCCACCTGATAGCAGTTGCAGCTCTGCCTCAGAAAATATAAGATTCTAAAAACATTGTATTCAAATATGCAGAAATGGATTTTTGAAATTCTTTATTATATATATATTAATAATGGTATAAATGGGATAACGGGTGGGGCAATGTTACATGCTCAGGTTAAAATATCTATTTAATGCATAAGTAGAATTAAATAAACAGAGATAAAACTCTATTACCTGTCAATATGAAAATAACAAAATTATCATGAATAGTGCCCAGAGACAGAGACTCTATTACATCTAATCAATCATAAAATTCAGAAAGTCTAAATATGAAATAAATTAAATGAGATCAACTGTATCCCGATTTCAACCCCCTTATCTACACCAATACAATCTAGAATAACAAAACAATAAAAATACTAGTTCTTATGGATATGCCTTAAATTTATAGATTACAAATCTAAATTCTGTTATGAAATAAGGTGAACATGCATAATAATGCCTAGTTCATTTGTCTATAAAGGTCACTTATCCAGACCCACTGAGTGTAAGCTATGATTATTACCCCTACAGGAATAAAGTAAATGAAGTTCACAAAAACAAACAAATAAAAATAAAGATATTTTATAAAAGGAATTCAGTGTACAGTGATTGTGCATGTTTTATACCATTACTGATACCGAATAATATATTCATTTCAAAATTAGAAGAGCTATGTTTAAACTGATTTTTCTAAAAGTAGATTAATAAATAAACTTTAACTTATTAAGATCCAGTTATTCTAATAATGTTCACTCCATGAGCATTTACAATTTCAACTAGTTATTACATTTTCCCTCTAATTTTGTCTATGTGGAATTATTTGTCTTATTCTAATATATATCGAAGAAATTACCATCCAAATACATATAATAAGAAAGACTTTAAATAAAACCAGAGACTCTGCTATGGCAATGAAATATTTAAAATCCAGAATTTTGATCCCACTTGATTTAGCAATAGAGTTTAGCAACATCTTTCTTTGATGTCCAATAATTGTAGAGCAAAATTAAATGATATTTAGGAATTACTTCTCAGAGTTATTTGCTTTGATTTCATCAATAGAATACTGAACATTTTAATTGGATTTTGAATGATCATGCATTCCACAAATTAAATATTGTCCACATATATGGAGATGGAGATCAAATACTACTTAGATTAATTTCTGGAGGATTCTTCCAATGTTATTATTATAGTCTCTTAATATTAATCATCACTTTATTTTCCCATATATAATATAACTCATAAGCTACATATATTTTGTGAAATCACATTACAAGTTTAATAAAAGGTTCTTATCAATAGAGGAAAATATATTGCATCCGATGAGTGGTATCAGAGATATGGCGATTATGAAGTAGAAATCAACCTTTTAACATTGTGAATGAATAATCTGTTTACATATATATTTTGAAATCACATTACATGTTTAATAAAAGGCTCTCATCAACAGAGGAAAAATATATTTGCATCCGATAAGTGGTGTTGGAGGTTTGGCGACTATGATGTAGAAATTAATCTTTTAGCATTGTAAATGAATAATCAGTTCAATATGATATTAATATCATTTACTTTATTATTTTTAAAATACTTCATATGGGTTATAATTATATGGAGCACTGTAAAAGTATTAAAGAAAGTAAATGATATTAATATTATATGAATTTGATAATGCAATAAGAAAGATAAAATAATCTGTTCAGTAGTGTATTGAAGTTATACTTTGATATCTTCAACATAGTGTTAGGCTTATCCGTGAGTGTTAATATCGCATTCCAACATATGCGTGCATTTATTTTTAAATCTTAATGAGCATTTAATGATCATTAACGAAAATAAGAACAATCTTCTAGAAGGCAGTTGAAGATGTATTCCAATTGTTATTTAGACTTCAATTCATATTTCGTAGTTTCAAGGGTAGATCCATGCTATATACTTTTGTATTAATTAATTTTATGAATTCCCACATTATGTTGTTTGTCCTTTTATAATAAGACATTGGTTAAAAGTATGACTATCCCTTTTGATATAAATAAAATATGTACACGTCAATACAATACAAAAATAATAATAATAAAAGGCTTCCGCTGGGCAATATGGATTCTTCTAGTTTTTTTTTTTTTAAATAACGTAATATTTAGACAGTTGTTAGATATCATGCTCGAGATGTTCACTTTGTAGCTTATATTAAATGATTATTGTCAACATTGAATTTTTAAATTTCCATACAGATACATAAACTTGTATAAGTGAAAATGTAATGTGTCACTTATTTGTTAATATATATATAAATAAGTAGTTATTTTGACGAAATAAGATCTTTAAAATTAAAATATTGTAACTGCTTTCTGATTGACAAACAAAAAAAAAATCAAATTTCAAAATGTCTATTAATCCAAGTCATTATTTGTATTAAAAACAAAACTATATGCATTTTCTCCTCTCTAAGTCCATGAGTAATTCTCAAACTACCAAGGAAATTAATCTCGGTTATATTTTCCTGAGATGTTCAGAACATTTATAAAAATAAACAAAATCTCAATTCTAAATCTATTAGAGATAATATGTCCCTATACTAAAATTAAAAAAGATATCCATTAGCAATTCCAATAACCACCAACCCCAAAGTAAAATCATGAACTAAAATTCAAAAAAAAAAAATTTTAAATAGCACATCTGTTTGACAACATATGATACTATGTATATATTTTAAATATAAAAAAAACTAAGTCTTCCATCTTTCTATCCATCTGTGCAAAATGGGTTCAGTCAAAAGTAAGTTTATACTGTCTGACATTTGGTGAATAGGCTGGTTAACTTTTAAAATCATTATAAGCATCAGGATGCTTGATTAATCTGAGCAGTTTAACATATTTAGTCTCAGTTTATTCTAAAGTAATATATTGTTTGACTGTATTAATCAGGCAGTTTGCTCTACTTTTTGTTTGTGCTTTCTTAAAAAAATTATAAAGTGTAAATTTACTAGAATCCAAAACGTAGGTATTGACTATAATCAAAAAATCACTGAGCTATCTTATATGTCTGAGTTTTAACCATTTTATTTATTTATTTATTTTTCATTAGTAATTAAAAAGTTTTGATCTGATCAGCTGTAAGCATTAGTTTTGAAACTTAAGATAATTTGTCTACAAAATATTTGTTTACAATCATTTATTGAGCTGCTATTCTATTTTTGGCTCACTTATCTGTAGAAATAACAAATGAATGATGTCACTAAATTATATATAACACATTTTCAATGTCAACACAATATATAATTTAATAAATATAACTAGATATCAAATCCCTAATCATTATGACTGATTTTTAAATTGATTCACTTCACGAGTATAAAAAATTTCTATAAAATAAATATTAAACAAATCACATTAAAAAATGCATGTTGTTAAATATTATACAATAAAATGTGTTAAACATTATAATAAATCTAATCAACATATAGTCCTGCATGGCTTAGTGCAGTTTGAGTGGTAAACTGTACAGGTCAAAATCCATAGATTGTGGCTCAGCTCTGTCACTTTAAGTATTTGAATTTCTTAAGGATTCCTGAGTAATAAATCATTCAATTATTATTATTTATATCAAAATATAAGATTTAAAAACCAAGTCACTAAATATACTTTCTTCTGATATACATTTTAGAGTTGATCATTATAAACATATTTATCATCCTTAATTTTTTATGAATATTTATTTACACATAATCTTTTGTTTACAGAAAATTCACATCCACAATTGTTTTTAGAATAATAAAATTTAATCCATTAGATCTTGTTTTATATTCTCTTTCTTTCTTAAAGAAAAATTTTCTGTTGATCATGACTTATTTAAAAATAATCATCTAAAGTATATATCCTGAATTGTTTAGTGCATTGGTAGAATGGCATACTCTGGACCTCCCATGAATAAAAGCTTCCATTCTGTCACTTCCGATTCTCAAACTTCTTATGAATTCCTGAGTAATAAATGGTTTAATTATTAACCTAAAGCAAAAAATAAAAATAAAAGTTATGTTGAAATATATTTCTATAAGTCAATCATTTTATAAATTTCATAATTAAAGTTCAGAGTACTTTATAATTACAGTATTTTAAACTATTTTAAAAATAATTTTTTTATACTGCAAGCATTTTTCATGTGTTTGTGTGGAGATAATATAATCATCATATTATTTATTTACATTTATATATTTGTGTATCATATCATTAGCAATTATATAAAAAATATAGAAAAGGACTATTCATCTCTCAATACCAATGGTAAAATTCAAAATATCTTTTAGTTTACAAAAAAAAAAAAAAAAACACAAAACAGTAGAATAATTTAGTAGATTAAATTAATACTCCATGAACAAAGAATATAACAGAAAATATGAAGATCTTATTCAGATTTATTTCTGACCATTACAAATTTAATAACAATTTACAAAGAGGGTTTCTACTTTCCACTAATGGTTTAACTTTCTATTTATTTAAAATATATTTTAAATAACTGAATAAACCATTAACTATAATAGTGATAAAGATATGAGAAACAAGATGGTATTAAAGTTTTTATTAATAAAGTTATCAACAGCAGTAGCCATTCACAAATGAGTATGGTCACTCTAACTCCAAGAGAAAAAGATAAAAATAAAATAATAATTATATATTAGGGATGAATTTTGTGATATTTATACAAATCAATTGGTGAAACATAAAAATTTTCACATAAAGAACAAGCTGGCCAATTATTCTGTTTATGCAATAACAGCTTTTAATTTCTTCTAAAAAAAACTTTTCTTTATGAAATATTTTAACATGGCATCTAATTGTAATTCTCCAATATATACTATCCTCAGCCATATTTTCCCAATTGCATTTTAGAAAGTAATTGAATAGATGTGGTTTAGGAAAATATATCAAACAAAGCATCCCAAGATATCTCTCCATATGCATTTTCTCCACTTCACACCAGTATAAAAGTGTTTAAATAATGTGAATGTCTTCCTTAACCTATATTCAACATCTGCAGCAGAAACAGTAATTCATTCTATTTACTCTACATTAGAGCCATCTATTGTAAATTTGAATAATTAATAGGTATTAGATACTAGTGCTACATTCATAATCTCAAATTAGTTTCTCGCTTTTGCTTATCATTATCTTTACTACCTGACTGTTTAACTTTACATTAAATGACTCTGAAATAAAAGGAAAAAATAAATTGATAATTATTTTCATTAATTGCTTAGGAGTTAATAATAAATTTGAAAACTGGAAATGACAATTTTGGGCTGTGTTTCTTAGATCTTGGGATACAGAGTTTGTCACTCTACATTGCATCAAGTCATGTAGAGAATTAATATTATTGACTCATTCTTACCCCTTTACGCATTCAATTGGAACCGGGGGGGGGGGGACGGGACGACGACTGTGCAAATGATTTCCAAGATGCATTTCAGTCAG
This sequence comes from Epiperipatus broadwayi, assembly GCA_028023455.1. Classification (NCBI taxonomy): domain Eukaryota; kingdom Metazoa; phylum Onychophora; class Udeonychophora; order Euonychophora; family Peripatidae; genus Epiperipatus; species Epiperipatus broadwayi. Next base: position 572,497 of record JAQFVV010012825.1, read on the forward strand.
CTGTGGAGACTTTGTTGAGTCAAAGTATTGGCAACCATAGGCATAGTTTTCTTCCATAATATCAGAAAATACATATTTGAAATGAAAAAATGAGCCATTGATTACAACTAAGATTATAGCACTTGAAAACATGAAAACAAAGAGATGAAAGGATCAAAAATAAATAGATTTATTTTAACTTTTATTAAAATTAAAGCCAAATATCTGAAATTAAATGAAATATAATAATTTTAAACTTAATAAAAATATTATAATTTTTATTTTTTGATAATTTTACTGCTTGTTCAGCTTCTCCATGCTGTTTACTTAAAAAAAAATGGCTATGTCTTAATTATACTACTACAGAATCATATTATAATAGTAAGTTTTAACCATGACAATAAGATAAACATATTTTTCTTATTTAATATATAGAAAGCTTTGTTATATGTGCACTTATTAATGAAATTAACCAATAGAAATTTTGCATGACTAAATTAAATGAAACTTTATTTATTTAAGTTAGTCATCATAAAAACTTAATTGCAGATAATAATAAAAAGTCACTCTAAACAGCTAAATATTCCTTGTAAGTACATAAAAAAAGATTTTCCCAATTACAACTTGTAAATGATCCCTTGACACAATTTGTAAATTATGTGTATCAGATAAAAAAAACTCTTTTTACATATTATTGATTTATTGTCAATTTTTCAATTACTTAGAATCAAATTTAATCCTTTCCAATAACTCATTATGCAAAATTTTGTCATTAAGCTTTTTAATCAATGGAGAAAAAGATAACAAACACTGCTTTGTCAGTATTAAGACTTATATGGCTATTGAGATAAAAAAATAATTTTCCAACAATTCAGTTATACTGTTCACAAATTTCATGAATACTGATAGAAGCAGTATTACATAGACTTAAGACACTTGACAAAAAAATTAAGATTTATAAAACTATTTAAAAGCTCATGGGTTTTGCTACAACCTAAATAAAATGTGATTCACTATTGTACAATTTACAGTTAAAATCTAATTACATTGAAACAGCCAAAAAAAAAAAAAAATTAACAAACAAAAAAAAAATAATAATAATAATTTTAATCTAAATTCTGGTGGGAATTTTAAAGCATATTATTTTTATCTATTGTTATGTAAAAATTTATGACATATAGTAAAATGAACTCATTTTTAAATATATCTTAATCTAAAGACAGAATTAATAATTAATTTCACTTTATAACAGTGAAGTCCCAATTGATGAAAAGTTATATGTATAACTCATTATTAACTGTGATGAGACTATTTTGAGATTGATGCCAAGAAGGCCCTCCTCAATTATTTGATTGCCATCAAACAAATACAAATCAGTAAGAGATTTTTAGAATAAACAATATTTCTAAATTTTATTTTTTTAGCAGTATTTTAAAAAGAGAAATAGAGAGCAATTTTTAAAAAATGTGAATAAAAAATTTCATTTAAAAATTACTTTCTGGTCATAAAAAAAATAAATAATAATAACTAACCTTAAACTGCCATTTTAAGTATTGTAAGCATATGTCCAACTACTGCCAAACTTATCATGTAAACGTTTTCGATCAAGAGTATCTAAAGTTGTTGAAACTCTTCTCATAGCTGATCTAAAAAAAAAAAAGTTAAACAATTAAAAAAAACAATCTTTTATTACCTTTAAAAATAAACTCCATCATGTTATATATACATATTTTTTAATCTATGCATTGATTTCGTTATTGGATTGGTAAGTCATGTTTATTATTTAGATGTACTCATTATTGTTGGGACAATATAATAGTATAACTCTGATTTGACTTTAAACTTGGTGATATTATCTATATAAAATTTTTATTAGTTTATTTCTTTTATTGTATTTCTATGATTATCTAAATTAATTTAAAAGTAATTAAAATAATTTACCTTGTTATTAATGTTGTTTTAAATAACATATACTGTTTTTATATCTAGAACTTGTGTATATGTATATGCATCATGTAAATTAGCATGATCTTTGCTAACATATATATAAAAGTAAATATCTTTCCAATTATCACATAGTAATATCTTTTCCCAGTTAAGAGCAAATACTAGTTTGCTAAAATGTCTATATATTTAGACATTTTAGTAAACTAGCAGTTGTTCTTAATTGTGAAAAGATATTATTATGTGACAATTGCAAAGATATTCAGTTAATATATATATAAAATTAAAAACCAGTCAACAATTAGACAATCCCAATAACAATAACAATAAACAATTTCAAACTGTTGCCAAGGCAAAAATCATACTAATATTTTATGATGCATATACATATATACTAATTCTAGATATAAAAACAGTATATGTTATTTAAAACAATATGAAAAACAAGATAAATTATTTTAAATACATTTAAATTAATTTAGATAATCATAGAATTACATTAAAAGAAATAAACTAATAAAAATTTTATGTAGATAATGTCACCAAGTTTAAATTCAAGTTAGAGTTATACTATTATATTGTCCCAACAATGAGTACATTTAAATAATATGCATGTCTTATCAATCCAGTAATGAAATCAATGCTAAAAATGATGTTTATTATTTATTGAGACCTATAAAAATGATTTTAATTTCTAAATAAATATTTATCAGTTTTATGCCTTCACACCCATGCAGTGAGCTTGTGTACAGTATATATATATATGGGAATTTTTAGATTTAACATGAAATAAAAGCATGGGAGGTTGTTGCAGAAATTCTGCACCCCCTCTCCCCCCATGCTTTTATTTCATGTTAAATCTAAAAATCAATTGTGGTTAAAAAAACTTTTTTTTTCTTTTTTAGTGCATGATAAATAAAAGCATTTAATAAATAAAAAAAATTATTTTTATTATTTTTAACTTTTTAGTACTGACTTACTAAATAAAATTATATCCACAGGTGTCAGTAATTTGTTAATAACTTCCCAGAAGAAGAATCATGGAGCCCTCTACATAATGCATCTCTAACTTAAATGTATGCTCAAATTTGAAATAAAAATCATTTACATTGTAAGATGGCAATCTATTATATTATTTTATTTCAGGGCTATCCACTGTAATCTTGTTTAATAAATAAAAAAGAAGTAATTGAATAGTTTATTGCTCAGAAGTTCTAGCACTGGAAGTAATAGAATTGTATATGATCTATGGACTGTGAACTTGACCAGTTTACCACTGAACCAAATAGTGGGACATACATAAATGAATACATAAATAAATAAAAAATAATTTGGCAAAAAATATATATACCTGAAATATAAAAAACATAATTTATAGCAAACTTATTTTCTCAAAAATAAATAAACGCATTTTTTTTTTAAAAAAAAATCTAGTTTTTATTATTAGAAATAATTTTTTTTTCTAATGCTCATTAATGTTTTTCAGCTTCCATACTATACATTTATAAAACTTTGTCCTCCCAATGTTACATCTATAAAATAATATATTTACTATATTGTTTATCCTTTTAAAAAAATATGTGAACAATAATTTATTCAAAGGGAAAATAAAAACATGGATGATAGGCAAAAAAATTTCAAATGATCTTTCACAATTTGGTATCAACTGAAAAATATACAGGATCATTAGTTAGAAAAATTCTCTGTGGTTATTTTAATCTTTTGTTTTAACAACATCTATCATTAATTGTATAGAATTCTTTACAATGGCTTTGCATATGTACTAAAACACTGTAATCTAACTAATATCTGTCATTTCGAAATAACATCTTCTTGATCCTGGAATAAATTTGATACCATTTTTAAATTTCTTCAGTAATTTAATTAATCTTAATTAGGCTTCTTCAGATATTGATAACTTTTGTTAATTTGTTTTAGTGCTTCATCATGAGGTTTTTTTTTAAACTTTTTTCTCTCATTGCATCAGTTTTGAGAAAATTATGTCAAGAGTTTTTTCAATAATTACTTATTTTTTATTTAATGATGTATTCTGTCATCATTTTTTTATTTATTTCTGAGATGTGTGTGTTTTTTATTATATATCTTTATCTGAGTGATTCATCTATAACTAAATGATATTTTGATTCTTATTTGTTGCTTCAGAATGTTTGGTCACTTAGAATCTTTAAATTTAATTGTGATTTTGCAGCAGCATTTTCTATTATCATTGTCAGAAATATTTTCTCAAATTAGCCATAATTCTAGAAGCATGTTAAAGGACAAATACAAGAAATAAAATGTGATTTTGCTACTGAAGGCAGCATGTACAATTTTTTTTTAAATATCATAATAAGATTATGTTTTAAATATTAATTATTGCACTGCAAGATATTGGTTATTAGATGATATAAGATTACAATAATTCATTCTAAACTAAATTTAAATTCATTTAGAACCACACTAGTTTGTATTTTTAATCATACTACTAATAAAATATTCATTTTTTAAAATAAAAATTGAATTACATATTTTTAAATTCTTGTGATATAGTGAAGGTGTGAACTACACTGCATAGAACTAAATAATTTGCATTATATACTATCCAAAGAAAAACATAAGCAAAAATAGAATTGTAAACAAAAAAAATTAAAATCTGCAAATTTTATGATATTCATCAATCATTTTCCTAAGAATAATACTGTTTTATAAAATTTCAAAATATACTTTACATTAATACTTTTTTAAAAACATAGATTAATTAGAAAGATCATAATTTCTTGATAAATATATTAGATTAATTTATAATGCTTCTATATGAAAAAAAAATTGCCCAGAGCATATTTAATAGGAGTAAAGTCAGATGTTTTGCTATTTATTTTATTTTAAAACTAAAAATATAAAGTTTGTTTTTGCCCTTCTTATTCTAATTACTTCAGTTAATGCATGAATGAACTTATATTTAGCAAAATAAATATTATTATTTTCAAAATTTTTTTTATATTAAAATCTTTATGTATGCATACTACATGTATAAAAAAAAGCATCTGTGTTATGTGTGTGTGTGTGGTCTTGATAAGTACTGTACACTTACAGTTCAATAATCAATATATATTCTATTCTAATCACTGTTTGTCAACAACAAGTGAATTATTATATACTAAATACATTTGAACATGAGGAAGGCTTGAAATAAAATATAACATAGTTCACAACTCCACTGTATTTAATGTTTTAACACATTAAAACATAAGATCTAAATTATAATTTTTACAGCAAGTGAATATAATTTTTATTAAAAATAAATATATGCACCCTTGCATAATACTTAAGCACAACATTTTATATAAATTTCTTCATGATAATGTCTAACATTATTAAAATCACACATTTCTTAAAATCATCTTATTATTTAATAAACTAAAAACCAAATTACCCAATTTTACTGTTTAAATAATTGATTTCCTAATATCTACAACTTGCTATAAAGTCATAGTGCTTTTGCAGATTGATAGAATATTTATTCAGCAAGTTTAACTAATATTAGAACAGGTGAAACTCTCCATACAGTACTGCCACTCAGTGCAAACCAGAATAATCAATGGATACCAGAAGGCTTGTGCATAAAATCCCTATCTAATGCCTACTCATCCAATATCCCCAAAGTAGTTTCTAGCTTATGGCTTTTATCAGTGAGGAGCCTTGGATCTGAGAGCACTCACCTAAATCTTAGGATCTAATGCAACCCTCCAGCAGCATCTTTTATCTCTACTTAACTACAAAACTATGAGCTTAAAATTGAAAACACAATAATATTTTCATTCCAAGCTCATTAGCTTATATGAGAATATTGGATGAGTAGGCACTAGATAGGGATTTTATGCACAAGCCTTCTGGCATCCATTGATTACTCTGACTTGCACTGAGTGGTACTACTGTATGTAGAGTTTTGCCCATTTTAATAACAGTTATGAGCAAGCATAATCATGTGAAGTCTAATTGTATTTGTTACTTTTCTTGAAATTTATAAAATGCAAATTGTGTGTTTTACCCTTTAAAATTTTGAAATGTTTGCCTTGCTCAACAATTTGTGTTACTACCACCCCCATATGCTTTGCTACGTTCAAAAGAATATGAACTAATGAAGGTTTTGAAATGTTAACTAGTTTGTCCTTCATCAAGATAAACATCATCATTTCTGCTAAAGATGTTTTTAAGTAGCTATTCCTAAACTATATTATATTTATAATTCCCATATTTGTGAAGACCAACATTTTTAATAATTTAGTACCTTTAATTGGACCAAAAAAAAACCCCTTATAAAATTAGTTTTTAATTTCTAGAAATATACTAAACTATTAGCAGAATTGTTATTCTGAACCCAATAACCACCTATAAAATCAATATCTAATTCAATGTTTAGAAGGATTAGAAACTAATACTGAAATTCAAAAGAAGACTTATTTTTTTCTTGCAGTGAATATTCTAGACCTGAAAATAGCTGTATGTGGTATCAACCTTCAGCTGCTATTATCTCTGATATAAGTAGTCTTTAACAACCTCTACTATAATAATGATTCTAAGAAAAAATATATATTTTAATGAAATTGATGAAAAATATTTATTTTTTGAAGTTTACTCTTGGATATTATTTGACTTGTTTTGGGAAACTTATGTCAGAATATAAAATTACTACATAATTAAATTGTAATAGTTTCTAGATAGATTTTAAAAAAAAGTAGAAAAGCTAATACAGATAATTTATTTGTCAAGAGTTAAAAACCATCAATATTATAGCCTATAGTGTCAGGTATGATGAAGTTTTATATTATTATTGAAGCAATGATGAAGAATTATTTATTCTTGACATTGATTTTAATATAATGGCATATTGAACAAACATCTTCTCTTGCTACTTGTATTCTTTCCACTTTCAGGATATGTGCCATGGAAGCAGGTTTTGCAAAGCATCTTAGCTATTCATTGAGCATGATGTTAAAGTTTCTAATGAGGTATGTGCTTTATTCCCTTCTAAATATTATACTTTTTTATGTTAACTTTAATAATTTTTGCTATCTACTAATTATATTTAAATTAATAATGTAAACAAAATAAGCATTACTGCTACTATAAATATTTTAATATAAATGAATTTTTAATAATTTAATATGTACATACCAAAGTCATTCATAAAATCTAGAAAAGCATATCTTTTTTACTATAAGTTCTTGTTATGACTATCTAATAAATTTGATAATAGATATATTAAAACATAAGCAGCTTTCTATTCTAGTGTCATCTATAATAAGGTTAAGTAATCAACAATTATCAAATGTTTAATGCATTTACATTCCTTCTTCCAGACTAATTTCTAACCATCATTGATTATTTAACTTTACTATAGATGAAACTAGAATAGAGAGCTGCTCTTATTTTAACATAAGTTGTATAAGGTAAAGAATTAAATGATTTATTGTTATTTGTATATTAATAACTACACATTTTATTCAACATAAATTTTTGTTTAATAATAGTCAAATAAAAATGTTGTAATAAGCAGCATTACCGATTAAAAACTTTTGCTTCTAATCTTTTTTTGGATGTATTATTAATGGCTCTTAAATCTGTCAAATTAGACTCTTTCTTTTTTGATTTTTTTTCTTTTCCTTTTCCTTTAGTATATGTAAGAGTAATTCCAGTGGAAGCTTCTAGTTTTTTTAAATACTCTGGATTCTTCCAATCTTCTTCAGCTACAGAAAATAAATAAAAACAAAACTACAATTAATTCTTTAATAATAAATAATAATAATAATAATAATAATACAGAGAAATAATTTTATATGCATTAATACTACCATGATAATGATTACTATTATTGTTGAGAGATGTTAAATGATCATTAATAATAACAATATCAGCATTTTAATTATTAAAATCATTAATACTACTACATAAAATAGCAGAGTTCTTGCATTCAGATATCAAATAAAAAAGTTTAAATTCTAATAATTTCTCATAATGAGTATTTAAATGGTTAATGATCAGATTTGATTGAGAGTTAATGAAAGGAAATGCATTGTAGGTAGTTGTAAATGAAGGACAATTCTTTTTGTTTTTCTTTTGAAATGGATCTGACTTTAAAAAAAATGGAATTCTTATTTCCAGTCATTCTTAGTTCAATATCTTTCTAATAAATAAAGATGTCTCTTATATCTATATTTAGTTATTTGTGTTAAAACTTAATCTGATAAAAAATGTTCTTTTTCAATTTGCATTATTTCTTATCTTTTAACTCTGTTTAGTATATTGACAGCCAATTATGATATAACTTGAAATCACAAAATATCACATGATCTTAGTTTATATAATGTTTTTCAGTAGCAAATTCTTTTCCTCTCACTCCACTTAAGCTTCTTAAACTGCAGGAGAATGGATGCATTAAGTCCAAAAAAAATCTAGGTGCAGTAAACTAAGATTCAAAAGTCTGATAAAAGCCATAAGCTAGAAATTAATTTAGGGATATGAATAAAATAGCAATGGATAGGGATCTAGCATTTATTGATTACTTAAGCTTATAATAGATTATGTATCTGGAGTAAGAAAAAAAGAATTTGCTACAATATATTTTACAGTAGAAAATATTGCAATAATACTTTTCAGGATACTACAGCAAGCGGAAAAAGAAAAATGAAACTCTTACCATCCAATATTTGACCAGCTCTGATAAATATTGCCTTCTTCTGCACAGTTTCTCTATAACAACACAATAGGAAATATTTTCCTCTGCAATGAATTATTGATAGGCTACTTTGTCTCTACAACATAAGTTATCTCCTATCTACTTAGCTTTAAAATAGACTAAAATGATTAGTTTAAGGTAGATTCTTGAATAAACTTCACTTAAATATGTCTTGACAATCAGCATGTTAATTCCTCTTATTTTCATACCCTTATTTTCAGTTTGAAGTGTGGAGTCATCAATTTACAAAGATTATTAATGCTTCTTCCAATAATCTTGGATGGACTCTTGATTTTATTATAATATAATTTCTCTCTTTATATATTGTAAACTATTATTATTATTATTATTTTGACCTGCAAGATTTGATGCAGTGTAGAATGGTGACCCAGCTCTATCTCTTCTGATGCCCAAACTTTTTATGAACTCCTGAGCAATAAAAACTATTTGATTATTTGCTCTGCATGATTTAGTGCAGTGCAGTGTTAGAATTGTGATCTGAAAAGCTCAAGGTCCATAGATTGCAGCCTAGTTCTGTCACTTCCAATGCAATGAACTTTATAAACTCTCAAGCAATAAACCATTCAATTAGTGCAATTCAATAGAATGACAATCTCTGGCACTCAAGATCCATGAATCACATTCTGGTACTGTCACTTCTGATACCCAAAACTTTAATTAATTATTAAACAATAAATCATTCAATTTATTTATTATTATTATTATTAACTTTTTAAATATTTGTCTTTAAATCTTTTTAAAGATTTGATTATTATTTTATTAAAGATCTGGTTATAGATATCATAACGTAATGTTCTGTAGCTGAAAAGGTTATATTAATTTTAATAAATAAGATTCAGGGTTTTTTTCCCCCTTTGTTCTATTACTTTTATAAATGAAATATATATTGCTATACATATACTTATATTATATATCAATAATGTGTGTCATTTTATTCTTTTAATATAGAGTGATAATTATTGATCAACTGAAGACAAGATTTCAACACGATAAAGATATTAAAAAAATCTTATTTATAGATAATTTTCATGTGAATTATTAACTGAAGTTTCTAATTTTTTTCATTTCATATTAAGGCAGCAAACAACAGAGAACTACCACAACTAGTGATTAAATCTACTTTCTTGATGTTCTAATATAAAACTTTTGATATCATATTATCATCATCACACTCGCATACTTTTTTTACATTGATGACATTTCTTTTTATTTATAACATAAACTTTAAAAAACTATAGGATGAAAGTCATGTAATTTAACATTCATGCTATGCTTTGTTTATAATAAATATATATGTAAACGGTTCTATTGCTATAAAAACCTTGCTCAAGTTCATTATAAAACACTCTTTTAAGAAACCTTGTATTGTTTTTTATGTTTCGTATGTTCACTCCAATAAGGACATGATTTTACAATAATGGATTCTATAATATCTCACTTAGCAAATTGAAGAACCTATTGATTGATTTTATGATGTTCCCATTGAATTTTTAAATTTTTATAAAGTATTCTTAAATGAACTTTTTCTAATGTTTTTGTTATACCAAAATGATGTCAATAACTGCTCTTTATATAATTAATTTAATTCAAATAATTATTTTACTATGATGAAATATCCTATATTTTAATGCAAATCTTATCTTTAGTATATTATTAATTTAATTTTATTTATTTTTTCAATTTTCTTTTTTTCCTGGAGTTAAAATGGCTATATTCATTTGTAAGTGACTTGAAGATGATATATATATATTATTTTAATATTTTAATGTAGAAAAACAATAACTATCCAGTAACCAAAACATTTCAATAATTTAATAATAAAGTGCTAAAAAAAAGTTTGCAGTTTATTTTGTAAATTATTAAAAAAATTATGCTTAGAATAGTTAACAAGTTTTTTTATGTATTTAATTTGTGGAAGCTGACTATAAATCTATAACAAAGATCAACTTCTTTGGCTTTTGGCATAAGTATAGTTAATGAAGTAACCAGAAATGGATCAAGAATATAATGGGTATTTATATAGTCTTAAATTTTTTTTTAGATGTATTTATTTTATGTCATTTATTTATATGTTTATACGTATAATATTAATTATATTATTGAAGGTAAAATAATATCCAATAAATAAAGTAAATGTAATTAATAAGTCATGTGATGTATAAAACTTTATATCTTGAAATGGTCTCAATAAGAAATAAAAGCCGAGTTGATAATTAAATAATTGTAAATATAATTAATTGTTTGTTTCAATTTTATTTAAACAGATTATTATATTAAGTATATATCTATAACAACATTGTAAACAAATAATTTTTATATTGGATTTTGACCATTATGTATAATATCCTGATATGCTTGATTTGTTTTAACTATATAACAAATATGCATAGATACATGTTATCAGTATCCAACAATGTAGAATTAACAGAAATCATATAAAATTTTGATAATTAAAAGTGATCACCAAGAAGTCTACTTGAGCTAGAGTTTTATGAAGTCTATACTCAAAATTTATTAGACCTAGAAATTTTGAATAAAATTAAATAATTTTTACCTGCTTTCTTAATTTCTTCTTCTTTTTTAAATCTTTCTATATCCTTTGGATCTGTTGGATAGCCTTTGTCATCTCTTGGAATGACTACACCATGAAAGGGACACTAAAAAATATTAACAATTGTTTCAAAGCAATTTTAAAATGAAAAATTTTACTTATTAATTAAACAAACCTTGATTCTATCTTGTCGAGGACATAATTTACCATTAGAAAGAGGAGCACGGCAATTCCATTGCACTGGTTGGTATTCACCCGTAAAAGCAATAGTTCTTGTCCTTAAAGCAGCAACTGCTTCCTATAAAATAAAATAATTAAAGTAGCTAAAGATTAATTTTAGAATGGATAAAATTCAATAAATAAAATAAAAAATTCATACAGACTATCAAAATCAAATTCCAAATTCTTGATATTTTATAATGTATCATTTACAAATAATCATTATTATTTTATTTAAAAAAAAGTATTACATCCATAATTTATGCATGTATCTAATATTTTTTCACTATGGTTTCTTAGTCATTTATTTATTAACATTAAAGATATTTTTTTTAAAAATTATGGCCGAATGACAACAATGCTTTATTAAAATTGGAAGAAAGAAATCACATATTCAAAAAAAAAATCAGTGTTTAAAAATCTAGACTCCATTATGTTACTATTGAAGTGGTATTTTCAGCCATCTCATATAAATATACACATATATGTATATTTTATTAAAAGTGCATACATATTGTATTGTTTTAAAATAACAATTTTGAAACATTTTTTTTTAAGTAGCTTTTTTTTTTTTATTTATCTTGAAAAATCGGAATTTCTTCATTTTAATTATCATAAATCAAGATAAAAATAAGATCTTGAGATTTCTTTTTTATTAAAAGTTTTTTTAAAATTGTAATTCTTGAAAAGACAGGGGTTTGGGGGGGGGGGGGTATAGATTTTTAGTAATTAGCTCTATTGTTGAAACTTCAGATATTAAAAGTACAGTATTTCATTATCTATTGTGCTAAGTGAACCAGAACTTTCCACTAATTAAAAAAAATGTAAATGACCAAAAAAGGACAAAAATTTAAAGCTGGAATGTAGTTAAAAATAAACCAATAAGTGTGAATCCTGTTGTCAACAAAACATATAAATTTCTGGTGTTTCTTTTGTTAAGGCAGTTGGGACCATTTTTCTAAAAAAATGTTAATATTTAAACAGCATTAAACTGTTGCACATGCGCTTTGGATTTTAAATATAAAATGAATGAATACTAACACTCTAACCACATGATAAAGTCTTTGGAAAAGATAGAATGGCCATCTATCTTTTCGAACCCAAATGCTTTTGTATGGGTAAATCTTAAGTGTTTGAAAGTGAAAGCGTGAAGATATTAAATAATTACTTCAAATAACTTTTACATGCTTGAATGAATGACGCTGGTGAAATTTATTAGAATTTACGATACATCATTCTTATTTGAAATTAAATGTATGTAAATAAGTCAATTATTTTATATAGCGCTATGTTTTTTATAAACAATAATATTTAAACAGCATTAAACTGTTGCACATGCGCTTTGGATTTTAAATATAATATATAAAAGATAGATGGCCATTCTATCTTTTCCAAAGACTTTATCATGTGGTTGAAGTATTAGTATTCATTCATTTTATATTTAAAATCCAAAGTGCATGTGCAACAGTTTAATGCTGTTTAAATATTATTGTTTATAAAAAACATCGTGCTATATAAAATAATTGACTTATTTACATACATTTAATTTCAAATAAGAATGACGTATCGTAAATTCTAATAAATTTCACCAGTGTCATCATTCAAGCATGTAAAAGTAATTTAAAGTGATTATTTAATATCTTCACGCTTTCACTTTCAAACTCTTAAGATTCACCCATACAAAAGCATTTGGGTTCGAAAAGATAGATGGCCATTCTATCTTTTCCAAAGATTTTATCATGTGGTTGAAGTGTTAGTATTCATTCATTTTATATTTAAAATCCAAAGCGCATATGCAACAGTTTAATGCTGTTTAAATATTATTGTTTATAAAAAACATTGCGCTATATAAAATAATTGATTTATTTTAAAAAATGTTATAAATCCAGAACTGTTGCTAGAAAACATTATTAACCAGTGCTAAGAAAATGTTCTCCATCTAGAGAACATCTAAGAAACTTTCCTCTCAGGAAATACATCTCCCTGCCACACCTGGGGGCACCCAAGAGAACATCAGCCATGGATAGAAGCAAATTTAACCAGCTAGCCAAGGATGTCAAGAAAAGTCAATGGACAACACACAGGATTCATACCAGCATATAAAGAACTTTTCTTTAAATGTTGGCATAATAAATCTAGACTCCATTAATTATTAAAATGTTTCAACAATAGAATGTGGGACTGTTAATGGGAATTTTTATTTATTTTAACTTAACTGAAATGGGGGTAAGATGATAGATTCTTAAAATGAATTTATTATTTGCGTATATTTTTTATGCATTTTTTTTTATTATATTAAAACGAAAGTATATGAGATTAGTTTCCTCAAAATGTTCTGCTCAATCTTAAAAGACAAATGGGGAGGGGGGTTAGGGGAGTTTAGTTCAGCTAAATGTTCTGACAATAAGAAAACACAGGAACCTTATATCGGAACCTGGTGTATGTAAAAAGAATGCCCTAACAGCTGTAAGCAAACAACATCACTTATGCCATCACTTAAGGTTAGAATTTAATTATGTAATGTAGAGGGTTGAGGGTTTACATTGGTGCATAATAAAGGCCAATTATAAAATGTAACCTATTTGGACAGATCTCCAGAATAAACCTGCGTCCTGTCATTCATAGGAGTTGTGTGTTGCATGTTATCTCGGGAAAGCTATAAAATGTTAATAATGAGTAAATTTAAAATGAAAAAGGATTGGAATTAAAATTAAGTATGTATATTGTCTTTTACCAAAAGATTTGAGTTAGTTTAGAATACTAAAAAAAAGGGGGAGAATACGTAGTTAAAATGAAAGTGAATATAATAAAAATCTATAAAGCCATATTTAAGTATCTTTGTTTTAATTTAGTTAATTTTGGCATCCATTTGGGACAAATAAAATCTGAGAAAGATTACATCTTAAAATCCATTTGGTGATTGCCATATGCAAATAAATAATCACTATGATTGCTGAACGTTCTATGCAATCTGGTTCTAGGATATATGCGTAGTGGCACCTTCATCCACCACCATATTTTTGTAATCTTTGGAAAATTGGGGACAGAGTCAAAATGTAGTGGAACACTATAGAGACATAAACTATTTTCAAAAAGGAAAACATACTTTTTGCCTTAAAAAGTTTTGTATTTTAATCTTATTACATCTTATAAATAAGTTTTGGACTAGCAATAAACAAAATGAATTGAGTAGAAAGTCAAGAAAAAAAAAGAGCATGAAGCCCTCTTTATTTAATGTCCATGATTTAAAAATAGAACGAGTAACAAAACACTATACTGATTGCCATTGAATTTATGACTGCAAACTCTACTTATATTGTAATATTGATAAAGGAAAATAATCAGTAACATTTAAGGATTAGAAGATCAATGAAACTATTACATATATGTGTGCTAGCACGAAGATGCCAACAAAATATTGCAACAAACGGAAAGCACAATTGAAGATTTATATACGCTAACATTAACAGATATTCAAAAGAAAAAAAAAATGTTTCAACAACAGTCAAAACTAATATTTATAAATATTTATAAAAATCTTTCTTTTAAACTAATAATATTAATTACCATACAATTTACATCTATAATTTGATATCTTAATTAATAATAATCAAGTAAAAGGTCAATTAGAACATAATATTATTTGCATAATTTAATTTAAAATTATAAATAACTTTATAAAATATAATTTGATTACTATATATTTTTGATTATAATATTAAAATTTATCCATATTTTATTTTTACCTGCATGAAAGCAATTTATATTAATTAATCCTTCTTCAACTATATGTATTGATAATTTTAATTATAAAATATGTCACATTTAATTATATTATAGTGAGGGTGAACTATAAATAAATTATAAATGCACATTATAGGATGTTAATTGCTGTTATAAATTATTATTTGTTCTAACCATCTCATATAAATTAATGTTTATTTTAATAAATTTATGTTTTTGTTATTAACATAGGTGTTTTGATTTTACTGCTGTATAAACAATTATATAACTGTTTTATCTTAACCTATAATATATTCCAGGTGATATTTCACTATTCAGTAAAACAGTTAATAAATTTTATTTTCTTTGCCAATCAAGAACATGCATATTGGCGTTCTCTATAAATTTATGAGTCCATTATACATGTAGATATAAAGTCATTTGAAATCAATTTATTTATTCATTGTATTTCAAATTGCTTGAATGTGACTTCCAGATATGTAATATACATGGAGAAAACTATTGAGTTCATAATTGTATTTATTCTAGATATTTGCTCAAATATGTAATGCATTTAGTTTGTAGGCTAACTAGCATTGTGTAGTTATAATATTTTCAGTGCATTTGGGTTACCTAATCTGAGGGTATTTACTGCTAGTCAATTCTATTCATGATATTAGTTGTCTAGTGTGATGAGCAATATATTATTTTATATTATTATTTATAAATTTTATTCATTATTAGAATAGTGTCCTTACATTTGGCTCATCCAACAAGATAATATTACTATTCATAAAACAATGTTGCTTCAATAGAATTGTTCATAAGTTTTATTATTAATAGTGTCATTTACAATATATTAATTCTAATATTCTCATGGATAAATGAATTCATAGTATTATTTCTGGAAACTTCCATGTAGTAAAAATATAATAACTAAATTATGATTTGAGAAAGAAGCTCTGAGAAAAGTACTTGTTATTGTACTAAAACAGCAGCTATTTAGCTATTATATTTTTACTACAATGACATTCCTGGAAATAATATTATGAATATATGTTATAACCATCTGGGTTACATGGCACACAGCAACATAGCTGTGCATGTGCGCGTACATATAAAAAGAAAAAGTAAAAATAAACACAAACATAAATTTTTGTAGATATTTTCTACATTTCACTTGGAATAATAATGACTGTAAAGGGTTAAATAACTTTCAATTTAAAACAGAATTTATTATTAATTAGAACATTTAAAAAGGTCTAAATATTGTATTATTATTACTCTGATTTTGAAATTTAAAAACAAGCAAGGTTTATTTTTAAAATATTTTAATTAAAACTTGTATAAAATACCTATTTTTTAATTAACCTTTTCGTAGTTTTTTTTTCAAAAAAGGAGCCCAAACTGTACATTTTTACAATTACAGATATATGCATATATGCTATCACGTAACTCAAAATATATGAAAAAGAAATGCTAATTTTATTTATTGAAAACATTATAATAAATATATATATAAATCAAAAGTTTTGGATCATATACATTCTAAAATGTAAATTATATTTTATATGAAAAAAATAACACATATTTATATATTTTTTGTCCAAAAAACCCGATGTATATAATGAGGGGTGAAAAATGAAAGATATATATATGCTATCACGTGACTCAAAATATATGGAAAAGAAATGCTGTTTATTTTTTATCATTGAAATAGATTATTATAAAAATATATATAAATCAAGTTTTGATTCACATACTTTCTAAAACCTAAAATATTTTGTAAAAAAATATAATAGATATTCAAACATTTATAGATAAGAAAACATCACGTGATGTTGAAAATTTTCAACTGATAAAAACGATGCTTCATATTTTCAAAATCTACAAAAACAACCTTATTGTTTATTGCAGAAAATATAATTATAATTTTTTGAAATAGACATAATATTTAGTTAGTAATATTTACTTGATTTCAAAATATTACTTGCGAGAATAAATATCAAAAAATGCGTGCAAGAATATGAAAGTTGATGAATTATCACAGATTCTAAATATCTGAATAGAAAATCAAAGAGCTTATTTTCATAGAAATATTTTTTAAAAAAGAAAAATAAATCATAAATAAAGCGCATGCACAATAGCTTGAAAAGGCTGATCTTTAATGTATTATAAATAATTATTATAACTTACCAATTGAAAGAATAATGCAAATTATTAAAAAAAAAAGAAAATTATTTTGCAGATATCAAAGTATAATGTCTTTTCGGTATATAGGTAGGTAAAAGAATGAATATGGGGTTTATAGATTATCGTCCACGGAATAATGAATAAATCATTAATTATAACTGCCATCTATGTGAAACTTTATAAACTAATATCTGATTAGTATACGCATGTGCTAGAATCGAAAAAACGGAAATTTTTCAGACAAAACTGCTGAGATATTCTTGACTTTGTTTAAGGAGAAGCCATAATACATCACATCACATCATCACATTTAGTTCCAGGCAAGGGTTAATGCTTGTATGCATCTTTATTATCTATTTTTAAAAATCTTTGATAAAATTTCCAAAGGTAGCTTTTTAATTAAAAGTGCTTTTGGGGGGATTAAAATTCTTTCCAATCAAGAGAGATAAGAAAAAAAATACAGTTTTTAGATTAATATTGTTGTCACCTCAGATGAATCTCTAAAAGAACTGATAAAAAAATATCAGTTCAGTTTGGTTAGTAGTTTTTTGTAAGAGCTGGGCAGAAGGCTTGGCTAATATTTTTTTGAAAAGCAGAATAGCTAGCTGCAGGGTTAGACAGAGCTCCCATGAGATGTATCTGAAGTCAAGGCAGGAGATCTAGAAGCACTCTATCAGTTCAGTAGTGGAGTTTGAATTCATATGGAGGAAAATAACCCACTTCTTTGTGTTTGAAATTCATATCCTTAAAGGTGTTCTGGAAGATAGCTTGCCAATCCTGAACAGAAGGAAGCTCATGGCATACCAATAAATCACCTAAATTGTACCTCTTTCTGATGCTGACAATTGCCTGGACTATTTTTCTGATGATGATAACAAACAATCACAAAGACCAAGCTTACTAGGAGAAAGCTTGAAGAATTGCTATATGTATGCTGCTGTTTATCTATATATAGAGAAGCACAGATAAACGTATATACAAAAAAAAGTTGTTTTAAAATTTTTAATATTTAAATTAAAGACATTATGATTAGTTAAAGGCAAGCTATAATAGCAATATATATAATGTAAATGAAATTTTAAATAAGTTTTTTTTTAAATAATTCATTTTTGAAATGACATTCTACAGTGAGATATATCATTTATTGAAAAAACAACATTTTAAAATTTCTATATTTAACTTAGAAATCATTATAATTAATTAACAATGGTCTGTTAATGCTGAATGTATTTTAAAAGAAAAAAAAAGTAGAAACCTGATGAAAAAACAAACCTTTTTTTAGAGTAATCTGTCAAAAAAAAAAATTGAAGTAATGAAATATACCTGCTGGAGGATTAATTTTTATCAGCGGTCAAGAAAAAAATTGATTTTATTTTGTTTGTGGAAAAGAAAACTTTTTATGAGAGTGTTTATAATTGATATCTATATCATTAAAATGTAGTAGTATAATCATTTATTGTATTTTTATATAACTTAAAATTCTTATAATTATTTTATAACAATTCAAACATGCTCAGAAATTATTATGCCACACCATATATATGTTTGTGTATATATGTCAATACTTCTTAAATAGGAAATATATGTAAAATTTAATCATTTTTTTGTCATTATTGAACATCTATTGAAATATATTAATTGTATATTATAAATTGCGCATCTGTGTGCGTGTATACGTAAACCACCATGTAGTAACTTGAATTTTGTAAATTACATATATATAAATCACAATGTGATAATTTGTTATTATTCTATATTAATCAAAATCAGAAGCCTTAATTGCTATGCATAGCCTCATTCTAGACCTTAATATCATTTTTTTTTTAATTTTTATTGTTAATAAACTTGTGTTCAATTATGAAAATTATTCCAATGGTTCTAAATATTTTTAGAATATCTGTTTCATCATTTCTTGGTCATATAACAGTAATGAGATTGTATTCACTGAGAATGGGGATGTATTTTGCATGCTTATGGGCATCCAGATGATTGATGATGATGATTGATTGATATATTCTGGAATGGTGCTAAGATTATAATCTTTAAAGCCTCTGCACTAAATTTTATTTAGTTTAGTCCATTAGAAATTAAGTTTATAGATGGCCAGTACATTAATGGTACTAAATAGCCAGAGCATTGATGATGATCAGCATGTTTTAATATCCCAGCATTATTGTTTTTTATGATTGTATATTCTATGGATTAGCACTTAGTTTTTGCCTTCAAATTAATGGTTAAATAACTGCACCAAGCTGGAAAAGGTTCAATACCTAGCCTGATCTACAGAAGACCTAATCCAATCACCAAATTGACTGTTGATGTAGTTTGATTGATGGATTATTCATGATAATGGATAGTTACTTGGAGTATTACTCATATTTTCTTTGACTTATTATAATGCTGGTTGATGTATAATAATATTTTTGTTACTCTAAGGAATGACTGGCTGATCTCACAGAGATTATTGATCTCATGCTTTCTTATAATATAAAATTACTTATCTCTCTTAATATATAAAATCTCTTTAAATATAAAATTTTTATATATTTTTTGTGATAAAACCTTACTTTAATAATATTATACTTTTGTAAATTTTAATTTAATTTGAAATATCTTGAACTTGGGAGTGATGATGATTTTCCATCACCCCAGGAACTTTGTACCTCCTGATTACCCCATCCCATTACAAATGGCTACCTGAGGGCTGATGATGATCATGTACTATGGCAATTATTACAGATGGCTGCCCAACATAAGGCTGATGGTGATCACATACTGGTGATCAATCACTTCAAAATTATCAACTTGATCTCAAAACACAACTGAGAAAAAAAAACTATGCATTTTATGCAGGATTAATTTTAAAATTACTGTAAAATAGGTGACGAGAGTATTGATCATGATTATAAATTATAAAATAGTAGTTTTCATGTATGTTTAGAAGAAGTTCATGTTTAAAGATAAACAGAAAATCAATGATTTTGGAGATATGGATTGTATGTTTGATTATTGAAATGTGTTTAGCTGTATTTTCAGTTTTGATGATGGATGAAGATTTTTGTAATTGGTTTGAGGATCCAATGTTTTCATGCAATTCCATGAGGTACTAGTTGCTCCAACCCATTTTTTTTGTATTTCAAATTAGTCCTGCCATGATTCAGGCCTCTAAGTCTCCAAAGAAAAGGAGCAAAGCATAACTTATATTTGCCAACCCATAAAGCTCAAAGGAGCAGGGCATAGTTTTGCATTTTCCAGCCCCTTCCTGGTAGAGGGCTTTGCAATAATTTTGCATTATCCTTATCATAGGGTGTTCATGGTGCATTGTGTATTTAAGTCCAATGGCTGATTTCTTTATATACCTCAAAATTTCAGATCATTATTCACTCTGTTAACTGTCAGATATCTGTCAGATCTCAAAAAAAATTGATGAGTACATAGTTTTGGTAAGACTTTGTTTTGATTATACATATAGATTATATAAAATATTGTTAGAAAGGTATTTCATTTCTATTTTCCTTTTTCCTCAGAGTGATGCAACGTAACCATCTGGATTACATGGCACACAGCAATAGAGCTGTGTGTGTGCATATATATATAAAGAAAAGGAAAAGTAGAAATAAACACAGATATAAGTAGAAATTTTCTACATTTCATTTGGAATAATAATGACTGTAAAGGGTTAAATAACTTTCAATTTAAAACAGAATTTTATTATTAATTAAAACATCTAAAAAGGTCTAAATATTATATTATTATTATCCTGATTTAGAAGTTTAAAAATAAGCATGTTTTCTAATAATTATAAAAATGTCTATTTTTGAAATCTTAGATTTAATTAATTGGTGAATTTCTCTATCTAAGTAAAAACATGTAGATCAGACTTTTGATAAAAATTCAAAGTTGTTTTTGAAATGATTAGTGTTCTTTTTGAAAAGATAAGGATTAGACAGAAAAAACTCTGTTTTCAATAAATAAGTTGTTATCACCTCAGATGACTTTATAAAATATCAGTTCAGTCTGGTTTTTAGTTTTGAACAGTCTGGATAGTAGTTTTGATAAGAATAGTTTTGGCTTGCAGTTTTTGTAAAAGCTGCACAGAAAAGTCTGGCTTTAATATTTTGAAAAGCAGTGACAAATAAGCCAGCTGCAAAGTCTGGATAGTAGTTTTTAAAAAGAAAGTCTGGATAATAATATTTTGAGGAGCAGTTGGCTCACAATGAAGAGTTAGCGGTAGTTTGTTGGTAACTGTAGCAAAGAGTAGCCACAGTAAAGCTAGCTGCAGATATGACTGGCAGAATTATACAGAAAACTACCATGAGGATGTAAGAATACAAGAAAGCAGCTGCTATACAGTTCACTGGTAGAGTCTGAATTCACATGGAAGAAAAGGGTCAAGATTCTTTGTAATTCATAGCTATAAATGTATTCCAGGATAACAACGAACTTTCCTGGACCAATCCTAGCCAGAAAAAAACTGATCAATGCCAACAATCATACCTGAATTATACCTTCCTGATTATGACAATCCTGGATTATACCTGTCTTACCAAGACCAATTCATAAAGAGAAGCACAGATAAATGTATATACAATGGATAAGAAATAAATAATTTTGCTTGAATTAAAATCTAGAAGTAATGATTGATTCATGGACAATTTATTTTAAAAAGGAAAAAGAGGACTTCAAAAATCTTTTTTAGATTAATTTAAAGATGTAATTAATTAATTGAGAGTAACCTGTCATAAAAAAAAAACTTTTGAATTACCTGTCAAAAAAAAAATTGACTTTATTTTTTTTTTAAAAAAAGAAAATATTTTTATTGACTGAAAAAAAAAAGTACATGTATATGTGAATTTTATATATAGTTTTCAAATGGAATTAATTATGAAATATATTTTTAATAATTTTATTGTTTTGATAAATTCAAACATGTTCATTTTATAGTAAGACACATGTCTGTGTGCTGTCTGGTTTTAAATAAATCTATTGGAACATATATGTAAATCAATGTAATAACTTAAATTTTGTATAATAATTTTGTAAATCACAAATGTGATAATTTTTTTTATTATATGTTAATCAAAATCAAAAGGCTTAATTGATATGCATAGCATTATTCTAGACCTTAATACAATTTTTTTTATTGTTAATAAACTTGTGTTCAATTATGAAAATTATTCCAGTGATTCTAAATATTTTTAGAATATATGGTTACATCATCTCTTGGTCATATACAGTAGTAGAGCTTGTGTTCTTCTCAGCTAGATTCATGTATAATGGCTTATAAATAAATGGGAATGTATATTAGTTTGGGGGCATCCAGAGATCATTAATCATCATCCTGGTTGGCGCAAAAGAGAATACTCTTTAAAGCGCATACACTATATTTTATTTAATTTAGTCTTTATCAGAATTTAATTTTATAGTTGGCCAGTACAAGTGGCCAGAACACTGATGATGATCAGAATGTTTTAGTTGGTGCATCCAAATTATATTTAAATAATTGCTCAAGCTGGAAAAGGCTCAATAATTAGCCTGGTTTACAGAAGATCGATTTCTAATCCAGTCACAAGATTGACTGTTGATTTATATGATTTATTTTATTATTAATCACTCATAATGATGAGTATTACTTATATTTATTTTTACTTATTGATAATGCTGGTTGATGGTTAATTAATTATGCTTTTAATTGCTTTAAGGAGTTAACTGATAACTAACTGATCTCTTCTGATCTAACTGGGCTGATCTCTCAGAGATTTCATGATCTCTTTGAATATAACTTTAATTATATATTTTTGTGATATTAAATCTTATACTTTAATATCCTACTTAATTACTTTAATATTTTATCTCATTATTTAAATTAATCTTAATTGAAATATCTTGAACTTGGTAGTGATGTTGATTTGCCATCACCCCTAAGGACAACACCCTATATCCTCATCCCATTACAATATATAGAGTACTTATATATACATTGTGTATGTTACAGCTCTGAAGAAGACTATTAAACAGCCAAATCTGTCAGCTATTTTTGAATATTTGAAATAATAAAATATTATATTTGCATTATGTAAAGAATATATAATAATGCATTAATATTGCTTGTTTATATAGATAAGGAAACAATAAAAAAAAAAAAAAATTTAAACTAACTAAAGCAAATATATAAATAAAAAGCAAAATACAATTACTTATCTAAACAACTAGTTTAATATTTCAACCTGGGGACTGGTTTTCCTCAAAAAATACAGCTAAATGATGCTACTCAGATATATTGCCTGATGAAAACCAGTCTTGTGGTTGAAATAATAAAGTAGTTGTGTAGACAAGTAATTGTATTTAGTTATATATTGTACATATACATATAGTATTCAATTATTTAAAAAAAAAAATTTTTTTTTTATTCTTTTATACATACAGAGATTTATATGTGTAATTTATTATTATGAATAAGCAGTTCTTTTCTTTTTATGATTTATTATATAATATTTTTATTATTAAATAATATGTGTTAAATTTATTTAACTTTCATTTTGATAAAATAGAGTAAATCAGAAAAGTGTGAAATAAGGCAATCAAGATTGTTAGATTAAAAAAAAAAAAAGGAAAAATTGTACACGTGTGAAACAATGAATATATCTGTGCAAATACAAGAGCGCTTTTAACACCTATTTCTGGTGGCTATAGATTCCATCTTTGTTGTTATCTGTATCTTAAGATTATTTTACAAAAGAGGTGCTTTAATGTAGATAATGATAGCATTCAATTTTAAATCTTTATTAATAGTAACCAACGTCAAACTTGTGAAGCTTTGATTTTTTTTAAGATAAGATCTCCAGATGTTTTTTTTTCTTTTGGCTGAAATTCGCAATATAAATGATTGAAGCAATTTTTTTTTAATCAGTCAAGCATAAATTTTTTAAGAGATGAAGCAGTTAGTCTTAAAATTATTTAGAGAGATGATCGGTTAGTCATAAAATCTTTTTTTTTTTAAAAAAGAGAGTGAACGCTTTAATTTTTTTTTTTCTCTCACTCTTGGAAAGTTGAAAACAAGAGCAAATGAAATGTGCGTTTATATAAAACAAACCAGCAATATTAAAGGAGAAAAGAGAAATGGAACAAGATTGAATTTATAAGAAGTTAGTCCTAATTATATAAAAAATGATATTAACATATTTAGCTCTGCATAATACTATGCTTTTGCATTGCTAAACCATTGGTCTACTTCCTGATTTATACAGAGGGAGTCAAAATCGCTGATCTATCTATGAAGTCATGTATCCAGTACTAACCAACAAAATGAAAGATTTTGAGGCCAAACACACAAGCTATATGGAATGCTTGGTTTCTAATTCCTGGCTTATGAAAAGTTCATTACCTTCAAATGAATGGAGAACAGGAAATAGGATGAAAAGAAAATTTATAACAGCCGTGTAGAACCAAGTTT
Organism: Epiperipatus broadwayi; assembly: GCA_028023455.1. Taxonomy (NCBI): domain Eukaryota; kingdom Metazoa; phylum Onychophora; class Udeonychophora; order Euonychophora; family Peripatidae; genus Epiperipatus; species Epiperipatus broadwayi. The sequence continues at coordinate 597,316 of JAQFVV010012825.1, forward strand.
GAAGCCATAAAACAAATTTTGTTGATTTACCTCAATCATCTAAAGTGTCAACAGCAAGTATTTTTTTTTTTAAGGGAAAGAGACAAGCAAATCCACCGGTACCTACTTATTCAAAGGACTTATAATAATTTTTTTTTATATAATGGTAGAAGGAAGCCAACCAACAGTGAATAATAATGGAATTGAAGAAAAGAAAGCAAGTCAATTGATTCAGCATTATCTTAAAAGTATCGGCAATAACTTTCTTTTTTTTTTTTTTTTGTCGTTGTTGTTAGTGAGCAAAGACAAGCAGTCTGAAAATTCAAACTCAGGACATTAATAAGAAGTAAAAGTAGACGGGTAAATATGAACTTTCTTTAACCGATTTTATTCTTTTGCTTATTAAAAGTAAACCTTAATTTACTGGTCAAAGCAATTTTCTTTTTTGATACAGAAACATTAAAGACTTGTTTATCTATAGTTATTTGCAATATCTCACAACATAGCACAAACATAGTTTAAATCTTTAAACTTAAATTTTTCATTATTTTTTTTTATTATATTATATATTGTAATGTTGAAATGTTTTTTTTTTTTAAATTGTTCTTCAGTTGTTAATGATAATGAGCAACCTATAGATATATGCATTTATAATGTTTTTTTTATTTTTATTTTATCTTGTTGCATATTAAAGATTAAAATATGTATTTTATTTTCTCTCGCTATAAGGTTGCAAAAGAAAAAGATATTTTTATATATGTAATTTTTGGGTATACATTTTAAACATATATGTTAACATTACCGAATGCGTGAATGTGTAACTGCTTATCCAAAACACATCAAAGAATAGGTTATATATATGATTAGTTTTAAATGGTAAATTAAAAGTAGGGCATTACATTTGAATGGAAATGAAATGACATATACAAGTTTCACCTGAAATATATTTTATGATATGATGAGTAAGAAAAGTCTTAAATAAGCATTTATAGAATATGTATTTTTTTTAATATTGATTTAAGTCAGCTTATTTTGAGATATCAAGAAAAGTGACAAACCTATATATTAAGTTTATTTGCTTATACTTATATAAAATTTTGTATTAATTTTTTTTGTATTAAATTAATATGGTAATAAGCCATTTATTTAATTGTCGATTTGACTTTAAAGAAGGAAAGAGAGAGTAGTAGTGTTAATAAAATATAATTATATATCTTAATTGGTTTCCGAGTTATTATTAATAATATTATGTTTTATTTTTTTTTTGTCTTAATTCTATCATTTTAATTCATCATCATTGCTCGCAGTTATTAAGTATTACTATTCGTATATATTGAGCAATCACTTACAAATATTAAGCGTCCGAAAAATAATAGGTAAACCAGAATGTTGATATTTAAGTATTTAAGGATTATGCTTGAGAATAACCAAATTTTGATAATTATAGTTCAACATAGTAAGCTAAGATTGTGTTGTGTCCATGAATTTAGATCATCCTCATCAAAGATGGATATCATGTTGTTAGTTAAAATGTTTCAAATAATACTATATAAAAATTATGATCGCCATCAATCATCATTAATAAATTATGATCATTAAATTTAATGTTTAGTGTAATGAATATGTTTTATTAAATAGGGGTTTATAGAAAATTGAATATTATGCAAAGAGATTCATGATGATCAATCATCACCGTTAGTATTATTAAATCCCATTATGAAATAGGATAATTTTAACAGATGCCTATAAGTTTATAAAGATGAATTTATTGTTGTGATTTTATTGATAAGCCATGGCTGGTATCATCATCACTATTATAATCATTATTATGATATCACTATTATTATCATTATTATTATGATATTATTATCATCATCATCATTATTACCTTTATTGTGATAAACAATCTAATTAAATGGCCATCAATATCAATAATGGTCTTCACATGCTTGTTTGGAAGCCATTAATAGGATTATACATGTCTGTTCATCAATATTCGCTAATGAGCTAGCAATGTCTATAAGAATCTTTAATCTGTAGTATAAACTTTGATAATATTGGGATCTTGTAATTTTATCAATATAGATAAAATGTAAGAATGTCATTTTTGTGCAATAGTCATCCAAGTCATGTGTAATAAATATGTACTGAATGAGTTTGAACTCAAGTACACTATAAATAAATACTTATCTAGATTGAAAACAATCTAGTGGCGCTCATGGGAAAACACATGTACTTAGCTAAACTGAATAAAGAGTGAGATCATCCCTTTCCAACTTCATAATATTAGTTTTATAAAATATATTTTTTTATAAATTGTCATGAATAGCACTTCGTAGTGTGCATATGACCATGAATGGTCTTATATATTTGGAAAGAAGAATAAGAAGGATTCTTTGTTAGAAGAACCTAGTATTGGAGATAAGCATAAGGCACTCCAGGAATCTCACAGTGGGTACTTTTATTCAGTTGCTATATTATATATTATTTTATTAGATGACAATGGCCAGTGTGTTTTATTGTTCAGATGACTGCCCCAATATATAAATAAATACCAAGAATCTTTGATGCTGATATTTTCAAGTGGCACAGTGATTCTGTAATTTCTTTTATCTATGCTAGGAGGAATTAATATAGTTACAAATGGTACAGATGGGATAGGCATATATCTAATAATTAATAATTTCCCTATCTAAATATTTATTATGGTTACAAATGTGACATATTAAAATGGTTATAAATAATTGTTACAAA